>JAWMRA010000078.1:43285500-43343039 GCA_035584735.1 Pseudotriccus pelzelni | reverse complement strand
TTTATGGTTTTAGTGTCCTTCTCTGTCAACATGTTCTGTTCCCTTAAACAATTTATTACCTCCATGGGTTCCTAATGTTAAACTTTCCTGTAGTGTTTTGAAGACTGCTTCCTTTTGAGTGGCTTCAAGTGCAGCACAGCCTGAACCACTGTCAGGCCTCACAGAGCAGTTTAGATCAGACTACAGTGTCTGGATGGCTGGGATAAAAAGGATGAATTGGGATTTTTAAGAAATCTAATCTTTCCAAGGTGTAATGATGGAGTAAGACATACGGTACAGAAAAACAGATGGGGGCTGAAAGAAGTTTTGACTTAGGTTAGTTAGTTTGGGGTTTTTTCCCTGAAAATCTTGCCTTTCATTTTGACCAGTCTCTCTAACTAGAGATTATTGGGCCCAACCATTAACCATGATGTTAATCTTCACGTGCCTTGGCTCTTGTGAGGTTACTGTCACCTTCCCTGCAGGTCCCAAACCATCTCCTCCTCTCCCAGCACATCAAGTGTGACAACCCAACCTTACATTTTGCATCAAAAGCAGCCTCCCAGGCTAATCCCATCCTCCACTTTTCCCAACCCTACATCCTGAGAGCAATAATGTTGTCCAGGCAAAACGTGGAAAACCCTAGCTGGATGTTTTTTCAGCAAGCATGACAGGATAGAAGATGACTAGAATCTTTTTGGGACAGAGGCTTTTTGTTTTGCTCCTAGCACAGCACAGTTCCAACCAGCTTGGTGTCTTAGTACTGTTACCATAGAAAAGTATCGGTAATTTTACGAAGTGTCAGAAGTTTACAAAGTGTCAAAACTTTATGTATTAAGGTCCATGCTTCACCATCTGCCTGTTTTGTTTTTTTTTAAAGCACCATGTACAGATATAATCATGGCTATGTGTACGCAATATGTTATCGTCGTCTGACCTACTATGAAAAGATCTTAACGCAAAAGGAAATAATTCGTGCATCTTTTCACCTCGTAAATTGCTTTAAAACCTTTGGGGAGGGAAAGAAAGAAAACCAGGATGAAACTGGAGTCTTTCCATTAATTTCCTCTTTTCTTCCTCTAACCTTCAAGTGCCACATAGAAACACCTCTTGAGAAATAGATGTGTCTGCATTAAGTGCAGTCAACTACGACCAGAGGTTTGTTTTTTCTCTATTGAGAATAAAGAAGTGCCTCACAGGCCATGCTAGACAGCATGTATTTTGAAATATTGGATACTGTAATTATTTCTATTCCATTTCAAGAATAAAACATCAATAGTCAAGCAGCAAATACTCCCTCCACAGTAAACTGGAGGAAGAGCCAGAGAGCTTGTTTAAAATTCAACACATCAGCCAGAAAAAGTGCAGCCAGGGGAAAAAGGCTGCGTGCGTTTCTGCTAACTGTCTTGAAAGAAGACAGGAGTCAGACACAGGCCACATCAGAGGTGACAGCAAGGACCCACAGTGAATCCTGCCCAGCCAGCTTGCAGAATCCCATATCCTCACTGCCCTGGCCCAGCCAGCCCACACCTTGTCCTGTAGCCCAGCGCCATTACCACAGCAAGCACATAATCAGCTTACCTTTGTTCTGGGGAACAAAGGACTTCCCTGCTTCATATGATGCTGGGAAGTTAATATATTGATACTTGTAAGTGTGCAAATATTGGAGTAGTATTGTAGTGCTTAAAGAGAGAATTAATACTCTCAACTTTCAGGACCATATCCAAGATTGTTTTTGTGTCACCCCATATCTAAATTCAGGCTGGGAACTTGACCATAGTTTTCCCTAATGTTAATGAAATGGCCTAGCTGAATTATGGAAAGGAAATTACTAATACCATCTCTCAAAAACACTGATGTTACTCTGTACTCAAACCAGCACTAATTCCAACCCTGCTTTGGAAAGCATTTCTCAACTACAGTTGTCTGGGGAACTGCACAGCTTACAGAGGGAGCCAGTGGATATTTTGGATACAGTTCTGGACAGGTTTCTAACACTGAATAAGAATGGCAATGGTCTTCTGCTGTTCCACCTGGCAAGCTGATTTACACTCCTTGAACCTTTAGGCATCACTTGGGTCCTCTTGGTTACATGCAAGTCACAACACTATTTTCACATGCAAGAGATAGAGATATACTCACAAACATATATTTTCACAGAGCAAGGAATCTTTCAGAACTCAGAAGAATAACTTTTTCAATTATGCATTTCTGTGATTCTTGAGAGGAATTTCTGAAGCATTTCACATCACAGCAAGTTGTTTGGACACATACCAGAACTCACGACAAACTCAGGAAGAAATAAATACAGATAAAAGGACAACGTGTCCCACCACTGCGAAAATCAAAATTTAAAATTCCAAGAGCTTTCTGGTCAGCTCACAGGACATCATCACATCCCTGCTATTGTACATGCCCCTATTAACGGTCATGCTTTACACTGTGAACTGCTGAGTGCTTCATGCTCGCTGTGAAATTAACCAACTCATGATGGCGTGATTTCCCGTGACTGTTTTCTCTCCGGCATAACACTTTTTTGAGAGCAAATTAACAAAATACAATACTCTATAATATGCTTATTTAATCCAAATGATGTGAAAAGCCAACAGGTGCCCCAGCATACTCTTGCCTGCACTCCAGTACAGCGATATGATGTGTGGGCTTTTGTGGCACACATTAATTTTTGGCATGGGATTGTAAACTGTGACTGGTTATTCATGGAGCTGTTTGTGATCAATAAGAGTCATTGACTGCCAGAGTGTGGTTCTTCAATTAATTTTCTCATGACTTAGCATATATTGGAATTTTCTGCTTTAGTCTTATATCCATTAGGACTCTGGCTTGTAGTAGTCTATATATAAGGCTATACACATATGCCAACTACATTTTATTAAAATATGATGGCTACAAATTCTTAAAGTGTCCAGTCTCCTCAAGGCAATCTTCTCTTCATCCTGCCCTGTATCTGTCATGAAGCTGACATTTAGAAACGGATTCTTTTCAAAATTTCCTTTTACAGATTATCCAGGAGAGTTTTTTCTGATTTCATACAGGATCTTCATTGTCCTTTCAACCTCTGCTACCAGTTTTTACTCTTGTAATTTTTATTTGTGAAATCACTCTGCTAAACCCATGCACAAACAAAAATATCAAATAGAAGAATATTTTAATGCTCTCTGGAATAGCTATCATTGCCTGTGTGCCTCAAAATTGAGGGAAGTAATAACAATAAAAAAAATGGATCCTGCGAGTCAAACTAGTAAGAAACTCAAGGGAGTAAAGAGCAGTCTAAACTCCATCCTGACAGCTGATGCTGGTGATAAGTCCAGAAATGAAGTTTGCTATGTGACAAAGAGGCTGAATTTTATCTGTAGGGACCTGGGAAAGCCCCTCTGACAGACAGACAGACAGACAGAGAGGTTTTTAAAGATGTAAATCTATTCAAGCAAGTGGCCTGGAGATTTAAACACAAACATTCTACTTTTATCTGGCAAATATCACAGTTTATCTTCCATTTATCTTGTCTGAAAACTTACTCTTCTGTTAATGATATCCTAATTTTCCTTTAAAAATGCCTTGGCTGTTTGACTTTTATAGATTGATCACTACACAAATCTACTGCTGTAATCATTCCCTCTCCTCTGCATTTATAGCTTTGCATCCATTAGGTCTGCATATATATATTCAAATAGGCACTTGAATCTCTGAATTTCTTGACAGAGCAATCTAATTTCTGTAATTTATATATTTTATTGTAATAGTGACATTTCATTCCCAGCAAATTACCAAGTTGTCGTCAGCGAGCACAGTAATACAACTCAACACTATTACTCTGGGAAGCAGCAAGAATCCTTCTTTTACCTCCCAGTGTAACAAACCCCACATGATGTCAAGAAATCACACATAAATTTTTGAGACAGCACCAATTTGCAGCATCCGGGGGAGGCAGGGGTCAAAAGGGAAACCCTACTGAAATGGTGCAGTGTTAAATACTAAAGGATCTATGATAAGTATTTCTCAGATCCATACACCACAGTCAATATCATGTTAATGAGAGCAGCATAAATTGGTTCAAATAAGCTCATAGAATTAGTTTTTGTTTCATCTTGGTCAGTCTTGGTTGAGGAGGCAGTAGCTTGCCCTCCTGGATCACTGTTTGAACCGTGGAAATCTTCAGACCTCACCTGCCCAAAGACAAGGAAGTGTCTGGCAGCTGTTACTCATCTCCCACTACACTCAACCCACCCAGGATACAGTCAAGAGCCACAACATGCCCAAGGCACCTCCATTTTTAGCTCACTCTACCACTAGTTTGGTAGATAGCACTGTTGTCACTGAAGATGTTGACCCTCAGGAAGGCGCTGGGAGACAATGGTGCTCCTGGCCCTGGCATGAGATGCTGCTTCCATTCACTTCTCCCCATACCTCTCTGGCCTTGGTCAGAGATCATTAATACTGCTGCTTCCAAAAGAAATTTTTGCTCCACCGAGTTTGCATTCTCACCCTGAGCTATTCAGCGGGGAAATGTCTTAATGATGGTGTTAGGATTAAAAAAGCAGGAATCTGGTCCTCCTTAGAAATCTCTAGCAGGAGGAACACATATTCATGAAACCAAAGGTGGGAGGCAAACCCTGCAAATAAATATGGGTAAAGCACAAATCTGAGAATTAGAAGACCGAAGTTGAAGACCTTCATTGACCTTCTTGAGCTCCTAGTTTAACACCCCTTAGACTCAGTTTCCCTGTATCAAAACAAGAATAAAGCTATATTTCTCCTGGGACAAATTTTATTTCTATACAGAAATACAAAATATATGAGCAGTAACTTAAAATGCCACACACTGAAAATTATTTTAGCATAATGTAACAAGGTAAAAACTCTATTCTTAAGCAAACCCCAGAAGGATTCCAAGTTTGGCAGGTCAAAAAGAAGGCCTTTCACATCCCTTTCATATGCATAAAGACATGAGGACTAGAGAAAACTCTTCCAATTTCTATAAAGGCAAAGAAAATAACGGTCTGGTGCTCTGGGGAGACAGGGATAGGGTTCAGGTTGGAAATACCAAGTGCAGTCAGCATTTCTCTCTGTCAAACAGAGAGAACATTAACATCCTTTTTGCAACAAGAAGGAGGTATTAAGAACTCTAGCCCAAACTAAAGGCTTAAATGATATAGTCTGGATTAGCAGCTCCTCCTTCATGCCCTACAGAACAGTTCCCATGAGCCCACAAGTGCATGAGGTTTTAAAGATTGTTCAGGCTGAAAGGACACCTCGGAATGTCTCTCTTCCTGCTCAAAAAGGGGTCCAAGATGAGCTCAGACTAGGTTTCTTAGGACTTTGTCCGTTTGATCTTAATAATACAAACAGTTTGTTCTTTCTCTCTCTCCAATAGCTAAAGCAAGTTCCTGCTGGTATTGACAAGAGTCCTGCAGTCATAGCAAGCAATTAAAAGTCGAAAGGCAGGTTATTAAGCCAGAAGCATGAGAGTGTAGTGACAGTCTAAATGAGCACTTGGTAACAAATTGCCTCAGGAACAGGTTAATGCAGCTTCAACAAAAGCAAAAATAAACCCCAAAATCCGTTCTGCACTCCACACAGAAGGTTAATACGTTAATCAACAGGTTTTTGTCTTATTTAAATAAGCTATCTTTTGCATTTGGATCTTCATGGCAATGTACCTCACCTGATCTCAAACTCACTCAAGGGTGATTCAACAAATCCTGTAGTAACAGTCGGCAATCAGAGAAGCACCCAAGGAACTGAGCTGGTGACTCTGTACTTGATAAGATGTACAGCATCAGGCTAAATTTTACCTTGTTACACTATCATGTGAGGCGAGTTTAACGGCAGTGACTCAGCAATAAGGCAAATCTGTCCAGCCAACATCACAATATTTCTTAGGTATTTGCCAGCCTAAAGCCAGCCTGCTTCTACTTCTGGAAGATCATGAATTGCCCCAGGCAGTAACTCAGTTTAGGATGATGGAAAAGGTTGCTTGCACACACCTGCATTCGATATTTATTTCAGAGTTTCGCAAAAAAACCCAGTTTCGTTACATACTGAAAACCTCATCTGTACCAGCTCAGTTTTAGTTTTAATGCTGGATTTACCCAACTCCAAAACTGAATCCTGCAGAAGGAGGATGAAGTGAATGTAGATATTTGTAAGCTCAAAATAATACAAACATGTGCCATATATATATTTCTGGCCATACAGTAGAAGAGGCGTGCAGATATGTTTTACGTTATACACTTAACGCTGGACATGAAGTTTCAGAGCACCCAGCCCTCCCAGAACTCACTGACTTCACAATTCTTTGAAAAAAAAAAGATATATCTACCTATGTGTATACACACACACATATATGGTCACAAATACATAGGTCTATGTAGGTATACACACATATTAGTGTGTAGTAATAGTTACAAATTACCCTCCTTTTACATCTCTAAACAAAGGGAGCTTTCTCACAAGCTATCCAGGAGGTGGTCAGCAACTTTATTTAAAGCCCAGATAAAAGCAATAACTTTTCATAAGCCAATTATATCAGCAACACGCTCTGGGCTGGTAAAGGCCTTTATCATTACATTTTTCTCAGTCACTATTTAATAATATGCAGTCATTTTTGATAATAAGCACGGAAATAACGAACACTTTAAAACACGTCATTTGTTAGGGATTTCCTTCCTTTGCTACTTCTTTAATTTGTTTGTGAGACAAAACAACAGAGGTTTCCACTGAACTTAAGGAATATTTTGCTGTGAATGAGAATCTAACAATATTTTTCTCAAGACACTCTGGCCTGTTGCTTTAAGATTTGATAACAAAGTGCATTGGTAGTACATTCAAGAAAGATGCACCATAAAACCAAATTGAAATAATTTTGAGAGGCAACCCAGAATTTTTAATTCAACAAGGGCTCCAGGTACCTCTAAAACAGATTTTTTCCAGCATCAGTAGAGTTACATCAGAAATCAACAGGGTATCTATCATTTCTTGCCTTGTGTGCCATCAGAGACTCAGATTCACCAAGTTTCTGAAACCATGCCTAATGTAAAGTATTTACACGGTATGGCTGAAGTCAGTTGAATTATTTAGCTGCTTGAAAATAAACCCCTACACACTTGCATAACCTTACCCCCCTTATGTAAATACTTTTCTATTATTATGTTGAATTACTGACCTCAGATTGCAGGCTCAGCTCTGCTGCACACACTGGCTGGCTTGTTGAGCTCAGCTGTGATGAATGTCTCATCAACCCACCCTGTTGGGAAAGTTTATTTTCTTCCCGCCCCTCCTCCAGTAGTTTGGGCTTCTTCCTAAAGATATTTGTGGTAAGTGATTTTAAAATTCTTCAAAATAAAAAAAAAAAAGAAAAAAAAAAAGAAAGAAAAAAAAAATCCTTCAATAGATATTGAATAACAGTACTTTAGAAAAAGAGACAAAATATAAAAAGTCTTCTATTAAGGACTTATGCAACATGAAATTAATATTATGAATGGCCTGGCATGTCAGTATTTTAGGACATGGTGAAAGTTTAAGCCCACAAATCTCTCTCACTCTCTTCACTTCTGTTCTGCTTTTTGAGGCCATAGCTCCAAGTCTGCCTAAGAGAGCAGAAGACAATAATTTCAGGTTTTAATACTTATGAGGCTGATGTGGGAAATCCTTTGGTCATTGGCTGGTTAGCATGACAGGAAAAAAAAAAAATATGAGTTTCACACAGGTCAAGCCCACGTTCCTTTATCAAGTGCGCTGCCTCTGCCCAAACAGATGGCAAATCTGCCGAAATGGAGCAATTTGCTGTGCAAAGGGGCTGCCACCAGAGGGAGGTCCCATTGCACTGCGGCTGGGCTGGCTCACCCCAGCTGCATGGAGCATCCCTCACCCGCTCCGGGCCCCTGCCGTCAAAGCCCGGCAGCCACCGCTTCTCTTTGCCTGCTGTTTCCCGAGCTCGCCTTTCACAAGGCGGACGCCGCCCCCCCTGAAATGCTCTCGCTTCCCCTCACCTCTCCCTTCCTGTGCGAAAGCTCTCCACAAGGTGGAAGTAATTCTGACTGCCCATCACTGGGCCAGATCTCAGCTAGCTGGGAGTACAGCGGGAGCACGTTGCACACAAACAATCCTGCTTTCACAGGGGCAGAAGGGGTACACAGTTCTTGTGAGTGGTATCTGTCCATCACTTGTGTTCATTACGGTGACACTGAGCCAAAGGAGGAAGCAGGTTACCGTGGTATGACATGAAGGTACTAAAAGAGTCCTTTAAAATACCAAACCATTGCAGTTCTCTTCCCTAAACAAACTGGCCCTCTTCTTCTTAGCTAGTTCTCATGTTATGTGAGTTCTGTCTACTACCATGATGCTGCCTTTCATTATTTTTCAGAACTTACATGGGAAACCTAATAAAAATAATCCGAAGTGTTTCATTAATATGGATTTACATTTCCCACAATGGCACAACAGCATGTGGGGTTTAAATTTTTTTTATCCAGTATAAATCAACTATGTATAGGGCCTTGAGACAATTTTAAACAGAGATACTATTTCTGACTTCCAGTCAACCCTATTACCTGTTCTCTTCCGACACAAACTGAAACCTTCACAGGGGCCTTTAAACTTTGCAACAGTGTTATGGGAAGTCCCCTCAAAATCCTGTGCATTGCTGAGCTTGTGATCCAGCAGAAGCTTGGTGTGACTTGTCAGAGCCTCATGAAAGTCACTAAAGCTTTAAGCGCTTGTAGCAGCAGAGGATCTGGCCTGTGCAGATGCAAGCAGAGCTCCTCAGGGATCTTTCAGGAAGAGGTTAAAGCATGCAACAACCTCCTGCCATGAATGGGGTGTCAGGCAGCTTTCGCTCTGGCTTCTAAATAAAAGAAAAAGAAACAACTTGCTTTTCAGGCAAGGAGATTCTAGGAAAAAAAAAGTGAAAGAAATTTTTTCTACAGAAACCCTCTCAGATCCAGAATGAAAGAAGGGGAAATCCAGCAGCAGCATCCCCTCTGTGTCTGGAGGACTGGACAGGAGTCATCAAAAATGACTCAACTCTCTTGAAGGATGATCTTCTCCTGATCTCCTTGTCCTCTGTCCTTCATTTCTGTTCTTTCAGGCACCTCCTACAAAGCTGAGGGGACCATGCTGAAATTTTCCTCCAGAATAGGGCCAAGCAGGTGCATAAGGTAGGAAAGGAGCCCAGCAAAAATGTTCCTCCCCAAAAAACCTACTTCAGAATCTGTGCAAAAAACATGCCCTCTTCTCACCTTTCCAGATATGTTCTCAAAACCAGGAGTTTCTTCACATAAATACTTTACAACAAAATCATTTTCCATTTAAGTCCTGCATGAGTGTGTTGACTAGCTTCACGCTTTAAATCAGTCCAGAAGTTTGTTATTTTAATAGTTTTATCCTCTTATCCTTGGAAACTTCATGAGAACTTCATTTTTGGACTTCATTTATTCTGCAAAAATGGAGTAATGGGTTGGCAAAAATGTTGTGCAGCCTCCATTCCCTAAAAGGAGTGTGTGAGACGGGTAGGGGTGTCTATATCTGGTTAGAAATCAAAATGGTTTTTCCAGTGCTGCTTAGTTACTCATGCAGTGCCAGGACCACAGGACCATGATGCGCAGCATTTTTCAGGTGAACAGGAGCCTAATCCCTTAAAAGCCTGTCCCCAGCAAGGCCAGCACTGAGGAGGGGTGATACAGGAGCAAGACACACCATCTGACCAGCACCACTGCTAAACACCTGGATGTTGTGTTTGGAGAACACCAACATCGTGTGTATCCAGGATGACCCCAGCCACGTGCTTAGCCTGAGCCATGGAGTTGGTGAAGACGGCTGTGAGCTGGCAGACACTGGCTTGTGGTTTGCATCAGTCTGGGGTCTTAATAACAGCAGTGTTTCCCACAAGGCTGCTACTGATGGGGTGCCCCATTCTTACACAGCTGGGCAATATGAGCACCTTTAAAAAAGAATAAAATAATCCTTCCTGGCTCCTACACAATAAGAATCAGTGGAAGACCGGAAGACAAAGGGGCTGAGTCCTGTGATTGATCTGATGTTCCAAGATATCTCTCCAAGCTGGCACACCTCCAGGACCTGCCAGTGCACATCCTCCCACTGTCTTGGTTTAATTCTTCCTGACAGGGCACCTGAATTAGCAGCTCTGTGGCAGTAATTGTTCTTCAGCTAAAACACAGAACAATGGCATGTACAGAGCTTGTTGCACTCCTTCATGCGAAATTCCCAGCTGTGCCTTGAGAATATGAAATAACAACAGGAAAGTAATAAAAAAAG
Organism: Pseudotriccus pelzelni; assembly: GCA_035584735.1. Taxonomy (NCBI): domain Eukaryota; kingdom Metazoa; phylum Chordata; class Aves; order Passeriformes; family Tyrannidae; genus Pseudotriccus; species Pseudotriccus pelzelni. The sequence goes on along the minus strand of JAWMRA010000078.1, from coordinate 43,332,767 downwards.
CAATAGTTCTGCCTCTGAGGACCTGTGCTCCCCACCCTGGGTTGGGATTACAGGGATAATAGTTATTTCCATGCGTAAAGCACAAGCTAGTAAGGCTCTGAGTTGAGCACCCCAACATGCACAATTTCTTCCAGTGGGACTGTGTGAACCTTATAAGTAACTAATGCCCACCTTGCCTAAACAGCATAGGATGTGCCTGGCACTGTTTTACTGCCTCCAGCCATAGTCCAGACCTACCATTCTGTATGGAAGCCAGAGGGTTATTTTCAGAATCTGCAAAGAGCTGAGAGATTTCTTTTTCAGATTATGTTAAGATAATGAGACTCTCTTTCAACGTGCTTGCAGTCAACACCGCTGACGAGTCCTTACTTCCTGAGCATTTCCATGCTGCTCTGTTAGAGGTCACTCGAGACCCTTCTACCAAAATACAGAGAAAACTACAGCACTGAAGAGATTATATGAGGGGAAGGATGACCTCCACATAGATATATGCTCAGGCTAACCAGTAGCCCACCCTGGATTTCCATGGCTTAGTAAAAAATTTGGTTTTGCGAAGTTAAACACAGATGAGGACAAAAGTCAGGCTGGCTCACAGCTGACCTAAATCCAGTTTTATTAAGCATGCCTGAGAGACCCTGGAAAACATTGCGGTTGAGGGGTTTTTTTAGTAATTTAGTTTTCTTTAACAGTCAGTGCAACAGGACCAAGTCAGAGTTTGGAAGAGATCTCTAACTTCCAAATGTCTCTTTCAGATATATCATTAAAGTTGGCTCTGGCAATTTGCAAGTTTTAGGCTCTCATCAAAATATCCACACGCAGGTCAGGTATTATTATTATTGCTTGAAAACCCTCTCAGGTAAGGATTACTTATAGATGAGATGAATATTGAATAAATGTAATCCATGGATTAATTAGCTAAAGCCCTATGTTAATCAGAAAGCAAGAAAGGGAGAAACACTAGCTCATTAAGCATTTACAAGTATGTTGTATGTGCTTCCAGGATTCAGTTACCCTCTCTCCATAACACAATTGCTTTTTATTTAACACTTGGGCGTGTGTGAGATACCCAATGTCCTCGTATGTTAAAACTCAAAACTGTCAAATTTTATAGTGCCACTCACCACCAATGTGAGGAGAAAAATGCTAAATAGTATAGGACAAAATATTAGCACTACAACTCCATAAATTGCTTACACTCTGCATACAAAGTCTGACATTTACATAAGTAATAGCTGGATTCGTAACTGTGCATTACTTATTCACACCTTGTTTGGAATAACTCAGAGGTAAAAGACTCATCCATTAATTTCCTCTCCTCAGTCCACAATCCTAAGAAATCCTAAGCCCTGCCAGACCCTTTATCCTCTTAGGAAAATCAGGCTCCGAAGCTGAGCACAGCAGTGTGCCTGGTGCTGAAGAATGGCAGCACTTTCCCCATGGTATGGCTATGCAAGCTCTGGTCGGCCCTGCACGGGTGTGTCGTGTCTGATGCACGCACAGAGACATGGAAAGTCCACGTGTGCCACCTCTCTCATAGCTCACGAGATGTCTCACTGCTCTCCCAGGCCTACCATGCTTGGGTCTTGCTGTAACATTTTTGCGTTTATTTTTTCTTTAATGGAGCACCTTCTGCCATCAAAGATGGGTGTCAAAAGGATGTGAAATGCAGTACAATTTTCTTATTTCAAATATAACATTTTGTAGACTCTCACACCTTGAGGGTTTTTTCCGCCTGAATAATTCAATTTTGCACATAAACAATAATATCCTTTTCTTTTTAAACTTTCTCAGTGTCCACGACCTACAAGCACAGTATCACACAGGCAAAACCAGCACAGAGATAAGACTGGCATATCTGTGGTTTAGCCTAATCATTTTGCACTTTTTCTTGGTCCCAGCTTACATGACACCACTTAGTTGAATTGAACCCCACTCCTCCCCAGGCTCTGCTGTCCAGCCTTCTGCATCATCACACCCCCTAGCACTGCCTGGTCCTCCTCAAAACTGACAGTGGCTCTGCAAGTCTGTCACGTTGCCTCCCTGAGGACATGGACCACAAGGGACAAAGACCCCAAGGTTTCTCATCACGCTTTTGTGGCTGCACATCAGCCTCAGGCGGACCATCACTTCTGGAGGAGTAAGACAGCATCAGTTGGGGCAGGTTATTTATTTTACTTGAGACTCTTCTTGAGCCTCTACTTGAGAAGTTTCAACTCACAGCAGGAGACAGAGGTATTGCCTGGCTGCACATTTTGGTAGTAGAATGAACTTGCAGTCCCTATCATTTTTCAAAATCATGTACTTGGTACCTTTGGGTATGCCAAGTGGCACAAGCAGGTTTGGAGCCTGCGGCTGCCCCAGCTCCAGTGCAGATTATGGGTGAATCACTGACTGTGTGACAGGGCACAAAACAGGGCACTCAACTCTGACAATGAGATCCTCATTTCAGCATGCCAGAACTGTCTGAGTAGGCCTTGGTGGGAAAGAAGGGTGCCATGAAAGGACAAGGCGTAATGGGTTTAAACTAAAAGAGGTTCAATTTAGATTAGGTATAAGCAAGAAGACTTTTTTACAATGAGGGTGGTAAAGCACTGGAACAGGTTGCCCAGAGATGTGGGATTTGCCCCATTCCTGGAAACTTTTAAGATCAGGTGGGACAGGGCTCTGATCAACCTAACCTAATTGAAGATGTCCTTGCTGATTGCAGTGGAGTTGGACTAGACGACCTTTAAAAGTCATTTCCTACCCAAACCCTTCTGTGGTTCTATGAGGCAGAAGCAGTGCTACCACCGAGTACAGTACTGGGGCGATGAGCATCCACACCTCTTTTGCCTCCTGTCACAGGATTCTCGAGGAAGCTGACTTTCATTTAGCTAGCAAAGTTAGGTCCCCAGGTCCTCTGTTTGGGAAAGACATGCTTGGGGTTGAGGCAACTGAAGTAGCCTGCAGAAAATCTGTTCCGGTAACCTCAGGCAACTGCTAATTTCTCATTTTTGCCTGGAGAAATATTAATTCAGTGACCTAGTGATCACATTTGAAACAAACCACATCAGTGTACAGAGTTACAGGTGAAACTCATTCACTGGGAAGACCTTCTAAAAATGCTGTCACTGTCTTCAGATCTAGTCAGACCCACTGGTGTGGGGAACACATAGTGAAAATGCCCTGTGCAATGAACTTGTAGGGCTAGAGTTGTTAATAATGTATGGACATATACCATGCATTATGCATTAAGCTCAGGAGAGCTCAGCTAAAGTCAAAGGTAGATCAAACAATCCACGGAATTGGACTTAAAGGACTTGAAAGCTTTTCTTGGACCAAAATTCAGTGAGCAAAAAGCAGCAGAGAAAGGTTCAGGCTGGCACATCCTCAGTCACTGCACCTGATCCAGAGCAGGAGCCATCTGTACAAGTCAGTGGTGGCAGTAGCCTCAAATTGATCTCCACAACATTCCTCTCTTTTGGGAGGGAAGGAGGTAATTAACACTGTCCCTGCCAACCCTTGGAAAAAAGTCCTTGCATCCTGTCACCATGCCAGGTCCCCAAGGGACACCTTGGGTGCAAACTGGGGTGTCTGAAACATGTTTCATAGAAGCTGTGAGGGTAAGCTCTCCTTTTGGGAAACCTTCTTGCACTGTCTGCGTGACTTCAAGAGAAACCCTGCACTGGGGATGCACCCTAGGATGGTTTCTAAGGAAGCTACAGCTGAGGCAGACGGTGCTCAGACAAACCTATTCTTGGCCCACTGAAAGACTGCAAGCTGCAGCATGCAATACAATACTTTGTGGTACTAAAGGACCTTCCAAATGAGGGTCTCACATTAATTAATTAAGCCTCAGAGCACCTAGAAGGAAAATCTATCCTATTTTACCAGCAAGCGCAATGATTATGCAAAGGTCACACAGAATAGAGGAGCAAAGGAAAGAGCGATCCTGGTATCCTGACTCCTGACTCCTCGCTGCATCTATTAGCTCATGAGTCCCCTACGAGGGACATGCATGGAGGACAAAAGGTGACCCACAGCCACTCCTCAAGGGGAACCGACTGAGAAGTTTAATAAGGTGCAGGAGAATGACTAACAGGGTTACAGAGATTGACACAGGTCAATAAAGAATATGGCATTAAGAAAATTGATCCTTTCAAAGCCTCCGGCCACGTGCCTATGTCCAAACCAGACGTGACTTGTGTCTGCGTTTCATACGACACCACCAAGTACCCACCAAAGGGCTTTCCTTCATGTTTAAATAATGACATGCAATGTAATGCCAACAGGTGCTTTTTTCACCAGGAGAAGGGAGAGGAAGTGAAAGCATTTGGGTGGGCTGAGGCAGAGCCTGGGTTTTTCCTGCCTCTCCCACCCCTCCCCGTCCACATGGCTCGTGAGCAAGAGGCCACCTACAGCCGGACGTGCCCTTCTGTCTGCAATGCCCGGGAGACAAGCACACGGGCACTGGAAGAGAGAGTAACGTGTGTATGATTGGGGTGTGCGGACACAGCGTAGCAGCTACGGTGTCTGTGCAAAAAGACGGGAGGCTGCCATGGGGAAGAAAAAGAAAAGTGCTCTACAGGTCATCCTGGAAGATGGTTGGTATCACTGTGAGAACATTTCGGGTCGGACGCTGCCAAATACTTGACTAAATGTCTTGGGACTTTCCGAGCACACCATTTTGGGCCTCTCAAATATAATCAAATTTCAGCTTGTTGTGCAGAGAAATTTTGTCAATCTGCCAAACTAAAGTAAATATTAAGATCATCTCTGTAGGAAAAGAATATAATGTATAATCAATAAGGGACATTTTGCCAAGCTCAGCTGGAACTTAAGGCTAGCAGTGTAAAGCACAGCGTGTGTAAATTCCAGCAACAAATGTAATTACTTTTTGTTCTTTGTCTTGCAGCCGGAATAGAGTTTGACGGAGAAGTCGAAAGTGACACAGAGAGTGAAGGTAATGTAGAGATTAACAAATGTGATCTTGCTTGAAATACAAGAGGTAATACCTTTCCTTTTTCTCTCTGACTTGTGACTTGCTCTACAACATGAACTGTTTCATGAGCTACTTGCAAGCAAACAGATTTTTCCCTTGAGGTTTGACTTGTAATAGGGATATGTAAACCACTGTTCTTAAGTAGGCTGTCCCCTTTCATTCACGCTCCCAGAGCAGGAGGCTGTCAGAGCCCACTTCGCTTGGGAGTCAAACCCTAGTAAATCAAGCATTGCAGTAAGGCATCACCCTGTGCAGGGCTGGGACTGCTTTGCATTGTACTCAGGTCTGTTTGCCCTTCCTGTAACGCTTTCTTAGACCATAATACACTGGGATCTTGATTAATCAGTTCCACAAGATGAAAAAAAATGAAAATGGGTTGGAGGCAGACTGATGGCTGTGAGGAAAATCAAGAAAAGCCCATAACAGGATTAAAAACATCTTTAACCCTGCATGTAGAGTATAAATTGTCATGGGTTTGCCTAGGGGACAATTTTTACCACACTCCCCTACAAATTGTTCTAAGGTGAGAGAAGTTTTATGCAGACAAAGAGATCTGATTGGTGAGAAAATAATATTAGGATTTATTACTAGCACGTATAAAAACTAAGCAACTACATCTATAACAGTTCTAATTAAGTAAAGCACTATGTATTTACAGAAGCATCCCTCCCCCCTTTGTATTAGTCCAGGAAGAGAAGGAGGTATTTTTTCTCTTTTAAAGCTAAGATAGCTAAGAGGTAAGACCATAATAGTACTGGATAGGTGATATAAATGGAACTGCTACTGCAAAAATGGTTCACAAATGTGTCTGTATTATCCATAAAATATGAGAAAGCAATTAGCAAATGACTGTGATTTTTTTCTTTTTTGAAATCATATCCACCTTTTTCATACAGGCAAAAAAAGGCAATAAGATAAAAGCAACAAATGAATGCTTCACAATCAACCTAATATTTGATGGATTGAAATGCAAACTGTGATAGTTGGTTGCCCCAAATGAACATTTTCCCAAAGAGGACAGGTGGTCCTTTGACCTAGATCAACGACTGAAATTCAGCTGAGATGGACCATTACATAGTAACTGAAACCTGCCAAATGCCTCCTGAGAAATTAGTTAAAAGCTCCTTCTCATTCCCAGTGTCAAGTGTGACAGCCACCATCTACTACATTTTTAGCACTAACAAGCAGAAACTATTGCCTTGTTATCAATTTCTAACTTTTCACCAAAACAAAAATGCAAATCCTCAAATTCTTTCTGCTTCTATTTTTCTCACCTTTTAGGCTCCTCATTTTACACTCTGGATCCCATTCCACAACAATTTCCTTCTTCCATTACAACATTTCCAACTCTAGTAAAAAAAAAAAAAAAAAAAAAAAAAAAAAAAAAAAAAAAACAAAATGTTTTACTGGTTGGAACACCTTACTTTCATCAGCCAGAAATTCTGGAAAATTAGAAAATGTATGAATGATTTTAATGTACTTGGCTGTAAAGGAGATGGGGACCTGTATTTTTTAATGTTTTTTTTCTCCTTTCCATAACATTCTGCAATTAAATCATGTTCCATTTCCATCCTTGAAACTAGAAGCACTTCTGACTTCTGGGGAAAAAAAAGAGGGGTTTAGCTTGCAATGCCAGTAAGGATGAAATGTGCCTCAGAGACTATCTGGGCTTTTTCTTCTCTGAATGTAGACCTTTCAATACAAAAGAAAACTCAGAGAAACAAAACCGGATACTGCCTGTGCTGCACCTTTTCTCTCTATAAATAGAAGAACTCCATCCCAGCCTTGAAAAGTAAACATCTTTCAAGGACATCACATCAACAAGCAAACTACACATTGTGTAACAGGCTGCAATTTCTGTTTCCTTTGTTCTGGTGTGTTTACATGTCAGGAAGATATCCGTCTGTGCTCTCTGATGGATGGGCTTTTGCATTTGTAACTAATTCCCGATTTTCTTATGGTCACAGAAAAGTCACTGATGCGCTAAACGAACCCTACTATCTTAAATGGCAGTTGCATAACCAGAGTTAGATGCGGTTCTTGGGCAGGGCATAACACAAAGCCCACCAAAGGTCAACAGGCACCTGCTCTCTCACTTCGCCAGGGTTTGCACAGGTATCCTGGCTGGCCACGATTTTCTGATGAATCCTTCTTTGGCCAGCATGGATCCCAGAGTAATTGGCTTTTATCGCTTACAGAAGAGGAAGTAAAGGACAAGAAAACTAACAAACAACGCCTCAGGGAAACTGGCAGAGCGAGAAGACTTCAAAGCAAAGGGAAAGAGGAAGAGAAGGAAGAGAAAGAAGACAAAGAAGGGGATGACAGCGATGAGGAAGGCGGTGGTAGCCAACAAAATGGAGCTTCGAGGAGAAAAAACTACCAAAGGAAAAACAGAGATGGAAAAAAGGCAGGAGTGGAAGGGAGCCAACGGACAGAGAGAGGCAAAAAGGCTCCTACCAAAGATCAAAAAGAATCAGAAAACAAAGAAAAGAAAACAACCAAGAAAGGAAAGGAGGGGGAGAACAAACAGAAGAAAGACAGGAAAAACAGGTAATTAAACAATCCCAACAGACTATGGTGCCTTGTGTCAGACTGGCAGCGATACTGACACGCCAGTGGCATATGAATCAGAGTGGGAAAACCAACAGACTACAAATAAGTTCCTATTCTCCTAAAAGAGACACAACAGTGGAACGTAGTGTAAAATGCCACATAACCAAACTGTTTCCAGGTCACTGTCATTTCTCAGCCAGGATCAGACCTATGTATATAGTTGAGTCCTAGTACCTACAGCAGGGGGTAGACAGCTTGAGCAATTTGGGTCTGCACACATTTTTTTGGTCGGTCTGTGGAAACATTCAAGGTTAAAATGGACCCCTCATGTTTTCAAGTCTCTTCCTCTTCCAAATATCACTCGTCGCAACCTTCTGCTTCTCTCCATATCTCCCATTTTGTTCTGAAGGTATGAAAAGCATTTCTCCAGAGCCAGCTGTAGCCCTTGGAAAGGCTTCTATATAGCTGAAGTCGGGTCCAAAGCATGACACTGGGTGAATCATGGTGGGGTGCAATTGCCTCCTCATGACTCTGGCAGGAAACAGCCTTGCTCTGAGCATGAAGTGCGCTGGCATTGCACTGAGCCAGGGGATGATGAGGCACTGTGTCCACATCAGAGTGGGATTCCTTGGGACCCCAAACAAGACCTTCCCTCTGACTCCTGTGAGCTTTTCCATTCTGTGTCCTCTATTTTGTGTGTCTCCCAGTACTTCTTCTGCTTCTTCCAAGTCATCTGATGAGGAGTCGCTGTCAGAGGAAGAGCTTGCCATGCTGATGGAGCAGGTGGAGCAAAAGAAAAAACTGATTTCCACGATGAGGAACAAGCCCTGGAGGATGGTGAAGAAGCTCTCGGTGCTCAGGTACCTGTCAAACTAGAAACCCCCATCCCTGGGGTCTTTGCTGACTGTAGTCAGATGCACTTTGCCTTTCCCTGAAATTGCATATTTGCTGCTGCTGCTTTAACACCAAAGTCTCAGAAAAAGTGACCAGCAGAGCCTGGCCAGCCTGTCTGGGTTTAAATGAGCAGAGTTAAAATGTGGAATCTGATTTTCAGCCTCCGTAACCAAAGAACAGATAAAGTGCAAATCTATTCAACTGATACCCATGGCCGGGTCATTCTACCCTTGTATTTAAAATCAAATGACTCACTACTGACAGGCTACTTGTTAAAGCCAACTCCGTACCCTGGTTTGCTTATTCATGTCTGTTGTCAGACAGAAATCAGAGCAGCAAAGTGCCACGTTACTGCACAGGCCTGAGATGGGTCTGCCTGGAAAAAATTCTACATTATTTGCAGAGATTTATGGAAAAAAGATAATATTGCCATGCAGACCTTGCTGAACGTGGGAACAACTCAGGCAACAGCAGAGACCTGGTAGTGAAGAGAAATGGGAGGTGGTTGGGCAGGGCAAACCAGGAAAATCAAAACCCCCAGGTCAACAGGGAATGGCTCATATCAAACTATTTCCATATCGAGGCAATGATTCAAATCCCAGCTTTATCGGTCAAGAGTCCTCTGAAACCCCTTTCTGCCAGGAGAGGTTTCACAATAGCATTGCAAAGCATGCACAGCCCCATGGGGTGTGGTGATGCCCCTGCTCCGTGTCCACAGAACAGTCGCTCAGAGCTGCAGTGACCAGGCTGTGAAGGCTGACAGTCACCACGTGTCTCTGCTTCTCTCTTTTACACCCTGAAGGCCAAGACCTATTCCATCTTCCAATAAAATCATGAGCCGTTAACTCTGACAATTAGTTTTGAAAATCTAGGTAAAGATCTATACAGGAAAACTGTATTAAAGCAGCTTTTCTCTCCCACAGGCACGCTATGAGTTTAGCTCACTACAAATAAATTCTTATGGCCCTAAAATTCCAAAGTTCTGAAAGAAAAGAAAAGAAAAAAAGAGCAAAGCAGAGTTATCTCCCTTTGGTGTAGTACCCTGGCTAAAATTCCATGTAGGATCATATTTGATAACGTACCTCCATCCTTTCATCTTATTCCTGATCTGTGGCAATCATTACCGCCTACTAGTGAACCTAAACAATACTGTGGCATTGCTTGTGCAATGGTCTCCAGAAAGGCTCTCAGCATGCTGTACGTTCATTAATTATTTTGGAAGCATAAACTCAACCCTGAGACAAGAAATTACTAGCACCATTGCACAGATGAGGAATGTAAAACACAGAGAGAGCGAAACAATATGGTTCAAGACTTAGAAATCTCACTTTAGGTTTGCAAATGAGGTCGCAGGTGGCTTTCCCAAGGTTAAAGCCTGAACCAGCCAACTATTTCTATCAAGTGGAAGTCCATCTTTCCCACAGGCTTAGGATTGCAAACAACCTCCCAACTCCTGAAACTTAATCTCTTCTCATGATGCATTAGCAACACCAATATACGATATAATTTTATTCACAAACTCAGCATATTTTAACAGCATCTACCTAGACTATTTTCTCTGTATTTCCCTTAGAAATCCTATTCTAAAACTAATTTCATTTTGCAGCTTGATTTTACTCCTGACTAGCACACACTCATTCCTCTGGTGCTGAGATTATACCATTGGGCCAACTGCACATCTCCGATATTTATCCAGGGAGGTGTTCACGGAGGAAAATTCTGTATCCTCTTGGGCTTCTTCCAGTAGGCAATGTTATTTCCTTCTTGACCTATGCATCAGGAGAGAGAAGTTATAACAGGCCTGCAGGATGGGAGAGCTCTGTAGTGAGAGAAACAGGCAGGCTTCTGGTTTACACCCGGGGAGAAGTGTGGAACAATATTTGGGACACATCCCTACACGAACTTAAGTGCTCTGGGGACCTCCTAGCTAGCCCCAGGTGGGCATGGAAGCTCTACACGGCACAGCAACACCAGGAGCAGATAGCAGCCAGAGCCCCACGTGCAGCAACAGGGTGCTGAGAGAAATCAAACCCTCACCTTCCCACAGGCACAGCTGTTATCCCACTGCTGGAGGCAGATGCGAAAAGCTAAAGACCCCCTTTGCTGTTTTAATAACCTGCCTCTTTATTTTTCAATCAGGGAGGCACAAGCTTTTGTAGAGAAGTTTGAAGGAGCTCTGGGAAAAGGGAAGGGCAAAAAGTTGTATGCATATAAGATGATGATGGCAAAGGTAAGTGCTGCAATGATGTCAAGGAAAGGCTTGATACTCAGTCAGGCATTCAGTACATTTCTGGGTTTAGCAAAAGTGGCACCAGGAACTCAGAATAAAAATTCCTGTCCCCATTCAAAACAATATTAGCTGACTTCAAATCTATTGCAGAAAGAACGGGGAGAAATTTACCCTAACCTGAATCTCACTGTGATCTTCTCTGAAGCAAGGGGTGGTTTGCAGGAGCCGGGAAAACCGCGGCTTTCTGGTTGCAACCTCCAAACCCTTGATCTGTGAGACAAGGTACCCCTAATGGGGAGAGAGGCCATGTCAAACTCTTGCAGTACCCCATGTACTCCCGTAAAATTTCATCTTCCCCAATGGTGATGAGATAACAGGGAGAACGATGCCTGTGTTTTAAGACTGAAGTTGGTAACCAAGTTGCATGTTGTCATGGAGATTATACTGAGAAGTGCAAAACAGAGCCAGGCTTGAGACAATGAATCAGTGGCAGTTTAGCTGCTAGTCTGATGAGGAAGGATTCAAGTTCAGCATTTTATCATATTAGATTTTGTTTTACACAGAGTTGTTTCTGAACCAACTCTTTCAACCCAGAGCTAGGTCTGAATTTTCTACTCCCATGTAGTATGGTAAGCTCATAGCTCAGCCGCAGCTTTCCTAAAGCCTGCAATGGCTAAAACTCAGATAATGAATGTGAACACTTGCGGGTGGGGGTCTTTTGTATTGAAGGGTTTTTCTAAAATAGTCCAAAAGAGCAGACTCAGACCACAGTTCTTGCTTTGGCCCTTACACCCACTGCTAGCCATGCTACCAAACCCTGACATTAGAAAGCCCTGCAGAGAAAGAAGCCTCTCCCTTCACACCCCTCTGCTCACTGTGATGTTGTCTTGTTTCAGAAATGGGTGAAATTTAAGAGAGACTTTGAAAATTTTAAAACCCAGTGCATACCCTGGGAGATGAAGATAAAGGAAGTGGAGAGTAAGTGGAAGCTGCTCTGTGGTGGCAGTGAGACATTTTGTAAGACAGCTTTGCCTTCATCCTAACAATGTTCCAACTCCCTGGTCCCTGATCTTCACTCGCCCTGGGCATCAGTGCCAAACAAGGAGCACCCCAGGCTGCTCCAGGCATCACTATCTCCATCACTTGTGGGGACTGTTGGGAGGGTCACGGACAACACGTTGGGGAGACCTGATGGTAAAGGGGTCCAGGTGTTGCTGAGGACAGTTTAGCCCTCCCAAATTCCTAACCATGGAATGTTTTCTGCTTTAAGGTCACTTTGGCTCCTCAGTCGCTTCCTACTTCATATTTCTGCGGTGGATGTACGGGGTAAATCTTGTCCTTTTCGGGTTAATATTTGGACTGGTTATAATTCCAGAGGTAAGTGTTCAATTCTCCTTTCAGTAATATCTTGCCCGGCACTTGACACAAACATCAGATGGATAACACAAACAAAATACCTTAAAACAGGCTTTAGAAAAATGAAACATATGATGACGAAAGACTGATTACAAAATCTGTCGCTGACACAAGAGCAAAAGTTGGATTGATATCAAGAGACCTATCAAAGATCCTGCCCATCCAGCAGCTGAAACAGGAGGTCCAAAACCTAATTTAAGACTAGTTTTACATTTTGGCTAAAGTGAGTAACATGACATACCAATCCTAGACACAAGATCTGGTTTGCAAGCGCCATAAGAAATGGATTGTGCTCAGCAACTAATTAAGAACGCCCTTTTTGAGCCCTCTGAGGGACATGACCATGGGGTAGCAGCCATGGCACAGTCCTGCAGCAGGAGCTCTTGAGGGAACAAACAATCTCCCAGCAGTTTGCCTACTAACATTTGCTTGGGAAATAACCCTTTTCTGTACTTCCAATTCAGATGATTCACAAGCAATAGTTTTATTTTTAGTTTTTCTATTTCTCGCTCTTCTTGGAGAAGGCAAAGGATCTCATAGCCAACTTTATATGATCATTTATTGAAGATTTTTTTAATGTAGCCATTACAGCTCTAGCTAAATTACTCAGTGCAGTATTTAAAGGCCATGCAATCCACAGACAGTGGCATCTGTTCTGTTCAATGCAGAATTTTATGAAGCAAAACTGCAGAGCAGAGTCTCTCCTGAGGACCGTGCTTTTGTTCTCCTTAATGTGCTTGCTCACACTATCAAAAGGGAAAGCTCAGTTTCCTCCCAGGATGAAGAGACATAACCATTAGCACTGAACAATATAAATGTGTTTTGTTAGGAACTATGCATATGGCAGAAGCTTTTGCCTCTAAAGTGTGCATACTGTTACTCATTGCCTACTGAGCTGTTACGATACGGAGAGTAGCTGGGCAATAAACATTTAATCATAAATTATTTTGAATGTAATTAGACAGCCCTAAAAAAATAAGTGATAGTTATATGCTAGGACCTTTCTAAGCTATGAATGCTAATGAGATATTTTGGTGTAAGCACCAGTCAGAGTCTGCTTGTAAATATATTAACTTTCCTTGGCCCTTGCCATTCTCTGTCTGGACTTCAACAGCTGCTGGACCAGCTGCAAGGCCTGCTTTGCATGGTGCCATCAGGACAGGAGGTGCCATTGAAACTGTTCTTTGCATCTTTTTGTCGTATGCTTTTTGCCCAAACCTAATTGCCTTCTACCTCACCTTGAGAACATTTTTCAATTCAAGACCATATAATACAAGCTCAACCCAGTGCTTTTGACTCCTCTCAGAGGAGGAGCCCTGCATAAATAGATGAAGCTAATCCCTTTATTGCCTTAGACCCATGAAGTTCAATCAAAGAACTTCTTGCTAAACTAAGGACATTTCAACTGAAGCTGTTCATTGAAGGATACAGTTCCTCCTCGGCAAAACATTTCCTGTGCAGTGGATGTGGCCAGGGAAAGGGAAATCCTCTAGTTATTTGGATGAAATTAACTCTAAATATTTTAAACTGCTGCTTTACTATTAAGAAATATAATATATATTAAAATCAACAACAACAACAAAAAAGAAAATCAACCAAAAGCAAACTAAAAGAGACTAATTAAAAAAAAAAAAAAAAGAACTGCAACATCTGTTTGGTGTGTTATACTGTACATGCATCGCTGTTATTAATGTTCTCCAGGTCCTGATGGGAATGCCATACGGGAGCATGCCTAGGAAAACTGTACCCCGGGCTGAACAAGCAACAGCTATGGATTTTTCAGTACTTTGGGATTTTGAGGTAAGCGCATGAGTATTAATCATAAGAGATCAGTTGAATACCTCCTAAAACCCTTCAGAAGTTAGAACAAATTTATCCTTGTAGCACTACTAAGATACGCCAGCACCTATTTCTTCCAGAAGCTGAAGACACCTGCCTTTTGTCGCAACAAGATTTTTGTGGGTCCCCAGAGATTTCTGGCCAAAGCAGCACGTACACATGCAGACACTTGCATATGGATTTGAACAACTTCCATGTACCAAAGTGCCGGCTGGCATACGTCACACGTGTGTAGGTATACACAAAAGTCATTTTGCTTCCGATTCAAAAGGCAGCCAAAAAAAAATCTGTGTGCAGGGAGCGAAGAGATTCTGCTGTGACCAATACCTTGGGATCTGACTTTCAAAGTCGCTGCTTCTGGAAATATTTTTTCAATGCTTATTGGGACTGGCCCACATGTTACAAGCACGGGATCCAGTCCTTCTGTAATAAACCCCATCGAAATTTCCTTACCTAAAAAAACCCAAACCAACCCAACGAAAAACAAAAACCCCAAATAACAACACACCACCAAAACCAAAAACCAAACCAACAAACAAAAGCAAACCAAACCAAAACAAAAAACAACACCCCAAACCCTACTTTATTATAAACCAGATTATTTAAAATAGTTTATTAAAAAGGCTTCAAATACTGGTGTCCAGGAACCTATCAGGGCCAGGCCTTCATTTACCCCACATTTTCTGCTTAGGATCCTTTTAGTTCTTCCTCTCCCAGCCCTTTCACCTACTTGCCAGAATCCAAAATTCAGGGGTGAATTATGGACCTTTTCAATTGCATTGCACTGAACGAAAAGCTCGTTTGAGAAGCGCACTGTAAAAATACAAGAGGCAGCATTTAAACTCATTAATCCAGGGGGAAAAAAAAACACCACAGGCAAAATAAAACCCTCAAACAAGCAAACAAACAAATCTGAATGAGTGTTACTGGACTGCAGCTGCTGATTGTGTCTGCGAGACATTAAGCTGTAGATATATCAGTAAGGAAACTTGCCCCTGGACAAGTCTGTCAAGGAGGTCACATCACGGATTTTTAGAGGAGTATAAAGGAATAAATCTCACTTGTACACCAGACACCATGTCTCACAAATGGAGTTTAAAGAACGTACTGGATCATGTAAGCAGGGAAACTAATTTTTCAGTCCCCAGCATTTGACGAATCAAAAAGACAAAGGTCTGGAAATTAGAAGCTGAGAAACAAACTTCACTAGCGCCTTCCAGGGGCATTATGTTTTACACAGCTTTTTTCACCACATCTCCCCAGCAGACATTATAAATGACAGGCTACAAGCTCCAGATTCATCATACTGGAAGAGAGGCATAGAAATGTTGTGGGATCTCCATAATTGGAGATTTTCAAAGCTCAGCTGGACACAGTCCTGAGCCACAACACTTAGTTTTGCAATTGTGTCTGCTTTGAGCAGGGGGACTGACCGGATGGCCTCCAGAGGTCCCTTTCCACGTAAACCATTCATTGTCTCTAAACAAGATCCATTACACAGCCTCTGATATGAGCTTCAAGTTATGTCTCAATTTTGGTCTTTCCAAAGGCTTGATGAGAGGGGAGCTTGCTCAGCTATCATGGCCAGATTAAGTACACTTAACGAATAAGCTGAAAGACAACAAGCAAAAAATAGAGAAGTACAATATGTAATGACACACGTCAACTGGGACAAGGTACAACAGAAAAACAGGGAGAGATTGCTAATGCAGGTTAGGAGATCTGCACACTCATTGAGTACCTAGCAGTTTGTACAGCAAAAAGTAGATCTTGAGACAACATGGTTGACATTTTGTCTGAGCTCTGCTTTCCACAGGAAAGTAATGCTTTGATTTTATTCTGTAGTTATATTTACTCTGCAGGTGGCAGCCAGTAAAAGGAAGTAAATCTGCAAAATACTAAGCATCAGTTGCCTCCTACCTGAAAGGAAAAAATTCATATCATGGTGGGAAAGCCCTCTGCTACAGCATTTCTGTAAGACCCAAGTGTTTGATACTGGCTTAGAGAAGCAGGTGGGCCACAGCTGTGGCCCACCCAGAGCAGTAAGGATGTTTTTCTGGGAGGGATGAAGCAGTGATGGATCAAAACCACATTTTAGTTTTAAGCCACTACCCTCTTACGTGCTCTCCCTCATCTTCCCTCTCTTAGGAAGATAACCTCTTAGGAAGACAGCTCTCAAAGGTGACAGAGCAGCAAACAGACAAGAATGAGACAGTAAAAATTTTCCAAGTTGGTTTTCCTTGTTTTAAATCTTCAGTTTCCACCAGAAATCTCTTCCCTTCAGAAGAAAAGCTTCACAACTTACAGAGGATTGTTTTTGCTTTTCCTCCAGGGCTACATCAAATACTCGGCGCTCTTTTATGGCTACTACAACAACCAGAGGACAATTGGCTGGTTAAAATACAGGCTGCCAATGGCATATTTCATGGTTGGGATCAGTATATTCGGCTACAGCCTGATGGTTGTTATCAGATCGTAAGTACAGCTGACGTTGTCCTCCCTGCAAAACCCACCCAGATGTGTCTCGCAGCTGGGTTCCCCTCCACGGGCACGGCTCACAACTTGGTCCAGCCTTACTGGATGGCTGGGGGAACGTGAGGAAAGGGGGCTGTGTGCCTGCTGTTTTCATGCACTCGGCCTCCCCAGCCAGCACCCTGACTCCAGTGGGCTGGGCGGACCTGAACACTCTCCTGCCTTGCCCGTCTACTCAACTGTACTATCTTGAACCCTCTCATCTTCTACTCCAGCCATCTTCTTCCTTCTCCTCGTCTCTGGACCTCTTTAACCCTTCTTTTAACATTACTACAGGGCCATCAAATAGGTAGATTTTGTACATGAAGGAGGATGTTACTTGCAGTAAACTTCCTTTTCTATTCTTTCACTGCAAAATAAACATTCCTGAAAGCCAATGTGGGTCACATAGATGGCACAAGGGCTGTGGAAAAGAGCCAGATGCTACCAGATTGTTTTGATGTGTCCCTAAACCAATCAGTGAAGCTTAAAAGTGGCCACAATCTCTGTGCCCCTTGTACACGGTCTCCAAGCACCAGGGAGGCTTCCTCAGCATCCTCAAGGCACTGAGAATGCAGCCGAGGCGCTTGTCACTGCTGAGATGGTCTCTGCAAAGGCCAAAATAAGAAAATAAAGCCTCCTATCTCTGCCTGAAGGACATGCCATGGAAAGGTCTTCCTTTCTTTGGAAGAAAGAATAAGTCCCTGGATTTGTATCACTGCTGAAACGTGTCCTATTGCTGTGCAGCAGAAAGAGCCTCTTGAGCCTTTGGCTGGGGTGGGACATGGAGATTTTCTGTACATTTGCCATGAAATTGCAGCATCTGTTGTCTCGCCTTCCTTGAGGGACTGGTGCTAGGAACTCTAGTGGGACTTACAGAAGGATTTCAGGCATCAAATAATAGAGAGGAAACAGCAGAAGCCATATCTGCTCCTATGCTGATTAACAAGAATAATCCTTTTTCTCTCCCTGCTTTACTTGCTGCAGGCTCGTTGGCTCCAGCATTGTGCAGCAAGTGAAGTCTCACTACAACTTTGTGCTGCACTGGGTGTACTGGACAGTGCCAGGGGTCTTTGACCAAATTTAGCTAACTTAAAGTAGCCATAATCATATACTGTAGCCTAGGACTTTCTTCAGGTACCAGCTTGTGGAAGCAATCCTTAACCTCTTTAATCACCCATACTAGTTTTTTTCTGTATTACTGTTTTTAATACAAGACCTGCGTAACCCTTAAGTCACCATTTGACAGCTGAGACCGTTTTAAACCTGAGGTCTCATGGCACATGTTAGTCACTCCCAAACCCCAAAAACGGTCACCCCACTACATCTTACCCACCAGTAACCCACTGGCGCCGTTCTGCGAAGCTGAAGGAGACCTGGTGGCTCCGTGAAACACTGTCTGACCTTGTCACTGCACACATCCTTATGCAGGATGGCGCGCAATGCCAATGAAAGTACATCAGATGGGGACGACGACAACTTCGTTTTCAGCTGGAAAATGTTCACCAGCTGGGACTATCTCATTGGCAATGCAGAGACAGCAGACAACAAGTTTGCATCCATCACCACCAGCTTCAAGGTAAACCTAACCAGCGTTTCCTCATCTGCTTCTGGAGACGCTCCCAGTGCCTGTCATGGCAGAGGTTTAAGGGGAAATCTGGGTACCTGCACAGCATCTCTCCATAGGAACAGGGTATGGTGCTGATCCATGGCAGCTCCAGCTTCTGTGCCCTTGTCCCCCTAACTCTCTTCTTTAGGATTTGAAAAAGAATTATGTTACTTTAGAGTGCCGTTTGCCCACAACGTTCCCTTGGGACACGTCAGGCTATTTGCCATTTGATATCTTGCATTTCAACCAGGATGCCTGTATGAAGCTTAGTTTGAATTTAACACAAACTACAGAGTTGAATATAGCCAGAATAGCTTGGCATTGCATTTCATAGGGTGAGAAAACCTCTGATGTCACCTTATGCTCGGTGCTGCAAGACATTCACTCCAATTCCTTGAGCACCCCTGTTTTTCAGGAGTCTATTGTAGATGAGCAAGAAAGCAACAAGGATGAGAATATCCACCTGAGAAGGTTCCTGCGGGTTTTGGCCAATGTCCTCATCATATGCTGCTTGTGTGGGAGTGGCTACCTCATTTATTTCGTGGTGAAACGCTCCCAGACATTTTCCAAAATGCAAAACGCTGGGTGGTATGAAAGAAATGAGGTAAGGAAACTTTGCTTTCAGTTTTCTGCTGGGATGATTTGCCTTGGACATCAGCATAATCGTTGCCACTGCTGGAGGTCAGCATCCAAGGCAGAGGGATTCCCCACCACTAATTCACTAGTCCCCTTCAGTACCTTTGCACTTCCTGTAGCTGTGAAGCACATTGGTCTCACTGAAAGTTTCCAGGACAAATTAACACCTCCTGCAGAGAGGGGGAAACAGTCTTACAGTAAATCACAATAAGAATCAATGGCTCTTTGGCACTTAAAACACTGACCACCGTCTTAAGAATCAACGCTTACAAAGTCTTTTACTAGAAAGCTCTCTGGGTGTTAGCAATGTCCATAATCAGACATAACTCTAATCTTTATCATCCAGCTTCAATTATGGCAATAAGATTTTAGAACCTGCAAAAAAAATTGCAGTAGTCAAAATTTTTCTGTGTCTGATTTTGGAATGAGAAGTTCAAACCTTCAAGCTCTTCACACACATACACTCACAAAATGTCAACCTATGGAAAGCTTTGATTTCAGTGTATACTACATTATCATGTATTTATATATCAAAGCCAGATCAAATCCAAAGCTGTGCATTTTCACAATTCCCATGGAAAACTTTACCAAGACAGCACCTGCTCACAAAATGCTTTGATTCATTGCAGTGAACTTTTCCCAAAGAAAAAAAATCCTATTAAAAAAAAAAAGTTTAGTGTCTGACACTTTCTGGTGATAACCTGAGATCTAAAAAAATACAGTTCTGGGTACTATTTCTTGTCCTGAAAAGAAATGCACAAAGAAGAGACCTGTGAGTCAGAAAATGACTGCACCTGTACCAACAAAGTCCTCTACAGGCCAGTGGACACAGTAGGGCTGTAAAAAAACATAGAGCCTGTAAGGCACGCCTGAGCTAACCCTGACTGGCCAATGACCTCACTGACCACAGTATAACTTATTGTCTCACATGATAAAGAGGAACAAAGATGCCACTAGGACATGTTTTCTTGAGCTGCAAAACTGAGTCCTTGATGTGCTTCCATTCAAATCTGTAAATACCTATTGCAAAAGCAAAGGTGCTGAACGTGGAAAATAAACATTAGCATCAACTAATTATCTTTATGCACACAAGCCAAGCCTTGCGCTTCCTCCGAAACTAAAATAAGAACCACGGAGCTGATGCAAGCAGTACCACAAGGTACTTGAGGAACCTAAATATTCATGAGCCTGGACTGACAGGGAACAAATCCTTCAGAGCTTTGAGATAACAGCAAAAGTGCTCCTGCAAGAGCAAGTCGTGCAACCCAGCCCTGAAGTCTGACGCTGTGCTGCCTGCACACTAAGCAAAGCCAGAAGCTGAGTTTGCTTTGACTCCCTCCCCTTCATAAATCCTTCAAAAACATCCAACCAGTTGCTGGCAGCCCCCGCTCTGCCCGAAGTAAGATAGTCACTGTTGTTACTGCTGGCGGTTATCTCGTTTTCCTCACGTGGCAGGTTGAAATTGTGATGTCCTTGCTGGGCATGTTTTGCCCTCCACTGTTTGAAACCATCGCTGCGCTAGAAAATTACCATCCCCGCATTGGGCTGAAATGGCAGCTGGGGAGGATCTTTGCGCTCTTCCTTGGGAACCTCTACACGTTTCTGTTGGCCTTGATGGATGATGTCAACGAAAAAGTAAGAGTTGAGCCAAAAAGCCATGTCCACTGGCATTTTCCAGAGCCGAGGGTGAAGGCACCTTGTCCCCACAGCCTGCAGGCACAGTCACCCCCGTTGCAGCAGGTGCTTCCTCTGTCCCCAGTCCTCTTGAGCATGATCTGCAGTGCCCCGGGGAGGCTCACCAAGCAGTCTCCAGCTTCTCTTTACAGCCCTGAAAAAAGCATGGTTATTGTCTCCTATAATCACAGCATGTTAGGGTAATTCGATTTTTTTCTCCATCAGACACTGTGTGCAATTTCTATTAACGCAGACCCCAAGGATATAGTTTATAATCCTCTTTCCCTGCCTCCCCTCTTTAACATTATCCTGGTGGCGTGTTGTGGGCAGATAACTGCAGGAAAGGATAAACGTCTAACTGATCCACAGAAAAAATTACTCTATTTTAAGCTGCGAAGAATTAGAGGAATTTGAGGTGTTTTGCTCTGCCTTGAAAAATTATAAGGAATGTGAGGAAGGAGGACTGGGTAGAGGCTCCCTCTGCACACAATAGTCTTGAAGGAGGTCTGACTCCTCCACTTTTGGGGAGCAGGTTGCTTGCTCCCCAAAACTCATGGAGTCTCGACCTGCTCTCCATCCGGAAGGGCTGCTGCTCCCCTGCTCCTGGCCAAGGGAAGGAGTTTCTGTGCTATAGCCAGCTCTGTAAAATCTGCTGTAAGCACATCCTTATATGACGGGTGGTAACTGGTAAGGGGGAGCCCAATGCCTCGGTCTTCTCCAAACACGTCCACTGAGACCTCTGTTTTGTGATGTTTTTGGCTGGGGGGGATCTCTCTGTTGCAGCTGGCGGAAGAGGACGCGGTAAAGAACATCACGTACTGGACACTGTTTGCCCACCACAACTTGTCTGTGGGGAATGACAGCACTGCCACACCACCTCCCCTTGACCCTGCAGATGTGCCCAGGGGACCCTGCTGGGAGACAACCGTCGGCATAGTAAGAATTCTGTTATGTAGCAAGTCCCTGTGTTGGTTTGAGGTGGTTCATTTTTTTGTTTTTCTTGTTGATGTCTTTAGCATTTCCAGGCTTGAAGTTTTCCTCACAAACGACACATCTTTTCCCTACTCTCGTACAGCAGCACCAAGGCAATGCAAGTCCTTGGCCATGGTTCTCAATCATGTGAAATCTCAAAGTGAAATCCTCAGCTGGAAGCAACCAGGGCACACACAGTTCTGCAGCACTTGCGAGGAGGAGCACAAAGGGCTAGGTAGTCTGCAGCCATGTCTGCATCATGTTCTTTTTCAGATTATGACTCTGCCTTTAAAGCAAACCTCTCTTCTCCACCTATTGCTGCACTTCACTTACATTGCAGAGAGGCTTCGGTGCAGGAGTAAAACCCTATCAAAGGACATGCCTTAAGGGAACTCGTGACACGTCCCAACCCATAACACACACTGAGGTCACGGAATGAAAACAAAATTAGGCAAAAGGAACCCCCTTGAAAAGCATGCAGGGTGGATTTCAAGCCCTGAGTTTCACCTGCCTGCATTTACCTTGCACCAGGAAGTTCAGCAGCCACACCATGCACAGCTTAAAAAATAAAAGCAATTGTTTATCGGCTGACATAGTTAGGGCTTGCCAAGCTACGAGGCAATGCATTCCTCTGCATACACAGTGGGTCTTCACTAGCTGAGTGGTTTTCAGTCAAGTGGGAGAAAACCCACCACCATCACTCCTGAGAAAGGGCTGATCCTCAGCGCAACTGAGCTGTTATCCACCAGATCCTTGTTTTTGACTCCCCAGACTCTTAAACCTTTTCTTGTGTCTTTCCCTGAGAATCCGTGGGATACCGGTTATCTCCATCTGACAAGTGTTACTTCCACCTGCAATTTTACCTTTCTTGTCTGGCACATCTCCCTTCTCTGCACTTACTCATAGCTCTTGTTCACAACTGAGCATTTTCCTCAGTAGTCCACGTGAAGCTGTACCAGAGCGACGCACAGTCAAAATTAACTCTTGGTGCATGCGTCTTTTACACCAGCATTATTGCTGGCATTAACATTCTGCTCCGATTTTATGAGCTGCCACGGCATACCAGCGCAGTCAATAATGCCAGCAGCAGCTGTCAGGTCTGACGGCTGTAACGGAGCTCGCAGTTCCCAAGCACGGAGGTAAAAAGCTTAGGCACCGCCGAGTGTTTGAAAACAGGCAGGGAGTTTGTTCGTGCTATGCTTTCCTGAAGGTATCTGTCTTATAAAGACAAATGGCTTAGTAAAAAATACAGTCCTGAATGCGCTACTGAAATTATAGGACATAAATGTGTTTGTTTTTTTTTGCTTCTTTTAAACTGCAGGAGTTCGTGAGACTCACTGTGTCCGATATCCTGGTGACCTTCATAACCATTCTGGTGGGAGATTTCATCCGAGCTTGCTTTGTGAGATTTGTGAATTACTGTTGGTGCTGGGACCTAGAGGCTGGATTTGTAAGTCAGTATCTTATAGCTGAGAAGATATAAGTAATTCAGGGTCATTTGGTCAAATGCTACAAATGAATTTGTTCTGAATGCTTCCAGTGGTCCTCTGGTCTTGTCTGATAATTTCATTGGTGTAGATAGTATCTGCATCACTTTTCCGGATCAATCAGTTTCATCCCCACCTAAAGACTTTAAAACAAAAAAAAATCTGATATTCATTCAGTTGTTATAACTCCAAACCTGTGGGCCCTTCTATACCTCTTCTCAAAGCCCCAGATTTTCCTGTTCATTGCCCACCCTGCAGGCAGTAACCTGCTTTACTCACAGCACCATCTTCTGATCGATGCTGGAAGCTGGTGTTAATTCTGCTGCGGTGGAGGAAGAAGCATTTCCTTCCCCTCTCATGTACGTGTAACTCACAACAGCACTGGAATCTTTGGTATTCCTAAAGGCTACATTACCAAAGCAGCCAGTACTGCAGCTGCACAAAACACAGAAGGAAATAATGGAGGGGTGGAGGGAAGTCCATTGTTTCACGTTAGAGGAGACAAAACCGGATGGATTCAGAGAGAGATGGAAGTACCTTGCAAGGTCACAAGTAGATCAGCGCACTCATTCCCTAGCTGTCCTACTGCGAGTGGTCTGGAGAAGAACAAAGAGAAGGGCTTCAGCCAAGGAAGGGCAAGTGGGGCACAGTGAGGTGTTTTGCTGCTTGTGGAGCTCTTTGTATTTCCTCTGCGGGAGGCAGAGGACACTTCCCAGGATGGCCAAGGGATTTTGGAGATCCTCCTATCAGCCAGGCATCATGAAATTACTTGTGCAAAGATGGTTCGGTAACAGCCATCTAACCCAACCCAGGCATGGGCACCAGCACAGTTTTTTATGTGTTTTTCTAATGCAGATAATTAGGAAGTTTCTTGTTTGACCCAGCCTGCTCACACAGGAGTACTCAAAGCAGAGGACAGGAGACACTGAAAGTTGTCTTTATCTCCATGGGAAGAAGAAGCCCATATTAAACTCTAGCTAAAGATTTGAAGTAGAAATTGGCCAGAATGAAAAGAACAAAGAAAACAATGTTTAGACCCATCCCTTTCCAAAGCTGTGAGTAGTCAGCTAAGCAAGACTCTGACTAGACTTCTCTTATGTTGCTCATCAAAAAAGACAAACATCTCAAATCTCAACTTTCTGAATTGCTGATAGTATTAAGTACATGCAAATGGCGTGGAAAACAGGCATCTCATATAGGATATTTCAAAGATGTAAGGGCATTACCCATCATTTCTTAGAACACTGTTTTCTGCATCAGAGTTAAAAAAAAAAAAAAAGTGGTTTTTTTCAAGAAAACGTAAAAAGAAAGTGTTTACGCATAGTTTGATCTGCCAAAAATCTTTTTTTGAGCACAAAAGCAGATGTATGTAGAAGAAACAGTAGCTTCATCATAAGCAAATCTAACAGAATAATAATTTCTAAAACTACAAATGCTATTAGACTAGAATTTAGGTAGGTTAGACCAGCCTGTCCTTGACTTGCCACCATTAGCACCCACATCTGATAGTTACAGTACTGCTTTATATGGAGCAACCTATCACCTAGCACAGAGTCAAATGTTACCCAATACTCATCAGGTCATATATTCCCTCATATTTCTTTCTCTCTGTCTGTATTTGTCTTCTTCAGCAGCTTGGACCTGGGGACATATCCAGCATAGCATTTGCCCTCCAGCTTAGCATTATCACCACCTAAACATGCAGTACTTTACCACGGTGGAACTGTAAGTCCGTAACCAGACACACCAGCTGGAGTTTAAACCTAGCCCCATGCCATGGCTCCTCTGCTTACAGCTGGCACTATATTAGCAGGGAGAGATAAACACAGACCAGCAATAAGCACCTCCATATATCTTCCCAATTTTCAGCAAGCCAAGAGAGAAGCAGCAGCCCACAGCACAGTAGCTCCAATTCTGCCTTCGCCACAGCGCTGCTGGTCATTCAAGCAGTGCACACACAGCGGGAGTCCTCCCAGGAATCCCTTCTTACCAGCTTTAAATAAGCATCATAGACGCAGCAGAAAACAATAGCAGGTACCTCCAGCAACAACACGCTTTCCTTTCTTTTCCCCTACAGCCGTCCTATGCAGAGTTTGACATTAGCGGCAATGTTTTGGGTTTGGTTTTCAACCAGGGAATGATTTGGTAAGATTTCATTTTTTTTTCCCGCTTCCTTATTTAGAAAACCTTTCAGTAGAGTTAGAAAGCCAACTAGATAAACCTTTGGGTTCTGTTTTTTTTCTGATTGTTTGGCTTTCTGTGCTTGAAAATTTAAAAATGCCAACTTACTTCTCCAAGGCGAGTAGGTCCATGTGCTGGGGGAAGACTTTAGAAGGAGTTTGGGGGGAATCACGAGGTTACACATCACTGGAAGGGTGGGCATAGAGCCAGTCAGATCAAATTGGGCAGGAGGGGCATGTCACAGAACTGCCCCAAGGGAGGGCAAATGGGAGCTGCTCTGCCCTATTGTGGCAACAGGACAGAGCACCCTCCCCTACTCTGAGAGGAAAGTTCCTTTTGCCATGGACTGATAATTTCGGCCTGTTACCACACCACAACATCTCTGCAGATTTAAGGGAGTCTCTCCGCATGGGTTACATTCACCTGACATTTTCCAAGCTGTCTCAAAGCCATTTTTGTCACAAACTGAAAAACCTTCTTTGCAACCACTAAGAGTCTGAGTCCTCGCTGGTCCTCAACGCATGGGACCATACCCTAATAAAGATGCAGGTGGCTTCTCCTCTGGGAGCACGGGGTAGCATAAAGCCCACTCAGACTTCACTAGTGGGCAAACTGGCCGCCACATGAACGCTTGTTTTCCTGCTTTTGAAAACAGAAAACCTTCCTGACTGTCAATAAAACAGCACCTGCCCCTCTCTCTTTTCAGGATGGGATCCTTTTACGCGCCAGGGCTCGTGGGTATAAACGTGCTGCGCTTATTAACCTCCATGTATTTTCAGTGCTGGGCTGTTATGAGTAGCAATGTCCCTCATGCAAGAGTCTTCAAAGCATCCAAGTCTAATAATTTTTACATGGGACTGTTGCTGTTGATCCTATTCCTCAGCCTCCTGCCTGTGGCTTACACCATCATGTCCCTGCCTCCCTCCTTTGACTGTGGACCATTCAGGTACTAGCAAAACACCAAAAAGGACATTTTTTTTGCTCTGGGATGTGGGATTATTTTTGTGAAGTTAGAAGACCTGGACTCCAACAGAGGTGGTGAAATGCCTCCATTCTCCATGGGCTGAAATCCTTACCAGTGTGAGGCAAAGGGTCATGTCCAGCTATGGGGTATAAACAGTTAACTGGGAGCACTGAACCTCCTCCTGCCTGCTGTTCTTCTTTGCTACATGATTCCCAGTGTTTCCCCAACACACATCAGTGAAAGCACCAGAGGACAGCAAGGTGCACCCCTAAAAAATTTAAAAAAAAATTTAGGAGTATCCTTAAAGCTCTCTGGAACACTGTGGGAGCAAAATGAATCCAAAAACTCCTTTATAAAGATAAGAACTCCCACAGCGTCAGATTTTGTACATTGACTTTAGCCGGAAAATAGCAGGAAAAGGATAGGGGTGGCCTGAAGAGTTGCAGCGTAAAAAAAAAAAAAAAAATTGTAGGTTTGTTTTTTTTTTTTTAATTCAGACAGAATCAGCACTGCACAGAGCATTCAGTGAACTGGATTAACATGCCAATAAAGTCTAATTTGATTGAATAATGCCATTTCCTGGGCCTGCTGAATCTGACTAAGCAAGGAGCCAGCTTGGAACAAATTGTTCTTGTAGATGCAGTGTTTTAGGTTATCTGCTTCCTAACAGAGAATGACAACAGAAAGCTAAAAGACTCGGGGGAGAAGGGAGGAGACCAAAATACCCTTAGTTCTATAACAAGGACAGGTGTCAACGAGCAATGTCAGAAGACCTGACAAGAAACTTGTTGCAGGCGTGCTATCATTTGGAGATGACTAATCTGCAATGTGAAAGAGCTATTTCAATTCCCAATCAACCCTTCAAAAGCCACTCAGCCTGATTCAGACCCTGGCACACCACTCAGCTCCACTGAAAGCTCAGCTCTCCCGAGTGTCCGGCAGTGGAGGAAGTTGGGATACTCTTTAGCCAAGTTTGCCTTTATTGACTCGCATCATCAGGACAGAGTCCAACACACCCCTGCGTGGATCCTGCAAGCTCCCAAGAGGCAACAAGCCCTAAATAGGAGGAACAGTACTGATAGGGTTGAATTCCCAGACCCAGAGATGCTGGGGAGAGAAGAAGGTCAATTACATAATCCATCCTTCTACAGATTTGTTCTCCTTTCATACAGAATACTCTCATCTGCTTTATCAATCCAGTTAGAAATTACCCTTTCAGTGAGTTTCCTATTAAGCAATAATCACAGCTTGCTATTTTTGTCATTACTTAGCAGCTCTTCAAGTTGGCTCATTACTTCAGAAAGCAGGAATTTGCATATGGAAAGTCATCTGTACCATGAAAAGGCCATATTTAACAAGATATTGATCAGAAATTTATAGTTACTGCAGCCTATAGTTTTTATATATATCAGGGGGTAAACACTCAGAACTCACAAAGCAGTGACATGTGGAAATAAATGAGCAAGCTGGCCTAGCAAGGTTTGATCTTATAATCAGTGGAGGGAGGGAAGGAATGAATGGACCAACAGATAACCTAAAATGAAGGCACTTTAAAATCCTTGGTGACTTGAGCTGATGCTCACTGGCAGAGGGATAAAGCATGCTACTTAGCATCATTAAACTGAGAGGCTATTTTATCCCTCCAGGAAACATCTACACTCCTTAACTGGTTGTTTGTCTTTCCAGTGGGAAAAAAAGGATGTATGATGTCATTCAGGAGACCATAGAGCTCGATTTCCCACTTTTTGTTGCCAAGATCTTCAGCTATGTGGCAAATCCAGGACTGATCATACCTGCAATTCTGCTCATGGTGTAAGTTTTCCTTGCAATATTACATGCCTGGGTTGGAGTAGAAGGTTAAAAAAGAAATGTTCTGGGTTATTAGTGAGGTCTAAATATACTTTCTGCTGAGGTGACATCACGGATTGGGGCAGACACATGCTCCCTATCCCCCCCCACCTTTGCCTAACCCAATTTCCCCAAATTTAATTACCTGACCCAATTAAACACAACTTGTAGATGAAACACATTGCTGGCAGAGGCCCTGTAGATATCAAAGCTGTCACAGTTTCCATATGAAAAATTTTCTGTAGCCAGCAGGAAATAAATGGACAGTCTCAGCCTGGTACTTTCTGGAGAAGCAATTTCTGTCACAGCTAGTGGTATTTAGAGCACAGCCATGACAGGGCATTCAAAGATTACATGTTCCAAAATGTGAAGAAATTGTGAGTTTTGTTGGGGTTTTCAGGAGTTTTATTTTTTCATTTTCCAAATAATAGATCTGGAATTTGTTTCAGTGCCATTTGATCATTTCAGCTTTGAAATCACTCTTAAATCCGTAGCACCTTCAGCAGTGCTAGGATCAGGGCACTTCTCTCTCTGGCTTTGGTTGGTTGGTTGTTGTTTTTAAGATATTTTTGCCATTGTTATCGAGCTTTCCAATAGCTATCAAAGCAAGTAGGAGAGCTGTGGCCAAAGCTGGGGTGCCTATTGCATACAGAGCTTGGCTGCTCGACTCTTCCTGGGTCATCCACACCCACTGGAGGTGGGTTTCTGGGCTGATCAAGCACAGCTTTCCTTGGGCACAGAGATGCTTCATTCTGAGTAGGTACACTACAGGTAACGCCATTAAATTAAATCAAATACAAGTTCCCACGTTACAAAGTTTCTTATAGAAACTTACAGAAAAATCCCAATTAAACTGAAAATGACGTGCCACCCCTCTACCCGCCTCAAGCTACTCACTCATTTTAACATGAAAAGGATGATCTTACACTGTGCAGACGGATCCTGCACTTAGATCAGATACATGCAGGAGGCAAGAAGTCTCACACCCCTAGTACGGCCAAGCATATTATTACTGAGTTATAAACTCAGTTCTGCAGTCTTCATCTTATGCTTGCAGTAGGATCTGCCAGTGCTACTGTGAAGCCCACAGGAACAAACACTTCCCAAATGGACCACCTTTACAAAAGGTGGCCAGAAATTAGGCTGTAGGCCAGATTTCTGAGGCTTTGATGCAACCCCCCCCAAAAAAAAATTGATGAGAGAGCGGTAATACCTTTGAAAATAACGTGTTTTTTTCAGTCACAGTCTCCTTCCCTTTCCTCCACTGACAGCTGGGACAAGGAACAGCACAAATCCAGTTTACTTGTTGATAAGACACTTTTAATCACCTCTTCCCAGTCTTAGCTATTCCCACACCACAGCCTTACCATCAGTCCAACTCTTCTTGAGGCATAATTTTGTGTCTACCCTGATTCCTCTCCGAAAACTGAGGGACACCTTATGTCCACATTACCTAAAACATCCTCCTTTCCCACCCAGATAAACCTCCTGTATGGGCTTTGAAGATATATAATATTTGTGATTTCCAGCCATTCAGCTCCCAGGAGGGTCACAGCTCTAAAAAAGTGGTTTCCCCCATGGTGCCTGGGCAAGTCAGCCCCACAGCCCCTTGGCAATAGCTCTCACATGCCCCAAGAGCCTTGGGTGTCTTGCAGAAGTACTGCTTGTTATCTGCACGCACACCTCGTCTGGGATGATCGCAGCCAAAACCACAGCTACCATACCAGATTGTTTCCTAAGGCTTCAGTCCTTGTCTATTCTCCTTTTTGGTCAAGTCCCTGGTTTTCTGCCTTGTCTCTGAAGGTCTTCAACTTCCCCTCTGCTTCTGCCGTGGTGCTGACAGGTAGACAGGGTCAGGCTGGAGCTTGTCCTTACGCTGATCCCCACCCAGCTTCCCAAAGGATTGAAACCAGGGAAATGCAAAAGCTTCATTTAGTCCCAGTGAGCAGAGAACCACTCTCAAAGCAGCAGGCAAGGCAACCTACAATCCAGCCCAAGTAAAAATAGCCTCTACAAGTAGTGACAGGTGGACTGTAAATGGACAGTCTGTTGATTTTGATTGCAGACACTGAAAAAATGTCTTTTCTACTTCTATGGACTGAATTAAGTAATTTTCTCTAGCCATGATAACCCCTACTCTTTTTTCCAGGTCCAATCCAAAATGCCTCTTTTGTCTATTTCTGTTCTTAACTCCTGGTCTTAAACAATGATGGGGTCCAGTGAATAACAGGGGTGTCCTGCTTCTAACCGCCCAAGGACAAGGGGAATAGGAAATAAAGAGAAATAAGAAGCAGAGATATTGTACACACAGGCACATAACCTAATTCCACTCAGGTTGAAAGCAGGATTTCAAGCTGTGGCCTGCAGAGCTTCCTGGCAGAAGCTAGAAGCACCTTACTGCATCAAGAAGAGGGTAAAATTAAAATTCCTGTGCAGACTAAAAAAGGTCAGTGACCCACACTGTCCCCAGATCTGGGGAAGCAGTAAATCAGAGAAGAGAGGAGCCAGAGTGTCTTGGGTTAAGCCCATATGGAAATTAAGCACCACACAGCCACTCGCTCAATCCCCTCTCTCCTCTCCCCCACCCTGGTGGAATGGGGAAAGGAGTCAAAGTAAATCGAGATAAGAACTTAGTGAAAACAAAGTGAAATATAGTAATAATGGTAAATTATAATAACAATAATGATAATACAAAGGAAAAAACAAGTAATGCACAATACAATTGCTCACCACCTGCTGATGGATGCCAGCCCCTCCTTCTGGGTAACTACCCTCGGTTTATGTACTAGGCATGGTGTGCAATACCCCTTGGCCAGTTTGGGTCACCTGGCTATGCTCCCTGTCAGGTTTTTTTGCATACCTTCTCACTGGCAGAGCATGAAAATTTTGAAAAAAAAAAAAAATATAAAAAGTCCTTGACTTAGGATAAACATGACTTAGTAAAACCCAACACATCAGTGTATTATCAAAACCATTCTCATTCCAAATCCAAAACACAGCACTGTAAGAAATTAGTTAACTCTATCCCAGCTGAAACCAGGACACAGGGCCATGCAGCATCCGTGCTAAACAGCTCAAACATGAGGGCGCGTCCTCAGGCCCATTTTGGGGGCCAGTATACCTGAAGAATCCCATTGAAAGCGGATAAACTCCATTTGCTAATGCTTACTCCATTCCTCAGCAAAGTTCACAGCTCCTCATGTTGCAGCTTACAGTCAGAGCAAGGCCTGGCTTTGCTCTGCCTTTTTTGGGAGCCAGCACTAGCAGTGTGAATCAGAAATTCAGTAATAAATCCAGCACACCTGTAGGACCCGCCCAGGATATTGGTGTGCACCTTGGAGGATCTCAGACTGCCTCGTCATGGCTGGGACAACCCAATTTGGACTGCACCAAAGGCATGCCCACCAAATCACCTTTCTGTGGCACTGTCCCTTTCCCCTCTCCCTTTCAAGATCCCTTCGGGGCAGTTCAATCCTGAACAAGCACAACCTCCCTTAAGCAACAAACCTGCAACAACCTGCACACCTGGAGGCAGAGTGGGCTTATATCTCACAGTGTTTGGAGAGGGATCTGGTGAGCTCATGCCCTTCCCATCAATGCCCCATCAAATGCAGGAATGTTCAGGGGAGGAAGCCCTGGTGGTTGGAGGCGATACTGGACACTAATGCAAAGGGTGAGAAAGGGCTGAAAAGGGACTGGAAATGGATTTGCTCAGTTACTCAGTGAACTTGAGAAACCAGCTCAGAAACAAAGTACCTGCCGTCCCAGATGGCTTTGAACATCCAGCTCTAGTTACCTCTATGAAAACAGGGGTGCTCCAGGCACTTACATCCTGGCTGGTGACGACAAAAAATAGCAGGGCAGCCACAAAGCCCTGATTAAAAAGCAATTTTTTCTAGGCATTGAGCTTAATAACACAGAAGAAATAAAACTACCACATCTTTACAGAAGAACAAAAAAAACAGTTTCCAAGAGGACAGAGCCTGGTTCACCAAGACTGAGTTTTGAGGTGATGCTGGCAAAAAGGAAGCAAATGAGTTTCCTCTAGACAGACCCCTGTAAAAAGCCTCAAGAAAGGCCATCCTAAGTAACCCTTCCTGCTCTCCCACCTGGAAACCAAATGTTAGTACACCATGTCTTGCTGAGCTTAGAGACATGCACTCTGTTGATGAAATCCTGGAGCCTGGTTTGAGGAGGCTGAACCTGGGCTGAAGCCACACAAGCAGGTTATGAATTGTCAAGAAACCTTTTTTTCCCCCTATCTTTTTTTTTTTCTTTTATACAAGAATTTTCTACTTTATTTAAAAAAACCCAAAACAGCTATAGTGGTGAACTGAACAGCTTCCCTGGGAATGGCTTGAGCCACTGAGCACATGATGTTTATAATTTAGAAAAATAAAAGCACTCTACAAAAGTGTGAGGAGACATTTTTTGCTACTGAAATATTGCTGGCTGGTGTCAGAGGCGGAGAGACAGACCCAGATGCTTAGGCATGTTTTAAAACACAAGCCTCCCTGTGCACCAAAGACAGGCAGCCAGCGTGCTCTCTCCCATCCTCACTTGCCTTTCAGCTCTTTCCAGCTTGGCTTGGTTTTCCCCTGGTTTTGGCATGTCCTTTTTGGAGAAGAAGGGATCAAGACAAAAGCCAGTGGCTCTGCTCCAACCTGTTTTCTGCTTGCCCTCGATTCCTGTCTCTGCTCACTCTCAACGGTCCCTTCTGGAGATACAGGATGCAACTGGTTCTGGCAAAGGGGGAAGGAGGGCTGTTCCTTGAGCACTGCTTTTCAGGAGAGGCTTCACTGTTCTGCCACTATTTCCTTAGTTTCCTGGTTTTTTCCTAAGGTCTCTGTGTTACCTGGTGCCTGTTCAGATTCAAGGCTGGTGCCTGGTTTCACTAAGGCTGCTGGAAAGGAAGTGGAAGGAGCCCATGGTTATCCGAAGTGGAGGCAGGAGGGCAGAGTTGTCATTTTTCTTCTGTTTGAGCAGAACTGAGCTACTTGGATGGGCTCAGTGCCTCTCAGCTGACCCCTGCCCCAAGGCAGCCTGAATTTTTCCTAAGCCTTGAGCCTCTAAAAGCAGTTTGGAGATAGCTGGTGGGAAAACTAGGCATTAGAAGGTAAGCAAAAAATTAAATGTCCCCTCCTGGTGAAACTTTCTCTCTCCGCTGATCCTGTCACTACAGTAACATGTTTGTTTTCCTAGCCTTGCCATCTATTACCTAAATTCCGTGTCTGAAGCGTATCAGCGAGCCAATGCGGAGCTGAAGAAGAAAATGCAAATGGTAAGTATTGATCTAGCAAAGTCATCTCTGAAATACCCTGCACTTCAATTTTGATGTGTAACATACGCTTTTAAATCACTCTTCACTTCTGAATACATTGGTGACAGGAGAAAAAGATGTATTTTATGCTTGTTCGGTCCCCTCTGATGGCATTTAATGGCTAATTGCAAAGAGTGGACACCTCCCATAACAGGCTGCTATTTCATACATCAAAACTAGAGTTCATAGTTCCCATAAACTGCACTTTCCACCTGCGAAAATAAGTTACTTCGAAATTCGAGCAATGCTTTGGTGCCTGAGATTTCCCAGGGACATTGATAAGCCTGTCAAAACTACAGCCAGATTTTGCACAAGTTGAAGAGCAATGAGCCATAAATAACAACATGGCAATAACAGTATTTTTTACCAGTAATTCTCAAAACACCTTACAAGTGGAGGCTGGCATCTGTCTCTGCTGTGCAAATAGGAAAAGCAAGGTATACATAAATGCAATGACTTGAACTAGCAGGGTAGGATTTGGACCTCACGGTATCCAGAACTGTGAGAGGCTGCAACATGTAGAGGACTATAACACAGGGAACCCCGAACTAATACAAACAAGGTCTGGCAGCAGAACACCTGCAAAAGCACAGCTTTCCTCAGAGAATGATTCTCGATGAGAAACAGCAAAGGTGTTCTGGTACCAGGGCTTGCGCTGGTCTGGCAGTCCAGTTTCCTCCAGAGCTTTCCTGGTGCTGTTTGGTATGACCTAGATGTGCCCAAACTACCAAGCCTTGCATCAGGAGAGGACATGATGCCATCAAAGGACTGGTATCAGCCATTTTACCAGCACAGGGCACACTGCAAGCCAAAGAAGCCGTGCCACATGAAGCAGAACATTGCATAAAGCAGAGACTGGTGCAACACTAAAAGTGAGGATCCGAGCACTGAGAAATGAGACTCCATAAATTACATTCAAGTGCTCAAAGCCAAAATTGATCACTCGTGCACACGGCTTAAAGTAAGTGCCTTTGGTGCAAAGGGCATCCTCAAATACTGCAAGAGTTGAACACGTGCTGCAGGACTTAAGGGCACTTGGTCTATTTCACACTGCCCAACCGGGGTGTGATCAGGGTTTAAAGGATCACAAAGCAGGGCCCTTCTGCTACCCAAAGGAACAGAAACACCTCAAGACAAGAACCTGCCTTTGCACAGACATTACATGTCTTTGTCCCGCAGGCAACTGTAGGTTTGCTGAGACAGCCAAACCAGGCGAGAGAAGAGGTACACAGCAGGGCAAGGGAAAGGAAGGGTACTGGCACAGCCCTGCTGCTTAGGGAGAGAGGAAGGAGAGCTGCCTGCTCGTGGCAGGGGTAGTCAGCAGTAAGAGCCCACCAGAGACCCCCGTGTGATGACCTGCTGAGCTCAGAGAGACCTGTCGTGGCTGTCCCCAAAGTCTGCCAGGTTTGCCAAGTGGATGAAGGCTTGTCCTCTTATGCAGTGAGAAACTCTGGATGGACTCCACTCCAGCTCCATCCCTCCCCCAAAAAGAGTTATTTGCCAGTGGAAATTGTTGTGGACTGGAGCCACAGAATGCAGTCCTGCATAAGAGAGGGCAGCCTCTCCCTTCCCCATCCAGCATACTTGTTCTGAGCAGAAACAGGTTATTTTCTTCCCTCTAACATCCAGAAGAAAACCTTTGGAAGACATAAATATATGCAAGTAAAACCAAAGACAGCCCTACAGCCCATCCCTGTGCTGCCATACCCTCCTCCTCTTCCTTTGGCATTTATCCCTGACACTCTCTCTTGCAAGAGGTCCACGTTTAAAATAAACCAAAACCCCAGAGAGGGCAGATTGGCAGTTGCAGAAACACACAAACAGTCTGGTAGACCTAAACCATGTTATGAGCAAGTGCTTTGTCCTAACAGGAGCAAAGCCATTCCTTCCCAGGCCCTCATCCCCCTACCTGGGACAAACTTTCTTTCCCAAAAACACTTGGTCACTGGACCAAGATTCAGCCCCTTGAACTTGGCAAAGAGATTGCATTCATGCCAACAAACACTCAGCCGGGCCAACCATGGCACCAGGCCACCATTTGGCAGATTACACCTGCAGTTTTAAAGTAAACCCGATGTTTTTTATTGATGCAGCATCGTGAAGAGGAGAAAAACAAAAGAAACAACAAAGCTACCACCAACCCCATGCTGCAAGATCTGGAGGATTTACTTACACCGAGTACAAAGACTGAAAGTCACCCCAGCCAAGAAGAAGGTAAAACCCAGACTATGCCCCCTCAGCACTTCTGAAAAGGCTCATTGTAGCACCAAAGTGGCTGGGTAGGATTGAGAAACTGGAGGGATACACATTAGCAAGCTATTAGGTGAGCACAACTAGCACAGATTTTTTTCCATTCGCAGAAGTCCACCTGCCAATGGACACCCAGGAAGGGGACTTGTTAGATTGTGTCTCACACAGGCTTGTCACAGTGTAGAAATTGTAATTCAAAATTCACATCCCAGCTATCAACCATGCTGGTCACGAAACCAACAATTTATTCTGGCAACAGTGCTTCAACTCCAGTGTTTTTTCTGGGCTGATGAGTTGAGTGAGGCACAGACTTTTTTCTGAGTTGAGGTTTTCATTGGAAAACTCATCATGAACAAGACAGAAGCTTTTCACAGGAAGGCATTGGTCTTAGGGCAAATAAATGCATGCTGTAAACTCTGCTGTAGGGGTCCAAAAAAGCAGGAGGAAGCACTGGCACCAGGATCTGGGCACTTTCAAGGATGATGGATCCTCCAGGCTCAGTCTCAACCAGCCACTTCCTGATTGCCAGATGTCCTGCTCTCATTTGTGAGAAACACGTCAAAAATTTTGATTCTATTTTGATATAGATGAGGAAAGCAGACTAGTGCCATCAGTAGTGGCGTTAGCACCACTAGTGCTTGCATTTAGATGGGCTGAGATGAGCAGGAAAGTTCAGAGTAACCCAACGCAGATTCCCCTCAGAGCAGACCCAGGGCAATCATTTAGATTGAAATAGTGCTGGCAGTGTTTCGGGCGCACTGAAACTAAAGACTAAAATCAGCAATTACCCGTGACCACCCCATGACTAGAAGTGTACCAGCATGGCTGGTAGGATTATCATGTCTTATAACTGCATCAGTAAGAACCTGCAAAAATGGCTTGGGCAGAAGAGACATGTACTGGCTGTCGGCCGGGGGTTAATGGTCTGACTTGTGGTTTCTTCTCTCAGATGCTCAAACACAAATCCCCAGACACTCTGGTTATTGCACACAGAAGAGACAGCAGCCACTGGGGAGAGGGCAAAAGGCAGTGTTCGCTCTCATGAAAATAACATTCATAATCTTTGCTCTAGAAAAGAAAATGGAGTCTCCTGATAGAAGCAGCCCTGTCAGGAAACCAGGCAAAGGAGCAGTCCCGGATGGCAGCCCCATGACTGGCGGGAGAGGAGCAGCATTCACCGCGCCGTCACACGTGTTTGTGACGCAGCCGCTGACACTGGGTGTCCGGGCACCGTACCCTGGCCAGCCCAGGCCACGGGGGCACCCACTGGGACTAGTCCCTGGAAGAGGGAGAGGGCAGCCACGCTACCTCCAGGCTGCTCGATAAGCTCAGCAGTGCTTCTCCCATCTGACATTAAAACAGAGGTGCTGCGTGAACTACTGTAGTTTTAGTAGGAAATTATTACTGCGTGTTGCACATCCACTCGTGATGGTCTCCATCTATCCAGCACCACCTAATACAGATCTCTATATCTAATACAATATCTAATACAAGTCTAATGCAGTACTGTGGATTTGTAATCCCCAAAGGCCGTGCTGATTTTGATCGCGAAGGAAATGGGAGGCAGTCAGAATGAAAATCAGCTGCTACACTGCTACACACGCAGGACGCAGCCCTGAGGCCACCAACAGCAGCACTGACAGTGGTGGGCTCGCTCTGTGGAACAACTGCTTGTCAGTCCTTTCAAAGGCTTCTTCAATTAATAAAAGTGGTGTGAGTTTACCTGTCATTTCAACAGAGCTTGGTTTGGCTTTTTGCTGTCCTTCTACTCAAGGAATTAAGTATTCTTCCAAAAAAGTGAGTGTCCCAGTCCAGCTGCAAGCCAGCTGCTACTAGGAGTAGAGGACTCCTATTAGACCAACAGAGCAGGAGGCTCTGTCAACTGTATTTGTGATGGCTTTTCTCCAATCTACCTCTTTGAAACAATGATATGAAAGTTTGAATCTCACTGCCACTTTCTCTGGGTTCCCACTCTGCTCCTCTTTCCATAGTCTGTTGACAGCAGCTTCTACCATTATTTCAATCCCTGGATAGGATTCCTAGTCTAGCATCACCACCCAGCACAACTGAGAGACTAACAGTGTTTTGTCCTAGTTTCTGATTATAACCAGTTAGAAATTCCTGGTGCAATTTCACAGCAGTATATCTTCCATATCTACAGGACTTCACAGGACTCTGTGGCAGAGCTTCTCTGGGTTGACCTGCTCTTTTACACCTACGGTTTCTTCTTGTTGTTTACACAAACCCATCCCAGGCAGCTTAGATCAACATATGTATTGTTCTTCTTAAAATTGCTATAAAAAGTGAACTTCTTCAGTAAAACCAGATCCATAACCATAGCTAGTAAAAATGCCACTAAAGCTGGGATATTTGGATTCAAAAGTTCTCACTTTGAATTTTTCCACAGGGCAGAAAACTCAGTAAACTATTTCTCCGCTACAGCTTGACAGAGTACAGAGCATCTGACCTTCACCCTGTGAACATCCATCTTCAAGGAGCTGGGCAAAAGGGTCCAGTTAAGTCAAATATAAGGCAGACTGAAACAAATATTCAGCTTTTCAGGTCCAAAACAACCGAAGTATTTAAGCGTCTGATTCCTTATAGGAATTACGAGATTCAATATTGTGCTGTGCTTATCTGTAGATAGAGATCTAGCTTGTTTGCTGATGTCTGTGCTTTACAAAAGAGACCAGAGCCCTGAAGAAGTACTTCCAGAAGATGCAAGCAAGGGGCACACAAAAGGAAAATTCAGAAATTCTTTTAAAAAATAAATCATTGCATTGCGCTTTTAAATACAGAGGAGTCGATGTCTTATTTCAAGAATTAGCTGTCCCTGGTGCACATCTTGAAGTCGGTTTGGCTGTTCTGAGGCACACTGCTATGGTCAGGGCTGGTCATTCTGCCAGGGAGCCTCCACGAGAAAAACTGCTCAGCAGATTTATTTCCTAGCCTTGGAAGGACATTTCTCTGAGCTGGGTCTCACAGATAAGGCCTTGTCTTGCCTCTTTGCTGTGAGAGTTGCTGATGCAACACAGCTGTGGTGACCTCACTTGCCATCTCTGTCTGCAGAGATACCCAGTCACTGTGCTGGAAAAAGTCAGAGAAGAGAAGGCCTTTTTCAGGAGACAGAAGCTGTGGCCCCCCATCCTTCTTTGCAGCTGTCCATACTGGTCAGAAAGTGCTGGGGGAAGGTGCTGCCAGCCTGCTAATCCAGAAGGATGTCACAGCAACAATGCAGTGCCCTGATTTCAACCCAGCTGGTCTGCCCTGAAGACTCTAGTATCTTTGGGAATGCTTGCATAACAAGGAAGAGGACTTTCCTCCTCTGCGCTTCTCAGCTCACACTGAAAAACCATTTGGAATGGGGACAACGTGGCTTCAAATCTCACTTGCCTCTGCCAGAAAACAGAAAGAGACTGGAAACGTGTGTGCGCAGACATATGTGCATACGTGGAAGAAAATTAAAGTAGGAATATAAGGGCAATAAGAAACATTATGCAGAAGCCATAAAGAACTTGAGAGAGAGGTTTTGAGAAGCAAAGAAGCAGAGACAGACTTAGACCAGATGAGTAACTACTACAGAATTTGGATGCTCTCCAAATCAGGCCCCTGACTCAGACCTGCAATAATATTGAACATTACAAAGCACTTTGTCATCTCTGGAGCACACAAGTGCCCGTTAGCTAATTAATCTTTCAAGGTTTGCTTATCTCTAATTACAATGCATTGATCAATGTGTTTTGCAAGCTCAGAGACTTCAGGAAACGAGACTGATAGTATCAGCTGGACACTTTCTACAGACCAGTGGCAACTCTTCCCTGACTCCTCTCTTACAGCACAGCAGTTGCACATGGTAAAAATGCCAACCCTCAGTCCTCATATTGACAGAAAAGATTATTTGTCTCTCAGAGTTTTGAATCCATTTACCAGTTACTCACATGCAACTGAAGGTTAAACTCCACAAAGTCGTTGGAATATTCAGTAGTGTTTGGTTTCATCCCTATTTTTCTGTTGTTAGGAACAGCAATAAGCTCTCGTCTGAGAACCCAGCATTAATTTCCAACCCCCCAATATTTGTTGAAAGACTATATCTATCCCAAGCTTCCTCCAGGGCTCAGCCTAACTTCAAGGGCAAAGACAAAAAAGGAAAAAAGCTCGGTGGTGAGTACTGGGAGCCTCCTAATAACATCTCACACAGAGCAAAGTTTGCATTCATGTATGACTGCAAAAGCCCTCTGCATTGCAAATTTTTCAAATCCTGTATTGCCACCAGATCAAGTGCTGCATCCAAAAGGTTTTGGTAAAAACCAAGGAAATATCTAAGCTTAATGATTTTTCTTTTCACCAAAGGTTTGTTTTTAAACAGGCAGCTCTTGTGGACATGTTTTCAGTTTGCATGGCCAGACAGAGCATCTGCTCAGTGTTACTGATGAACAGGAATTTCAACAAAATAAAAAATAAATTTTTTAAGGGCAATTTTGCAAAACAACATGTGGCTAAACGTGAGCTGTGAAAGGGAAGACATCGTGTACATTTCTCTTGGGGTAAAAAATGTCATTCAACCATTTCTACCATAATGTGCTCAGCATAGCATGAGACAAACTGCCTTCTGTACTTGCAATGAACATAAAATAGTAGACACCCCTAAACAGGTTTGTTCATAAAACCAGAAAAGAATGCAAAGAACTGATTTTGTATTCGGTACCAAGCTACCTCGACTTCTCCAAAGCAGAAAAATCAGCTTTTGCTCTAGATGGAGAATAAGTTCCTTTCAAAAGAAAATCTTGAAATATCTGAGCTTGTATTTTCGGGTAGCTTATATGAAGCTTTCCAAAGAGAGAAAGGGAAACAAGCCCCACATGCCACCACCACGGAGAGCATAACCTCACTTACTCCAAACAAGCACTCAAGATCATGTTGAGCCCTTTTTGATCCTCTGCTCCTATAGCCGACCCTGCACTATGGCAAAGCCATTTATCACGCATTCTGAACCTTCACAGCCATAAGATTGTCACCTTGCTTGAGAATCTGAGCTACGGAAGTCTCATGTGTAATCCAACTCCTTCCTTCTTCGGAACCTTCACTGCCTTCCACTGCACAGCACTGCTCCTGGCAGGAGGAGAGGGCTTCCTCATAGCAGCTAACAAACCAGAGCTTTGGGGATGGATTTTTAGTTTCTTTCAGATTGCCCAGGAGGGACGTCATC
This sequence comes from Pseudotriccus pelzelni, assembly GCA_035584735.1. Taxonomy (NCBI): domain Eukaryota; kingdom Metazoa; phylum Chordata; class Aves; order Passeriformes; family Tyrannidae; genus Pseudotriccus; species Pseudotriccus pelzelni. The sequence continues at coordinate 43,292,196 of JAWMRA010000078.1, read as the reverse complement.
TGGACATCTAAGACACAGAAACCTCTCAGCTACAGAGAGGCTCCATATGCTGCAGGAGCCATTTCCTCACACCCAGAGGAAACTCCTGATGGTGGAAGCTGGTATTTTTGCAGCTTATCTGCCCCGAGAGACATGCTGCTCAGCATGCCAGGCTGGACGGGGGCTCTGCCAAGTGCCAATCTGAGAACATCCACCTTCAAGGAACTGAACAAAGGGGTCCAGTTGGGTCAGAGCTGAGGAAGACTGGAAAAGGATTCCGCTTTAAAGATCTAACCCAACAGAAGCATTTAAGCATCTGATTCCTCACAGGAATGTGCTGTGCTTATTTGTAGACACCTAGCCCACTTGTTGATGGCTGTGCTTTTAAGAGACCGCAGCCCTGGGGAAGTACTTCCAGGAGATACAAGTGAGAGACTTCAGAATTTCAGAAATAAAAGGAGACTTCAGAATTTCTTCAAAATTAAATAATTGCAGTTTGCTTTCAAATACAGAAAATTCAACGGGTTATTTCTAGAAACAAGACTCTGATGTCCTGTGGGCCCCTGAGATGCCCCCCAACAGGCCATGGGTATAGCAGGTCACCCACTTTCCTGCACTCCAGCATATTCAGACCCCTCCACAACCACATATCAGGTGCTTTTGCTGCCACCAAAGCAGGTCAGATGGGAACCTTTGAAGCCTGACCCCAGTGCCTCTCTAAACCACATCTTTTCAATGCAGTGATGTCCTGACAAAAAAAAAAAAGAAGTTTTTGCCAAAAGACTTTAAAGAGTAATTTCCCCCCCACACTCCATTTTGATTAATTCTGCATGCAATGTTATCAGCTCTCCAGCCTGACAGCTGTGGGGATTTTTTTTTTCCTCTCTGTCATGGTTTTCCTGCTGCTTGCCTAAGCCCTGAGGCAGCAGCTCGTCCTTTGGCAGGTGGCAGCCTGGCTTCATCTGCAGCCAAGGCTTTATCACTCACAAATGCTCAGATACAGTTTTCCCCCGGGGAAAAAAGCAGCTCTGCAAACCGAGGATTTCTAGGTCCTGGCCCATTTCTCACACAACAGAGTCATCAGTGCTGAATCAGAATTCAGCGTTGTTTTAAATGGACCATACCAACACAGTGCTGTACCGTGTCAAGCTAGTATAGGGAGGCTTGGCTTTGCTGCAATCACAGGACCCAACTCCTCGGGATTCCCTTCAATTCAGCCACCTATAAACATCCATATCCAGTTGTCAACACTGTCTCTAAATCTTAAACTGGCACCACGTGGTGCTACTGAGGGAATACCCACCTTCTCCACGCGTTCAGCAAACGTAGGCCACTAGGCTCCCACATGTTGGGAGACAGTCTGTGTGTGTATGCACATATCCACGCAGGCACCGAGGTAAAGATGAGTGGATTTTAAAATGCTTCAGAATGGATAATATTTTCTCCACCCCTCCTTCATGATTGACGGCAAAACGAGAACGCAACGAGGAGCAGGGATTTCTCTGAGGCTGGTGCTCCAAGCGTGCAGGTGGAGGGAGGAGAGCTGACAACCACACAGGGATGGATGGGTACACGCTATTTCCTAGCAGCAAAAGCTTTGTGTGCATCAGCATCAAACCCCAGTGAAAAGACCCAACATTCAAAAGCCACCTGAAGGTGGCAGAGGAGCCAACGGGAGGAGAGGGGCAACCACAGAGGGTCTTCTCCACGTCCTGGGGACCAGACCCAGGCAGGAGAGCAGAGCCCCCTGTGCTGAGCTCAGCTATGCTCCCTGGAGGCTCACGCCTAAGGGAACCAGAGTGAGGTTTAGTATCATTCAACCCAGCTCACAGATCTGGGATATCAGGAGGCTTTGGTCCCAGGCACAGCAAGCAGGTGGGTCAGAAATGCAGCAGCTCTGCACCCACCTTAAGGCTGGCACAGTATAAGGATGCACTGCACCCACCACTGCTACACACAGGCAATGAAAAAGCTTTGCAAGGAAACAGCTGCAGGATAGAAAAGCAGGAGAGCTTCCCTGGTGGGAACCAAGCAATGCTTGCTGAAGCTGCCAATGTCATTTCTCTCTGGGAAATGTGGGAGGAAGAAAAAATAACTTCAGCTCGGTTGAAAAGAAAATGAAAACACCCATAGTGGCATAGCACTGTTACCTGGACTGCTTGAGGATGGGCAAACTATCACAGTGATCAAGTGTGCAGATCAGGCTAGTAGGAGGTGGAACTTTATTTAAATGGCATTACTAACTCATTTTTCCAGGGAAGAGCAGCTGCAGAAACAACCCAAGCAGCTGCGTCCTCCGCCTTTCTCCATTCTCCCTTCCTCAAAGCAAAGCTGTTTGGGGGAGCCAAGGCTTCTCCTGCAAAAGCCTGCAGATCCAAACCTTCCTCTAATTAAGAAACACTTCACGCACAGGAGACTTTTGGGGTTTTTTTTAGATAGCAGCAACAGTAAATAACAGCTCTGGCAGATGTTTAGGAGCTTCAAAATATGAAGGTTATTATCAGATTTATTTATATAAGGTGCCTGGAGGGCTCAGGGCCAGGTAGAGAGAAAAAAACTCCACCACTATAGTAAAAACCATGCCTTCTTCATTAGCCAGAGCACTTTAGCACATTATCTACAGCAGTTTGGGCACAGCAGCACAAACACTGCCTGAACGCAAAGCGGAGCTTTGCCGTGACCACAGCAGCACTGCCGCAGCTTGCAGATCCCACAGCTCCATCAGCAGCTGCTGCAGTATGGAAAGAGCCCCAAGGCCAGGGCTGCAGGGGTTTTGCAGAGGGCCCCAGCAAACTGAGCTTCTGCTCCCCAGGAAGCCCAACAGTTTATGGAGGAAAAGGCTGCAGGAAGCATTTTGACACTGCAGTCACAAACATAACTAACGAACCACTGGTAAATTTTCCCTCACAAGCGGCTGCAGCCCTGCCTGGGAAACACTCCACAGCTTCTGCTCAACTTCTCACACCTCTGTCATCATCCCTACATGGGATGGGGTTGTGCCACAGCAGCGGAGAGCCAGCAGTGGGGAAACTTCAGCCTTAGCGTGGCCTGAAGCATTGCCCCATGGACAAAGCCAGTTCCCTCATGCAGAAGTGGCGGAAATCTGCTGGGACAGTCCAATATCAGGCACATGCCCTTTCAGCACTGAAGTCCTCCCTGATGCCAGTAACATGGAGGGTAAGTAGAATTTCTCAAGACCTTTGGCTGGCTCTGAGGAGCCAATCCAGTTGTGCTGGAACAGGACAAGTCACCACCTGGGTATGCAGCACTACCACAGTGGCACTGAAGCCCAGTAGTGTATTTGGAGTGGTTATCCATCAAGCAGCCAAAAACATCACACTGTCAGGGATGAACCAGACACAGGTTGCTCACAGTACTCCTCTAATTCAAACTCCAGGAGAAAACCCAAACACCTGTCTAAAAATAATGGGGGGTGCAATAGGGTTTTGGGGTTGGACTTTGGCCCAGAGAGCAGGCAAAGCTCTTCTCTCTTCACTACCACTCCAATAAGAAACACAGCAAGACTTTACAGGCACAACCTGACCCTCCTCCTTCCAACCCACCCCACAGCTACCACCCCCTCAGCACACCCTTCCCAGGGATGGGCAGCCCCAGCTCTTCCACCCACTACCAAGCCATGCAAATCTCAGCCTGGTGCTGATTCAGCCTCTTTAGTCACAGGTTCATTTACTAATTGCATTTCAGAGTGTTATCTTCCTGGGTGAAGGGGAGGGGGTGTTGATACGTTGGCAGCCACAAGATGCCCAACAGCAGGGTGCCCCTTTTCTGTCACAGTCTGACCTCGAATTCAGAGGAAAGAATATGGAATTCAAGGCAAAGCCTCCAAAAGTAACATCTATTTAAAACTATTTGCAGTAACCACTTATCCCAAAGCTACCCAGCACCAGAGAGGTCGGACATGGGGGCTCTGCAGCACCAAAATGCATCCCTGACAGCCTCCATTAAATCTCACCTAACCAGGAAGGCGTACCAAGCACACATTTGCCATGGGGTGGTCCTTATAGTACCAGCAAAATATTACCTGAGCGGCTATCACAACTGCTAAACTCACCCTAGCCTTGGCAAGCAAAGATGCCCATGCTGTGCCCCTCTGGCCTACATTGCCCCATGGCACACACTCATTGCTCCACTCTGTATTTTGTGTTGCAACTACCTTAACAGCAGAAGAGCCCCCAAAATAAGCCATGAAAAAGCCACAGTCCCAGAAGAACAGCAGAGTCTTTGAGCAGCCCTCACATCCCAGAACAAACACGGGGTCACACGTGAACACTCAGCCTGTTTCAGAGCAGCCAGCTAAAAGGTGCTCTGTTCTAACACAGTGCCTACTAAAGGGACACAAGAAGGGAAAGTCGATCCACTATTCTCATAATGGTAGAAGAGCTAAAATAAAAATTAAATAAATGCAGAGGCTTGACACTTACCTGAACAGAGCAACCTCCATCTCTCACATCCCAGGGGAGCAGAGCCAGCACAGACCACAACAGAATGGCTCCAAAGAGAGCTCATCCCACCTGGGCACCACACAGCATTAATAACTTGCAGCATTTTAAATCACAAGCCTCAGATTTGACATCTTCATGAAGTTCTTGTTTCAAGGTACGGTACAAAAAAATCCCAGTTCTCATCTTGAAACAATAAACACAAACACGTAGCTTTCACAGAATGAAAATAAAATTTAAAACAAGGAGCAGGAGCAGCATACAAATGAAGGAGAAATCCAGGATATGCTTAGGCAGACAAAATTAAGACTTGAAGTTTATCTCAAAAGTTTTCAAAAGACTGAGCCCTTGAAATCAGAAAAACTAGTTGTTAAACTTCTCAGCCCTCCTGAAAGAGCTGATGGAGAACCACTGGCTGCTTACAGCACTCGAACAAAATGGGTTTGCCTCCCAAAACCAAGAAGAAAAGTCAACAGCATGTTCACTCCTACCCCACACCAGTTCTTATGAGCAAAGGGTAGGAGACACTTTAGCCCCTGGCAACTGGGGCTGCTATAACCTCACCCAGCTGGGAGCAGGAATGTGGCTTAAAGGAGCCTCTAACAGCAAAATAAAAAACACCTTGATTCCCTCTCTACATGTGCTACTTAATTTATATATAAGCAAAGCCAACAGGTGTAGTAAAGCATATACCTGTGAGCTTTGGGAGTACTGGGGGAGATGAGTCACTCTAGAAAATGCTGGAAGCAACAAGCCAAAAAGGACAGATGAGCTAGAAAGCTTCCAACATATCTTTGATTAGGAGCACTTGCAGCCAGCAGCATCCCACACTTGCTCCCTTAGGGAAATTAAAAGCAGCATCAAGGTTTGCAGCTGAGCACAGAGGCAACAAGTTTAACACTCGAACACATATAGAAAAACAGCAGGGTATTAAAAAAATGTATTATGGTGTACTATGGTCCCTGTGAGAGAACATCGTTCTGCTGCAGGGAAGTCAGAAAGCCAGGCCAGTACCTTTCCTTCCCCGGTGCCTGCTGTGTCCAGCTCTCCTGCGTCGGTGCCAGCAGCAGCCGAAACGCGGACAAACCAGGAATAACAGCCCCACCTACTGGAGACTGGGAAATGATCCGCACCCTCCTGTTTTGCAGCTGGGCAACCCCCACCACCTGGTCACCTTCCCGACACCTCGCCAGGTGGAAGCAATGCTTGCGCGTTTGTTTGACCGCTCCCGGAAAGCCACTGCCAGTAACGTGCCCGTGTATGGGAGTGGCAAAAGGCTGGTATTGTCATTCTGATTCAGCTCAGACCCAAAGAGCAATTATCCAGACCATCTCCTTCACTCTCAGCATCCCGTTGGCTCTCCAGAGGCGAGGGGGCAAACAGCCTCTGGAACCAATTTCTTGGGCAATGCCAACTAATTCAACATTCCAGGTGAGAACTAAGGCTTCACAGCAGCTTTCCAGGTTGTACGGCTGCACCCTGACATTTCCAGCCACAGCACAGGAACGAGCAATGCTGAGATGCCCTGTTACTGCAAAATCTTGCCCATCTTTGTCACAACTTGTCCTCACGGCAGCTCGGAGTTTCGCAACATGCCACACTTCTCACACCGAGGTCCCTGCTTTGCATGACCCTAAACCCAACCCAAACCCACATACGCAGTGCGTAGTCCCTCTGAGCACCTGAAACGTTTCAGTCCACCGCACCCAGCTCTGGCCCATACAGCGTGCCCTGTTCCCCCCTTCTGAGCCGCCTGCTGTACAAACCCAAGCCTCACACTAAGAGCAGTGGGCACACCGTGCCCCTGGAAGGTGGTCTGTGCCAGAGACACACGTGCACTGTGGTACCTTGTCCTGCACAAGAGTGACCATCAAGACTCTGTACTGTAACGAAGAGAGTTTCATGTGTGACTCAACCCAAGGAACCCTGTCAGGCACTTAAGCATGAAGACAAAGATTTTCCACAAAATCGGGTTTCTCTGGCCTTCAGAGCAGGGTTAGGGAGCCAATCATTTCAAATGATGCATCCCATGGCCTTTAAGAATTTGTTTTCTTGATGCTTGAACAATCCTAGTAAAAAACAACCTTGTACCCAGTGAAACAAACACTGACAGAAAGATTTAGGACTCTGTCACATGAGAAGACACACACTACTTAAACTCAGGCTTTATTAACACGTAGTAATAATGGCCAGTCTTCGCGAACGAAGAACCGGGGAAGGTCTTTACACCTTCCAGCCTGCGCATTGGATTTTTTAG
>JAWMRA010000078.1:43168356-43285400 GCA_035584735.1 Pseudotriccus pelzelni | reverse complement strand
GCTTGGACGGTGGCAGCGAGGTCCTTAGAACGTAGGTGGATTGCCTTACAGGGCTAACGAGCTCCACCTGCCCGGGTAACACTTAATAAACTGAAGTCTTTAAGCAGCAGCCCAGAATAGAGATGTTATTTCAGCAACTGAGAAAACAATCAAAAAGGTGTCTTCATTGTGTAGTTTTGTTCATCAGTGACTACTGTGTGTGTAAATAAAAATTACATGCTTCCCAAGTTGGACAGTAGAAAATGGCAGTGAGCATTCCTAAAAACACAAGTATTAAAAGAGCAAATAAAAACAGGCTTAGAAATCAGCATCCCACAAAGCAAGGAATTCAGAAAATCCGTGTTGTGACATACCAAGACTGTGCCCGTGCCCAAGGTTATCACAGTCTGCCTCTTTGCAGGGCTGATAATCAACATTGCTCTTCATTCCCAGTGCTACATACACTGTTGTACCTTTATCTGTTATACAGACTTGATGGAGAGGAGGTTTTAACAAACTCCTAGGTTTTGTGGTTTTCACAAGCTCTAGGCTGCAAGGGCTGGGAGCTGGTATTGCCAAGCACTGGCTAGAGGAAAGAAACTTGGCCTGAAAAGCTGACCTACGTCCTTTGGAATGGTCCTACAGCAATGAGGTAAATCTGAAATATTTTTCTTTTTTCTCTCTCTGCCAGGACACACGTATTCATGACAGGCTTCATCTGTCCTGAGAAGGTTCAAGATACACAGGTTCGGAGAGTGCTGCATTCATGGCAGCTCAGATTTACTATGTGCTTTACTCTGTGTAGAGTCTATCTGCATCATGCATATTAAGCCAAGGAAGAAAAAAAAAAATCTAAATTACAAATCTACTCTTTCTTTGCATACTTTACTTATATGCTGCACTGATTTTAGTAAACAGGCTTACAATATCAGTATACCATACTCCTAAAATTCAGCATCGAACATCCTATAGCCATTTTCACAGTTTCATAAAGCAAGACAGACTACAGATGGAAAGAGTGGAACATTCTTGCAGACCGGATTTGAGTAAACAGAGATGAGTCCCTTCAACTGTGCATAAAACCCTTTGCTTCCTGCAGAAGAAAAGCCTTGGTGTAATCCTACAATACTTGGATACTAAAAATATCATGATTATTTGGGCAAAGAAATGACTGGAGAGGAAAAGGAACATCTGTGAATGGTGGCATATAAATTAGGGAGGGAATTAGAAAGCAGATGTGTGTGAGAGATTCATGGATCACATAGTGGCATTACTGGCCGGGACTCTTCAACAGCTCACTTCTGCAGAGAAGCTCTGTAATGCTCAGCAACACCAACTGGCTTCTGCTGAGACCAAATGTGAAAGAAGGGTATCCTAAGAAGTATATCTAGCCCAACTCAACCCACTTAAACAACCCAAATCGAATACAGAGAGACAGTCACAGAGAAAGGAAACACTACCATGACCCTCAAGGGAAAAAAAAAATTGTTTTCACTACATGGAGACCTCTGCCTAAACCATTTTGAGTCAAAATGGATCAATCCAGGACAACAGTTTTAAGTTCTCTGCTGTCCTTTTTCAACATCAACAACGCAATTGCAGGAAAAGAACTGCAATAATGAACAAAACAATGTCTCTAGGATTGCTCCTACCTGCCCTTCCTGTTCCTCTACGTGTCCTCAATAGATCGCATCTGCCAGGTGTTTGCCACAGGGGAAGCTCTGGTAGATGTAGGATCTTTTGCTACATCTCTGCTGCTGCCAACACTCCCGTGCCGAGGCTTCTCCTTCCCTGTGCCTCCAGCACGCTGAGGAACACAGCCTTCCTGCAATGTGCCCTCTGCTGCTGCAGCCAAGGCTGCCTTTTTTCTAAAAGGCTGCTATTCATCCCCTCTGCAGAGCTCCAGGCAAATGAGCTCTTCCACTGCAGAGGCCTCCTGACCCTCTTTTCCCTTGATGTGTGGATCCACCTCACTGTGACAGTCCTTGGTTCTAAGAAGAATCAGAAAGTCACAAAAGCCAAGGGGATCCTTAAATGAAAACAACCACATTCCAGTAACGTACCAGAAATATTTCAGTAACAAGTACTCAGATGCAGCTCTCATTTACTTAAACCAGCACCTTCACCCACACAGGAGCTGTCTGATGACTGCTACATACTCCTTAACTTGAACATTTACTCTTATGAAGGAGATTACAACATAGATATAAGAAAATGGACAACGGTGAAACAGTAAGTGTATTAGCAACGATTCACTGGGTAAGACTATGCTCCAAGTTTGGAAATGCTGATGTGAAAGAGTGAAAAGAAAGTCAAGAGCAAAAAGTTATTTGGGGCAGTCTGAGATCTGGGGAGAAAATCAGCAGGTGCTGTACAGGCTGTCCCTGATCCAGGTACAATGCCCACCCAGAGTCCCAAAGTGATCAGGTCCCAACCCACCCCATCACACCAGTGACAGACCTCAGGAGACAGGAATGAGCCCCTCACTGCTGGGTGCTGGAAAGGGAAGGACCTGAGGATGTGCCACAAACACGCATCTCAAGAACACAGTGCACAAACTGAACAGGCCTCTTTCAGGACCCAATGGTGAAGTGCTCGTATGTCTCTCAGCTAAAAGGTGTTTGTTACTAACTAAATATTTAGTCACCTTGCATGTAAAAGGTAAAGACAACAGGAAAAAAAAACCAGCCTCCTCTGGACACATACTGTGCAATAATATGCATAACTTTAGGGTTTTTTACTGCTAATATGCACTATTACAGTAAAATCAAATGAGCATATGTGCTAAGAGAAAACATTCTTTACAAGTTAATTGGCAGTGCTGACGGGACAAAAAAGAGAATCTTGAGACCACAGCAACGTGGAAAAAAGGATCCAATTTAAACTATCTCCGACAAAAACCTCCATTTCTCTTGGGGAAGGGTCTACCTCCCACTACTGTTAATAATCACAGCAATATAATCCTCAAGAGTTAAAGCAGACAAAATAACAGTTTTTTTCCTGAAGATTACTGCAGTATTTTTGAGGAAAGAACTGGCAATACTGATGCTAGCATCTGGCGTTTCAGCAAGGGAACAGCTCCCACTCAAGGGCTCTCTCCACACGGTGCAGTAAGGCCACCTCCCACACCCAGCCACCAGAACCTTCTCTGCCCTGCGAACTTGTGAAACCCCAGGCAGGACAATAAAAACACCCTGCTTGGGTGGATCCCAGCTTCACCCACCCGGGGGGCAGGGAGTGGTGGAAGAACCAGCTCCACCCCTCATCACCTCCCCTCCAGTCCCAACACAAAGCCACCCTACTTGGACTCCCGCTTGCCAACAGGGAGCTGCCACATCACTGGGGTCGTGGAGCCACGCAAGGCGGGAAATGTGAAACCTGCCCCAAGCCCTGGTGCTGTGTTTTGCCAGGCAAGCACGCAGGAGAGACAGCCCAGCCCAGCCCAGCACTGCAGGCAGGGACAGAACCTACAACCCCCAGCTCCACTAAACAGGGCACAACAGACACCACACCCTTGGCTGAGGACTGTACCCCACAGTACCCACACACGTCACCAGACAAGTTTACAGAAGCAGTACCAGGCACAGTGTATAGTAAACCAGGCTTTATTTCTCTCAGTACAGTGGGACTGAAGTTAAGACCACTCTGTGGCAGTGCCAACCCACTCAGTAGCCTGGGCCGTGGGAGCTGCTGACCAGTCCTCGGTGGCAGGCTGGGCGCTCCAATCCTCTGCAACCACAAAGACAACAACACTTTAATGCACCCCAGCTCTTCCCACCCACAAAACATCCCCCTCCTTCCCCCAGACACCCCTCAAACTGACCTGTGGGGAACTGCTGGATGGGCACAGACGGGACCTGCACTCCCTCAGACCAGTCTGCAACCTCAGGCTGAGGAGGAGCAGTGAATTCGGGTGCTGGGGCTGTCCATTCGGTCTGGAACTCCTCCTTCGTGACTGCTTTCTCGGCAGCAGCCTGCTCCTCCTTTTCAATCTGCAACGGAAGAGCCCCAGCCTGAGTCTCCCAGGAACACATCACTGCACTTACTATCACAGACCAGACAACAGGCACTAACAGGCAATACAATTAATCAACCATCACATTTAAGTGCGAAGTGCAATTATTATCTTGGCAAAAGCCGTCCTCAACAGCAGGCACACAGGACAACGAGGTCGGAGCACAAGAAAAACACCCCAGAGACACATTTCCTGCCATGGGGCTCCTACCTCCTCAGGATCCCTGTAGAAGTACAGATCAGGCATGACTTCCCACGGGTGCTCACGGGAGATGGTGCCACGCATGCGCAGGACCTCCCGAGCCAGCATCCACCACATCAGACCCACTGAGTGGGCTCCCTGGAACAGAAGTAAGTAGGTTTGAGTTTCTGTAAAGCTAAGGCTTTGAAGAAAGAGCAAAAGATTTATTTGTACCCAATCCTAGGTTCTTGTGTGGGGAGAGAAAGACATTACTTGCCCATAGCCAGACTTCTATACTCAGACACAAAAAAAGGGCAACTTTTCACATTCCCAGTGACACTTTCAGGTCTCAGCAGGAACTGCAGCGCACATCAGTCACCAACATCTGAGTTTGTTGTATACAACATAGCCCAAGGTAAATTTCTTGCTAAGGAGTTTCATACTGATCACTACTCCCTGTGAATCTCATCCAAAAGACATGGATTATACTCATCACATGTGCTAGAATGAAGAAATTGAAAATGTCACAAAATAAGCAAAGCTTACCCACATGCTCAGATGTGGCTTACATTAGTTTTGGTGATGACACCTAGACAGAGTTTAAAAAAGCTTCTCATTTTCCTAGACTTTACCTTTTAGGTGATTTCTGACAAGGTTTAAGGTTTCAGAGCAGTTCCTTCTTTCATAATCTGTGGCAAGAATAACTATCAAACTCCACTCATTGGGCCACAAAGACCCTCATGGTGTCAGCGAAATATCTTGCCAGGTTACTATAGCACACGTCCTACACTTGAGAGTTCCTTGGCCAGAAACCAGCCTCAGCTCCAAGCTCCAACTGTGTGCAGTTTATCTCCTCCTCCCCACCCACCTGCCAGTTTGCAAGAGACAATTACTAGCTTGTTCCCCTGGTAGACACTCAAGATACAAGCCAATTCTCCCTTGGAGCAAGCCTCCATCCTGCAAACACAGGGCATGCTCTGGAGGAAGCTGCCTGGAATGCTACACCAAAGCCATTACCTTGTTGTTGCAGGGAATAGCAATGTCCACATAGCGCAGCGGGGAGTCGGTGTTGCACAGCGCGATGGTGGGGATGTTGACGTAAGACGCCTCTGTCAGGGGCTGATGGTCAGCCCGGGGGTCCGTGACAACCAGGAGTCGTGGCTCACGGAAAGCCGCCTGGATCTGATTGGTGAAGGTACCGGGGGTGAAACGTCCGGCAATAGGAGTAGCCCCGGTGGCAGCAGCAAATTTCAGAACAGCACGCTGCAAAATGGACCACAGCAATGGTGATGCTGGAAAATCGCATTTCAACCAACTCACCCAGGCACTGTCAGTGAACACGCACACAATTTAACTGAACTACTTGTTTCAACTCCTGTGAAATCAGGGCTTACCAGCTCAGGAGACAAAAACGCTCCTGAAAATAGCTACACCATGAGTTTAAAACATCATATCCACCAGCAAAGCAGAAAGTCCATATACAGAAAACACCTTTCTCTTCCCCTAAAGTTATTTGCAAGCTCTGCTCCAAATTCTCATAATGAAATCGTGAAATGGGGATAAAACAAACAGCTTATTACAAAAGCAAGCCAGTTTTCTTCTGTTATTTCTACATCCTTTCAGTATCTAGTAGCGTAACTTCAGTACCTACAAGAAAAACTTAACAGTAAATACATGCAAACTGTGTCTGCTAAAACTGCAGCTGGCAGCTCTTGCAATCGTTTTCAACTTCTCAGACATGTGGCAGGGCCTACCATCAAACTCCAATCCTAGAGGGAGCCCCTCTCCTGGCGTTAGCGAAAACCCTGCCATCCGTTGCTGTCGCACACCTCCGACACTTGAGAGCTCATCGGCCAGAAACTGACCTCAGCATCAAGCTTTAACAGTGTGCATGTCAACCCCCCAGGAACCCAGGCTGCTCCTTCATTAATCCACCCCGTGCCACTCACAATCTCCCTGAGCGTTTGAGGCCCCAGCTGTGTTAGCCCAAAGAAACTAAACCCACAAACTCCAGTGATTAGTAAGTTTTATTTAAAGGCTGTTATTATCTTCCACAAGGAAATCCTTTTGCTATAACTCTAGAGACAAAAATTACAAATATACCAGTTACTATATCTTGCTCAGTAACAGAGAAAATTATTTCTTTGAAAACTCTTCTATCACATCCTTACTGCCCCCAAAAAATCAGAGACAATGACTCACAGTGGGGGCAAGGGGACACCAAGGGACTGGCCACTAATACACCAGAAAATCCAAAAGGAAGTTCCCAAAGGAAGACACAGAAAACAAACAAGTTATCAAACACTCTGAAACTATAGAAATGGGGAGTGGGTTTCAACTGATCTCTTTTAAGCTACAAATGCAACACAAGAAACACGGTTTAAAGTGTTCCTAAAGTTAAAGCTGGTGTTACTGCCTTTTACCACTAAGCTGCCACCAGCAGGCAATGATGCAAAACAGTCCAGCTCCTGAGACTGCAGGCCTCGTGATTAACAAATGCCCGTACCTGTCCAGTATTCCTAGAGGAAATGACGCTCACATCAGCTGGGTTCTCAATGGCAACAATGGCACGAGCTGCCAGGAGGAGCTTTTCCCAGGTTCTCTTCAGATTGATGATGTAAATACCTATTGGCGACAGAATGCTTTAGAGCAACTAGTAAATACAAGATTCTAAAACAGGACAGCACTAATCTGCCAATAAACCTGTCACATGGCTATGGTTATTCCAAAATTCATGGAACCATAGAATCAACAAGGCTGGAAGATACCTTTAGGATCATCCAGTCCAACCATCAACCCAGCACTACCACATCACCCAGCACCAGATCCAGACACCTTTAACACCTCTAGGGACAGTAACACCTCCACCTATTGCAATGCCTGACCACCCTAATTTTCACCCCAGTGAAATCTGGATGTCCCCTGTCTCATTTTCCCTAGTCCTCTCACAGCTGGCACGGTAGAAGAGACTGGCCCCCACCTGCCTACAACCTCCTTTCACATGGTTGTAGAGAGCAGTGAGGTTACCCCTGAGCCTCCTCTTTTTGAGACCAGCTCCCTCAGCCACTCCTCTTCAAACATGCTCTCTAGTCCCTTCACAAAGCTGCCCTTTACTGGACATGCTCCAGCACCTTAATGCTCTCTGTAAAGTGAAAGCATTCTAGTCTAATTCTAATTAAAGCTATTCCAAGGAATAGCTCCCTTATGGGTTTAGTGTAGCACATTTCCAGCATCTAGCACCTATCAGCAAGAACCCAGGCCTGGTATGAGCTTCAATCTTTTTACAGAGGGCAGCTCTGATTGAAGAACAATGCAAACAAGTAGAAATCACTACTGAGACACTAAAACCGTTTTCTTAATATAGTCAAGAGCTATCAGAGCTACTCCAATCCAGCTGCGATCGATTTACGAAGTTCCAAAATGAAGATAATCAAGAACTAGTAGCTCCAAAATCCGTATTTCATTCTACTTCTCTGAGTCGGTACGGTTTCATCAGCAAAGACGTCTGTTCCTTTCAGATCATGAAGAAACCACGCCAGACAGCTCAAACACTAGCACTTTCCCGTGTCATGCCCACCAGAGCCCAGCTGCCCACCCCGTGGCTTTACCATCGCTCTTCCTTTTGTAGATGTATTGCTCCATCTGAAAGTCGAGGTTGGTGCCTCCCAGGTGGGTCCCGGCAGCGAGGAATTTGAGGACATCCTCCTCCTTCATCTGCAGGACATCGAGGCCTCCGGACATTGCGGGGTTTCCCTTTGGAAGCAACGACAGGGAACCTGCGGGCAAGAGGGACCCGGCTCAGCGCGGCGGGGCCGCGCCACGAGGACCAGCCGCCCCCGCGCCGCCATCTTGGGCCCCGCCCCGCACCCAGCAGGCCTCGGCCTTCCCCGCGCCTCGGCCAGGCCCGGACCCGGCCGCCGAAGCAGCGCGGAAGGGCGAGAAGAGACCCCCCCACAGGTGCTACCACCCAGCGGGGAGGAGGACGCGCCCCGCACCGCCCACCCCGCAGCAACCCCGACTCACGCTGACAACGCCGTGTGGAAGCGCGGGAGGCGCGGAGCCGAAAGGAAGCGGAGTCCCCCCTGCCGTCTATATATAGCCTCGCCAGCCAATGGGGAGCGCGGGGGGCGGGGCTCCGCGGCGGCGGGGGCGTGTCCTGCGGGGCGCGTGCTGCCCGCGCCCTTCCCGGTCCGTGTCCGTGTCCGGGGCGGTCCTGGGAGCTGCGGGGTTTGTAGGAGCTGCGGGGTTTGTAGGATCGCGGGTCCAGGGAAGGGCAGCGAAGCCACTGAAGGGGTCTGGAGCGCAAACCCCGTGAGGAGCAACCGAGGGAGCTTGGGGGTGTTTAGCCTGGAGAAGAGGAGGCTCTCCGCGACGACCTGAAGGGAGGTTGTAGCCAGGTGGGCGCCGGCCTCTTCTCCCAGGCGCCTGCAGGATAAGAGGACGTAGCCTCAAGCTGCGCCGGGGCAGGTTTAGGCTGGACATTATGAAGAATTTTGTCACAGAAAGGATGATTAGACACTGGAATGGGCTGCCCAGGGAGGTGGTGGAGTCACTGTCCCTGGAGGTGGACATGGAGAAGTCTGGACATGGCACCTTTGTGCCATGGTCTAATTGACGTGGTGTTCGGTCAAACGTTGGACTCCATGGGAGGTCTTTTCCCACCCGATGCTGTGATTCCTTGATTCTGGACAGGAGTGACCGCTTCAAAGCTTGTGCTCCAAATGAACCCAAGGCTGTTCTTGAGTCCTTGAAGAGGGAGCAAAGATTTATTTTGAACACTTTACAGTTTTGTTTTCCTGCTGAAAGCGAAATACCTGCTCTCGTTTTCTGGGGCTGATGGTTATTTCATGAATTACATCTAGCTTCTAAACTGCCTGTTGTGGAGAAGAGCTTCTAAGGGGCCACAGCATCTTCCCTGCATCCGCAGTTTCCCTCCCTTCTGGGGCACTGCCCTGGCACCACGTGGAAGAGTTTGTTTTGCCAAAACTGTCAATAAAAGGAGGTTAAATTGGCACTGAACTTACATATCCTGTTCTGCAGTGGACATTCATGTGGTACTTGCCCTCATGAGGGGTTTTTTTTTTTGGTTTGGTTTTTTGGTGTTTGCTTTTAAGAAGCAACAGAAAGGGATGAGATTTAAGTATCTTCATGATCTTTCTCCTCTTCCTATTCTGGAAGCAGGCACAGGCCTGAGAGTGGAAAAAAGAAAAGTAGTGATATTTACTTTGTTATTTATGCTTGCTATTGTCCAGATCTGGATACATTTCTGGACAGATTTATGGACCATGCAAACACTATTGCCAGTGCCTTGTGATAGTAATAATGCACCTTCACATCTTTTTAGTAACAGTTTTCTCTCCCCTGGTTTAACCGCAGCAGTGTGACTGGACGTGGACTCTCTTGAGAGCCCCTTTGTGATGTCTGCACACTGAGTTGCTCTGGAGAAGACTGTTTAAGTAGCAGGTTACAAATGCCATCTCACGTATGTTCTTCACCTCCTGGAAAACGGGACCTTGTCGTGTTTTGGTGAGGGGCCACTGCCAGCTACTTCCCAACATTTCCACAAAACTTCACTTTGCACGTCAGGAGCTGGCTCTCTGCTCTTCCTTTCTGCATGCTTGTTAGATGATGTTAATTAGAAGGATGGATGACCAGATCAGGTTTAGGATATCTTTTTAAGGAGTAATTCAGGCATTTGTCACATGGTGGTGACAAAGTAGGTAAAACGAAACTCAGCAACTCGCTAGTGAGCTCTCATCAGGAGCATGAACTATTATTGACAGGTTAGAGATATTATTTCTTCCTGTTACAGTTTGGGGACTGTCTGGTAGACCATGAGCCCCACAGCCCATGACAGGGCTTGGAAGGGTCAGGATAAAGCTTGATGGTTAAAGTATTTCTAATTATTTCCTTAAGTAACCTGAAAACTTGCTCTATTTTTCCACTGTGTGCTGAGACGTTTTAAAATAAATATAATTTTAAAAATAAAATACAAATGGGCATGCCGCTCAGGTAGAAGTGTATCTATCTTACCATGTGTTTTAGATCTGGTATCTCTGGTCTAAAGTTCACATTGGAATCTATTACACAATTCCATACAGAGTTTTGGAGATATTGCTTTTTAAAAGCTCAGTTAGATTCAAGACATTCCTTATCTGAGAGAAACTCCTTACAGCTTAATCACCTTATCTGGCCACAAAGATATTGAAGCTGATATTAAATATGAGCACCGTGAATGTGAAGGACAGAGATGTTTCTATTTCTTTTGCGCAATCTGTGGACATGGCCTTGGCTAGGGCTGTTCCTGTGTGGCCGTTTTTGACTCTACAGTCAGTACCAGCAAGGTGGTGACAGCCTGGAGCATGCCCTGCACAGGATCTTTGGGATGGAGCCTGGAATGCTGAAGGGAGGGCTGAGGCCAGTCCCTGAGAACAGGGACTTGTAGCGTGCAAACCCGTAGAAAGGGGCTTTTAGCCACTGGTCCTCCTGCGGTGCCAAAGAGACTTGGAGCCTACAGGTACAGCATCGTGGAGTTACCACCAGCCTTTGGGTGATGCCTTGAGAACCTCGAGCAGGTTCCTGGGATAGTCACAAAGGCCCAGAAACAGCATCTCTCAGCCAGCCAGCCCAGGCTGCAGGAGAGAGCAGCAGCCCTTGCCAGAAGCCTATGAGTGCGGGCGTGTAACAGGACTCCCCAGCTGTGGGACAGAGGGCTCCTCACGGGGCTGTAATGGGGGAATTCTGTGCTCCCAGAACAGGTCCTGCAATGAATGCGTTGAATCGTGTGTCTTGGGAAGAGTCTCAGGCAGAAATCTTCCCCACCAAACATGCCCCTGGGTGTCACCCGAAGATACGGTTTGGCACCCCTGGAGCTGGACTCTCCAGAAGACAAAGGAGAATTGCGAAGATCAACCCACCTCTGGTGAAACTGCACATTACGGTGCTTCCCTGCCAACTCCCTCTTGGCTTGTTTCAAAGGTTTGTTATCGCTTGTTACATGTTTTGGGAAAACATACTTTGGCAAATCTATTCCCTTCTTATGTCTAGTTCTACAAAAAAATAAAAGTTGCCTAACACCTGTTACAAAACTTGCAGAGGTTTCATTTTAACCTCTTACTGGGATTTTGTCATTTTTACTAGAATTCCTTAATCCGTTATGATAAAAACGCCTGAAGCATTTTACAGTCATAAAATTGGAAATTAAGAAACAGTGCAATGTAGAAAATCAGCTTGCTATTTTGAAACAAGAAGCAAAGCCAGAAGGGATAAACGTATTCAAGAGCTCTGCATGGAGTTTGTAGAAGTACACATATATACCTCCATGTGTGTGTGAGAGAGAGAGAGATGAGGAATACCTTCTGTTTAGTTCTGCTGTCAGTGATTATGCAGGGCACATAACACATTAAAAATTTAAAAAGCAAGCAAAGTGCTCGCCTGTTTTTTATGTGAAAGGGAGATCCGTAACTCGATGTTTTGCTACAATGACAGTGCCTTTAAACTTTCAGTCTTTCCCACCCTCTACTGCCCCAAGGGGGTTAGGGAGCTTGTCTATCTCTTCTCACAGCTGGGGCAGCTGTCAGCAGCATGAACAGGTGGTTCCCCAAGACAGCAGGAGAGCCCTGGGGAGCCCTGTGTTTAAGTGCAGGCACTGTCCCGGCCCGTACCTAAATTGCTATCAGGTACCTGCACAAGTAGTTCAGATCCAGTTGACACCAGGCTGCTCCTCAGGACTGCCTCACAAGTCTGTTACACACAGATAACCCTCCACAAAAAATTGTTCCATGTGAGAAAGTATCACCTAAGCAAGATCTGAAAAGAGGTTTGGGATCGTCACATGCAAAAGATGTGCAACTCAGTATCAGCAACATCGGTGTTTTGCTGAGCACAACATGCCTGCTACTGAATCCCAGGACCGTAATGTAACAGCAAAAGGAGATCCCAGCAATCCATCATCACCATGCATTATGCCTTGCAGGAGATGATTTCAGGTCCCCTGCTGAGATCAGACTGTCTCAGAAGCAAAGACCTGGTTGGTTGGAGATTGAAAAGAGACTCTCCCCAGAAAGATTAAAAGCCCACTGTCCTAAAGGCAGGTATTTTACCAGCTAGTATGGAGATTCAACTTCCACCCATCTTTACACACAGCAGGCAGGCAAAGGAAGCTTCCATTTAAGTAAAGCAATTTAGGGTGTACTAGCACAGCCTGTGCATATTACACACCACAGAAGAACAGGATATTCGTTGCCTTGTATGGGCTCTGAAGACATGCAACAGACCTGTTCCCTTGGGAAACTTCTTTTGCCTTCTTAAGCCTCTCTTCCATCCCGTTCCTTGTGCGTTTGATTGGTTTGGGGCTTGGTTTTTGTTTTGTTGGTGTTTTTTTAAAGAAACACTGAAGAGAAGACATCATTTATTCTGGCAATCAGTTTTTAATAAAACATATATTACACCTTCTCACATAAATATTTTATATAGACACATAAGCGCTCACAATATTTAAAGCCGTGCAATGTTCCAAGGTTCCAGTTCTGTTTAGAACAGTGCAAGGGAAAAAAAAATCATCACACAGGAAGAATGAAAACATGAAGTCTCTAAAGCATAATCAGGCTATTTCTCTTGTGTCCTTACAACTCACTTAAATACAGCCTGCCTCAACTTGTTAGCCAGTTGTGTTCTTATGCCACAGCTGCAGGGACAAGCAGAGACAATGCACATTCACTAAGACTGTACTGCCAGAATCAGAGGTCATCCAAGAGGGATTCAACTGGGATCCTGCCATACGTAGAAGGGATCACACCACTGTCTCTGGAATCCAAGCTAAGATGGCTTTGGAAGTGATCATCTGATAGGATTGTTAGTGTTGAATTGCTGGCACCATGCAGGTACGTGATTAAGCACCTGTGCCCAGATCTTTTATTTAATTTACCTTGCATTTAGGTTGTACTATTTGTTGTTCATTAGAAGCACTAAACTCCAAGGGCAATATACCTAAACTTCAAGTCTGCGCTCTTTTTTTGCCTTGACTTGCTATAGCTACCGAAACGTAACTTCAATAAATCACTTGAGAAACAGAAAGTGAAGAGGGGAAAAGGGTGAAGGATAGTAAGGATCACAGCCGAGAAACAGTCTTGTGCTTGCCTATGTGATAAAGCTTTCAAAAAAGAGTGAAGCAGAACTTCAGGCTTTCCCTTTCCCCATAAGAGATCTGACAAAAAAATAATAAAGAAAAACAAACAACAATCTTGCACCGCAGAATTCATTCTCCCCAGCTCACAGGTAGGTATGTTTTTGGATTTGCAGCACCAACAGTAGATGAAACACAGTGCAGTTTAGATTCACTGTCTCTTATACTCAAAGGAGCTCAGGCTAATTCACAAGTCTAATGCATATAGTTTTTCACTCTACTCCACCATCAAAGCATCACCTCATTCTTTACAAAGAACTTTCTCAAGGAAAAAGCAAACACTGCTTTAGGCAGAATCCAGATTTAAGACAAACAGTAGACTTTAAAACACTGGCAAGTGGGAGAAAATTCTCTAGTTCTTCCTTTGTTATTTGACCAGGCAGGAGTACAGGGCATAAAAGCCACCAAAACATTCCTGAATTTCAGGTTTCTGATAAGGATGTCACCTAATTCTAGATTTATCATCTGGCATTCCTTGGATCACTTGCCTCATTTTTAAGAGCTGAAGTTTCTGTCTGCACAACCTCCACACTGCTTTGCCATTGCTAAATCAGGAACTAAAATATTTGCAAAGCACCTTGAAGGCGACTCCACATACCCCCTTTGACTACCACTGCCCAGGATGATCAACAGATCCAACTCACACGCCAGATGTAGAAAGACCCAACAAAATTCAGGCTTTCAGCACAATGTTGGTTTGATCCCAAGACAAATGAGGTAACTAGTGCAATTGCCATCTTATTCCGCTAGGTCAGCAGTCCTAACCTTGGTTCTCCAGCTCTTTGTGCCAGTAGCGCCCAGGATAACAAACAAACAGGATGAGCAGTTACCATGGTTTCATGCACTCTCACAAGTTCAGGTCACTAAAGGCAGGAGGAACAGCAAAAGAAAGGATTTGGTAAATAATGTGCCACATGCCTGACAGTGAGAAGCAGCAGAGGGAATCTGACAGCTTGTCAATCACAACGTGGAATGATTTGACGAAGTGCTCTATTACCAACACATAGTGTTGTAACATGTGCATACGGGACCCTCCACCACCATTCTCGGAGACTCCTGCACTGTGTAGTGCCAGTGACCCCTCACAGATGGGCTGAGACTGAAAACAGGCAACACCTTGCAGGCCTCCTGCCTGTCCCCTTACACTTCACTCAACTCTCACATCAGTTACCAAACCTTTTTGGAGTTGAAATCTGGTAAAGAACACCTTTAACAACCTACATTCCCTCTACTCTTGTGCTGAGGAGGTTGCCAGGGCAGGCAGTGATTGTCCAAATTACACTCTAAAATTTACGAACAAGTAGGTAGCACTGATTATTCATACATGTCTTGTATGTGTGTCATGTCTTCATTTTTAGAGACAGATGCTCTGGTTCCTAAGTGAATTGTAATATCCCTAAATATTTAAGAAAAGCCAAAGCTAAGTTTTCTACAAGGCACGCTACAGAACAGGATGCACACTTCCATGCCAGCTTCATGGCTATGCTAACAGAGCTGCAAGAGACCCAACCCACTGCAGAGGCACAAGTGAAGACGGGAGCAGGCTGTACCCAATTTTGGACAGCACGTACTGTTAAGGTCTGTGTAACACAGTAGGAAAGAGTAAGAAGGCACAGTGGATGGAAAATGTGTATTTATCTCTAAGCCTAAACTCAGGGATACTCAAATATGGACTACCTGAAAAGAGAAAACGATCAGCCGGGAAAATGTGAGGGCTCTCTGTGGAGCCCAAGGAGAAGTAAAGTTCCCTACCAAGCACTCACAGGGCTCAAACTTTGGAGAAATCTTACAGAAAGAGCAGCCTTTTCTTTCCAAACCCAAACATACTCCACATGCAATCAGCAGCTGCTTTTAAGGGAAATCTGAAGTGCCAGTACCTATATCTGCTTCCATCATACCTTTTTGCATTATGAGCCACGACCCTCAAAACTACATTGAAGGACCAGTTCGCACTGAGGGTGTTGATCAGGGATTAACAAATGAGTAGTAGGAAGCAAGTTGTCTCTATGACAACTGGATAAAAAAGAAATGCACAACAAAACCCCCTTGAGCATTCCTGCCGTTGTTAAACCAGCAGGAAATTTTTTGTTTTTTCAGAGAACAAGTAGAACTTTGGTAGCAATAAATTCTAAAGTGCCTTATGCTTCTTAATTCCAGTGCAAACACTGCTGTAGAGGCAGAAGCACATTTCAAGAGTGTGAATATGCTCGATCACATAGTAACACAAAACACAGCAAGGACGTTCCAGTTACAAAAGTGATGTCAGAGACCATGTTTCTAGCTTTCCTTCAGCACTTCATTTCTCTTCCACTCACTCCTGCAATATAAGCATTAAGAGACACATCCAGGCCCCCACTGGGGCCTGCAATGTTCCCCTGTGAGAACAAAGCATATGAGGAAGGAGGTTCTGTATCAGACAGTGGCTCACTGTGGCCTTACAGGCCACACTAGCAAGGAACAGGCTGGCAGGTTTTCTCCTCAAACACTTTTGCCCTAGGAATGTCTCACTGCATAAAGGTGGTGAGCACAGAGCTATTTTTAAAAATAGCTGAAACCCTGCCATTTCCCATGGCAGTCTGCACGTGCAGTCCTTCTGGAATACATTGATCAAACAATGCAAAGGTCCAATCCTTCTTTTCCTCTTCTTGCCAAAAGGCCTAATCCCCTGTCTCAGAAGGCCTTTCTTCCTCCTGGCTGAGCAAGGCTTATTCCTCTGTGGAACTGGGAACTTCCTAGTGCCAGTTGATCACAGCAAGCGGGAGAAGGAGTGAAGCTGGTCATTTCTCGTGCAACCCAGTCAAGACTTCAAGCCCATTTTTTCCATCATCTGTTCGTACACCGTCCATGCCATTGCTGCCATCAGAGTGCGCCTGAGGGCACGGGGCACACCCCCTCGGAAAAAGCCAACCAACCCAAAGTCCTGCAACAGCACATACACAAAGAGCAAGTCATCACAGTCTGCCTCTACTGTTTCCATTTCTCATCGTTTATTATATGGAAGAGCACAGGATGTATTTCAGCTCAGACTCAGATCAGTTTCTGCAAGACCCAGGCTTAAATAGCATGTAATGTTTAGAAAAAACCTGTAGCACCGCACAATTGCAGGGCTACCCAAGAAAGCAGGAAGAGCACTGAGCAGAGAATGGAATGACAGGGTTGAGACAATAGTTGGGGAAAGTCCAACAAAGAGGAGGAAAATTACTTGTCTTTGTTTTAGAGCTTCCTACTTACAAAAATCACTTAGCTGTTCTATAAAAACTGCGATTTGTAAGCACTGAAGTAAAAAAAACTTCTGATATGAGAAAAGGGTTATATAAAAATACATACACAAATAAACAGATTCCTGTTTAGGAATAGAGTTCAATATGGAAACAAAGCAAACCTGTCAAGATCTGCCCCTCAGAGGGCAGGAAGGGAAAGGTGGGCTTTGAGTACATCTCCATCCTATTCCTGGGATACAGATCAGGGCAGTTATTTCTCTTCTGGTGTCCAAAGGGCAAAGAATTATTTTGTATCTGATTTGTATCTGAAACTATCATTTCAGACTACATACTATAGTCTTGGTTTCCCACAGCATGACCCCCCCTTCAGTATCTGAAAATGCTGACCCTGATTGACCCAACTGCAAGAGCGTACCAAGCAGCGACACTTGTTCACCGCCTTTAAAAGGCAAAAACTTCCCTAGAATAGCTGTGCTGCGAGCAAGGGGATCAGAAATGAGGTTGTGATTGCACGTATTAGAAGGTATTCACCTCACCTTGTAGATGAAGGCAATGGCCTGGCTTGTCCTGTAGTACTTTTGGGGGGTCAGCTGCATGTGTGTTTTGATGACATCAGCAGGCTGCGTTGCCAGCGAGGCCAAGATTCCCGCAAAGATCCCACAGCCAAAGTTCAGCAAGGGCATGAGCACTGGATCCAGCTGGTCTGCAACAAAGCAAAGGGAATGCACTCAGACAGAAAACAGGGCAGGAACGTTCATGCTGTGTGAGAAAGAGAAAGCTACTGAATGATTAAATCAGTATCGTAAAATCCTTGCAGTTAAAGAAACCTTTCAAGGGGAAGAGCAGCTACTAGTCAGAAGTCAGCACTGTTAAAAAGCCTCACTTGCTGGGGAACTGAATTAGACAGAAACTCAGAAAAGACAAGACTGTACAAATGTTGTCTCAGTCAGTTCTAACATCAGAGAAGCCCCAGTTTAGTGGAAACAGAGCAGTATGCAAGACAAGCAGAAGCAGCAAGCAATGCTGAAGATGCGCTCTCTTTCATCTGTTCACTAACCCACCTTATTGCATCAGCCTTCATTAAGACATCAACCAACTTAGGGCCATTAATGCACTGACCTCAGCTGTAGGTCTACAGTTCTCCACAGGAAAATGTGGATGTCTCACCTAAGGGCCTGCAAGAGCCTAATTCAACTCCTGAGTTAAATTAGGAGGGCAGTAAGCATAGCATGCAGGCTGTCAGCTACAAGGCAAGATCCAAGAAGAGAAATATTTTCCATCCCAGCCTCCAACGTTCATCCTTACCCTGCAGTGTGAGTTTTTTGGTCTGTGTGTAGAACATCAGGTAGATGCCAGAGAAGGGGGCATCCCGCAGCAGCGTCGCGGTGAGCCCACTGAACATGCCACGAGCCCCTTCCGTCTGATAGATGTTCTTCAGAGCTCCATATACACTCCCATAGCCAAATCTGCCACTCTGCAAGCGTACACGAAGGTCAGTAACCCATGTGCCAGGCACAGGTCAAGGAGCCCTACACACACCCTGAGCCATCCAAAGAAATGGTAGTATGCACTCAAGTGTGACGCCCCAGGTGACAGCACAGAGGACAGCCCAAGGCAAAAACTGGTTTTCACCGGCCTCAGCCTTTAAAACAATCTTTCAAGAAGGTAAAACATGAAAGATGCTACACATACAACCTTACACAACTGAAAGTTCAAAATCTCAGGGTGAATTTTTTGTCATCTTACCCTTCTTCCCTAAGTATCAGTGCGTGGCATCTCCTGCACAATGTGTGAACCAGGATGAAAACAGGTCTACATCCCTGCCTGTACCCCAGTGGCAGTAACCTCCTCCAGACAGGAGAACTTATTTTTCATCACAGGGAAGGTGGGTGACACCATTAACAGGGAACTAATTGGAAAGTCGTACCTCATATCGGGTCTTCACTACAGTCACTGGCAACATGCAAATCCCAGAAACTGCACGTGCAGTGGCACCCAGAAAGACAGACTCCAGGGCTGTGGGTGAACGGTCCACTAGGAACTTTTGCTTCATCATGTACAAAGTGCTGAAGTAAATCCCAACTCCAGGAATACATCTTGCAAAGGACTTCAGAAGGAACAGAAGCAGGTGAAAAAAGAAAAAGCTTACGTAAGACAAAACGTACTACAGGACATTTCTGAGACTGTTAAACTTGACAGAAGGCTTTGTAGAAAAAATCACTAAAGCTAACATGCCAAGGAAAGAAGATAAGGTAAAAATTATTTATGGCACTGACAGACAAATGATTCAGATGATACCAGGATTTAATGCATTCCTCAGTGGCAGTTTTCTAGGAACAAGACATTCCAAACCAAAAGGAAGTTTGCGCAATTGCCATCCCACATTCGCAAAAGTATTCAAGTGTTCAGCTGCTCAGGACTGCAAAACCACAGGCATTGCCATAACCAAATCAGTGGAATTCACAACATTAACTCCTTAAAATGGGATACAATCTAAATCACGTGGTTTCATTCATAATTGTACAAGAGTTGGCTATTTAAATCCAGGCAGACATAATAATAAACAGTAAATTTATTTATCTATTTATATTTAGAAGTCAGGGTTAAAACAGCCACTTACTGGAGAGACACCTTTCCAGAGTCCCAGAATACTCTCCGTACGAACAACCCTAAAGAGCAGCCTTACCATCCCAGCACGACCAGACCTGAAAGACAGACAGGACAGGAGCTGCAGAGATGACCTGCTCCTGCTACCTGGCAGATGTACTCCACGGCCACCCCCTTTCATGCCTATCTCTGCATTACTCTGAGGTGCTCTTTCTCAACTCAGCCTGCTTTTCTTGGTCTCTCTTTCCAGGGCTTCTCAGTCACCTTCTGTTTCTCACCACTTGTAACGCACACTAGAACCCACTCTCATTAGCATTTTTAGCTGATCATTCCCTTTGTTAGCCACAGCAGATATAGGCATACACAAATGGGAGCAGCTGCATGCATGGAAAAGTTATCCTAGGATAACTGCACTGGATTTTTGGGCAGAGGACACCCCGTGAAACTGCACAGCAGCCACTCCAGCAAACCAGTCTCTCAAATGAGAACAAACAAACGCTGAGGTTACACATTATTACAGTATACGTAATATTAATTGCTAAATATATTAAAGTAGCGTTCACAACTGCAGACACTTTCTCTCTTCTGGAGCAAAATATCAATCCTTCTCCATGGTATAAAAACACACCTCCTCTTTCAAGACGACTCTGAGCTCCCGAATCCTGAACTCCAAACCCCAGCCAGCAAATAAGGTAGAACCCCATGGGGGAGCACCCCCATGCCCCCCATCCATACACATCCCCACCCTCTCACCCATGCACAGCAGGCTGCAGTGTTTGCAGGCGGGTTTTCAGCAGGTCAAGGGGTTGGAAGAGGAGCGTGGAACAAGTGCCACTGATGGAGCCACACACAAAGGCCTTTAGGACTGGATGCATCTGGAAGAGGAAGAATAGAAATCTGAAAGGCCCTTTAATTAAGACTGGCACAAAAAGAAATATTGCAGCTGGTACATCGCATGTTATGGGAAAGGAAGACAAGCTGACCCCAGATGCTAAGGACGGCTGTTTAGGGTACAGAAAACTTTGCCAGGCCTTTTCTGAGGCTGATTACGTTTTATTGGTGGTTTTTGGTCCCTCTGCTTTTCTTGGGAAATTGTTCCAGAACCTCCTTGCAGCTCGGTGGTTGCAAAGAGTTTTCTGAACACCGAGTGTACTAAGCAGCTATTTGGTTTACCGCTCGCCATAACAAAGGAAATGGGTGCCCCCTTCCCACCACCTCCCCGCCACCTTTGCCCCAGCCCCATCCACCTCTGCCGGCAGCACCTCCTACCCTTCCTCCCCACTCTGCACACCAAGGTCCCGCACTGCCACGGGCACCAGCGGGGCTCTTACTTCAGACTGCCCTCGACCCAAACCTGGCTCAAACGCACTCAAAAGCACAACACGGCCTGCTCGGCCGAGCTGTGTCTCCCGCCTGCCCTTACCCGCGCCGCCTGCCGCCTGCCGGCACTTCTTGGAGTGCCTCCAAGGCAGGAGGTACAAAACCACACGGCAGGGTGAAGATTTTTTTCGGTAGTTTGGTTGCGTTTATGTAAACGCATAACTGGTTTTTTTAATGGACAACGAGTTTCTGCGCCCCTCGGCACGGCGGATGAGGAAACACGGACAGAGCAGAAGCCGCGCGGCGGTGCCCGGACGGACACGCTCAAAGCCAGCGATGGTCCCCCCCGGGGCCCGACCACCTCCCACGGCCCGGAGGCACCGCCACGGAGCTGGGCCCGCGCGTCCCTCCCGTGCCCTGCGGAGCGCGATGGAGGAGGGAGGGGAGGGGGCAGACAGCGAGTCCCGCCGCCTTCTCCCGCCCGGGCGCTGCCTCGGGGCTCTCCTGGGCAGAGCGGGCGAGGAGGTGCCCGTGGCAGCGTCCCGGCCCGGCCCGGCCGTACCTCAGCGTCCCGGCCCGGCATGCCCGCGCCGCCCGCAGCCAGCGAGCGCGGCGGGGCCGCAGTGACGGCCCATGCAGCGCCGCCCGCCCCGGGCCCGCCCCGCTCCCGCCCGGCGCATGCCGGGCCCGTCACCCTTCGCTCGCCACTGGGCCCGTCACCCTTCGCTCGCCGCCGGGCCCGTCACCCTTCGCTCGCCGCCGGGCCCGTGACCCTTCGCTCGCCGCCGGGCCCGTGACCCTTCGCTCGCCGCCGGGCCCGTCACCCTTCGCTCGCCGCGGCACCCGCCCGGCCCCGGCCGCCTCCCCGCAGCCGCGTCTTGCCCCGGCGTGGCGCTTCTCTCGCTTCTCTCGGCCGCTCAGTGGAGAATCGCAGAGCCGCAGAACGTTAAAGGGGTTGGAATGGACCTCGGAGGATCATCCAGGCCCAACCCCCGCTGTCATGGGTGGGGGACACCTCCCACTAGGCCAGGTTGCTCAAGGCCATGTGGCTTTGGGCACTGGAAGGGTTGAGCCATCCACAGCCTCCCGGGCCACCTGTTCCAGTGTCTCAGCCCTCTCACAGTAATGAATTTCTTCCTAATATGGAACATAAATTTCCCCTCCTTCAATTTGCACCCATTACTCCTTGTCCTATCACTACAGTTGCTGACAAAGAGTCCCTCTCTGGCTTCTCTGTGGGCCCCCTTTCAGATTCTGGAAGGTTACTATGAGGTCTCCACAGAACCTTCACCAGGCTGAACAGCCCAGCTTTCCCACCCTGTCTCTGTAGGGCAGGTGCGCCTGCCCTCTTACCAACTTTGTGGCCTTCCTCTGGACTTGCTGCAACGGTTCCATGTCTTTCTTATGTTGGGGACACCAGAACTGTAATCAGTTCCAGCAACTGTATGCTGTATTCCAGAACTGTACACTGTATCCCACAACTGTACACTGTATCCCACAACTGAACCCCACTGCGCTCTGTCAGACACCGGCAGTGGGAAGCAGTGGTTCATAACCAGCAGCTTCCATGTCTCCCTTAGTTCACAGCCCCCACTCCCCCATAAAACCAGCTTCTTGTGGAGATTGTTTCGTTCAGAAGCCTGAGCTGCTTCCTGATGCGTCCTTACCGCAACTGCTAGT
Source organism: Pseudotriccus pelzelni (assembly GCA_035584735.1). Taxonomy (NCBI): domain Eukaryota; kingdom Metazoa; phylum Chordata; class Aves; order Passeriformes; family Tyrannidae; genus Pseudotriccus; species Pseudotriccus pelzelni. Next base: position 43,263,214 of record JAWMRA010000078.1, on the reverse strand, counting down.
GTTTCCACTTGGTCTTCCACATCCTGGGCCTGGAGCAGAGGAAGGCTGGGTTTCCAGAGCATTGGAGAAGTGAGGCACAAACCGAAGCGTTTCAATATTAGATAGACCTGTGCCAGTCCTGAGACTGTGCAGCTTCGCTGTGCCTGCAGAACCAGACACTGCTTATCAACGAAGCTGGAGGAGACTGGGAGGAGCATGTGATGGCTTTGGCAAGCTGCTTTTCTGAGAATCTGGCCTACCAGCTTGCCGTGCCCTGGGCAAGTAAGGAACAGCATATCCAGAAAGTCACAGTCCGGCTAGTTGGCCTGTTCCTCGAAAGAATTCCCTGGGCACAGCCACATGCACAAACCACTTCCTGTCGTGTGCTCATTTTGCCACATGGCAGCCCCTGAAGAAAGAGAGAATGTATTTCTCTGAGAAAACATAACACACAGACTGGTAAAAGCACTGCACTGGAGGCTCTCTTCCCTTTTGCAAGCTTCTCTCTTGTTAGGCAGTTCTCTCCTCAGGGGAGTGACTGCCTTAGATTTCATTAACTGACTTTGCCTGCTAACTCATGGAAAAGAGGATCAACTCACCCCCATCCTTCCTGGTGCTTCTTTCCCTACCTAACATCCTGCTCCACTGTGGACTTCCCCAGGGACAACATGTGTCACCATGGTCTTCTCTACAGGCTGCAGGGGAATCTCTGCTCCAGAACCTGGAGCACCTCCTTCCCTTGGTCTTCGCTGACTGTGGAGCCTGCAAGGCTGCTTCTCTCACATATTCCCACTCTTTCACAGCTCCTGTTGTGCAGGAATCATAGAGGCATTGCCAATATCGCTAATGGGCTCAGCTTTGGCCAGCAGCAGAGCCATCTTGGAGTTGGCTGGAGCTGGGTACTACCAACACGGGAGCAGATTCTGGCAGCTTCTTACATAAGGGACCCCTGCAGCCCTCCTACTACCAAAACCTTGCAATGTAAACCCAATACATCATCACTGATTATATAATTGATTATGTAAGGAAGCTGGCTGGGAGATATGTGTCATTTTGAAAAAGCTGCTTTGGCTGTTTCTTTTGGCATGTTTCTGGCTGTGCTGGCGTGGGACTGGGTAGGTAGATTGTTTAGAGGAGTAAGCTTAACAAATCTAATGCACATGAAGAAATAACTCATCCAGCACGATATCCTGGCAGTAACAGCAGTCGCCAGGTTCTTGTCTTGCTGTGGACCTGGAAGAGTTTTCTCCCTTAAAATGAGCCTCATGATGAATAAAGAGGTGAAGCAGCACCGCTGATCACACACATCTCTGCAGGGATGTGCTTCACTTCTGCAGGAAAGCCCAGCAGAGGGAGTCACATCCCCTCATGTTGCTGTCCTGGAGAGATGCAAGGAGACAACTCGGCTGTGGTGGCTTTCCAGCCACCAGTGGGGGGCACATTTATTCTTCAGTAAAGAGGTGGGGAGGCAAAAATGGACTGGGTCCAGACTGGTCCTTGCTCAGGGGTGGGTGCAGCTGGGGTGCCCAGGCACTGTTGGATTTAGGTATAGGATGACTGAATCCTCTTCTGCTCACTTGCCTCACACTGTGGTCTCATCATGGTCCAAAATATTCCTGTTCCTGAGAAACAGCAACTGAAAGTCAAAGTGTTACTGACTCTGCTGAAGGAGACAAACTTCTTTGCAGAGCCAAACACTGCTTTGAGGCACTTCCAGTGAAGGAGAGATTCTTCTCTCCCAAGCCCCAAAACATTTACAGTGACAGCACTGGTCACTAAGCCCATTGCCATGTTAGAGCCAACAGGGCTGGGGCCATGGAGTGACTGAAGACCTCTCAGCCAATCCAAATGGCAGTCTGACAAATATCACCTCTGAGGTGACACCGGTGCAATCCACCTGGCTGTGACCGGCGAGGTGGAACACATTCCCCCCATACCTTGTGCTGTGAGGACACCTTCCATCGGAGGATCCCACAGGGCTTTATAGGGATCTGCAGGTCACCGTGGTCACCAGCACCACCATTCTCTCTGCACTGCTGCAGTCAAGCACCCCTCAGGTGCTTAAGGTGCTGAATTTGGGGTTACAGGTTACAAAAGGCATTTTCAAGCTTTTGATCCAAGCCAAAAGGATTCCCAGGTGAACCTGTATTGCCATGCTGCATCTGTGAGGGTTTTGCTCTGCAGTGCCTGTAGGATGTTTTCTGCTGAGTGTATGTTCAGGAGAAACAGGTTAAGTTTCTCTCATGGCACTATTCATTTTCCTTGAGCTATAATACTGTAACCGCCCCTGTAAAGCCTAGGAGTGGGCAGGTGAAAGCAGAGCATCCCATCCAAGGCTGAGACATATTGCCAATGGGAGCAGCACTGGCTTGGGCACTGTCCTGCTCACAGAGTGGCTAGCTGGGGACAACTGCAACTGCACCCCTCTCTGCTTCTTGGGGGCACCTGCCTCCTCGTCCTCCTCCTGCTCATCCTCTTTCTCCTTTCTTGCTGGCACCACTCTTTGAAAGGATGGGGGCACTGATGGCCTTCCTGATGGGGTTGGTGGCAAATTTTCCTTGTTCCTGGGCTTCCTTCAGACAGGGCTTCCCACTGCCATGCAGGACACAGCCAAGGTCTCCTAGAGAGGGGCGTTGGGCCTTGTCTTTCCCCTCTGATGAGGTGCCGGTGGTCTGCGCCACTGCTGTCACTGATGCATGTTGACATCCTGTTTCCTCTGGCTTGTGCTTTCCCCATAGGAAGAGCCCAGGGTGGAACTCAGCAGCTGCAAGCAGAGGTGCACTTTGGTGTCTCTGGCTGGGGATGTTTTGTGTTGCTGTGACTGTGCTGACCAGTGCGGGCACCAGAGGATGTCCTGTCACAGGGTCTGTGCAAATGTCACAGGCAGCTTGCTCCTCTCGCACTCAGGCTCAGTGAAACTCCTCTCCTAAGCGTAACATGTGTGGTGTGAATGTCCGAGGTGTCACCCTGCACTGGGTGGCTTGTGAGCCTCTGTTCCTGCTTCACTGGGAGATGCCTGGACATTTCACAGCTCCCCAGCAGTCTCAGAGCTGCTGGGGCTGCTCGTTCCTCCTGCTTGGGCAGCCTGTCATGTCTTTTTGGGAGATGAGAGGCACAGAACTGCCGAATTCCCATTTGGTGGACACATCTTTTTCCACATTGAATGATTCCTGGATATATTTATTCTCTGCCACCAACACTAACACATTTGTGAGTGCTGTTTTAAACCTACATATGGATAGTGGTGATTCAGCTTCAACACCGTCAGTAACTCCTGTGACAAAGTAATTTGTTCCTGGTTTTGATTTCTAGTTTCAGATATTTTAAGAGTTAATGCCCAGCAGAGTTTGGTTGTCATGGCTTGACTCATGCATAAAACTTCGACCAGTATCACTCTGCCCACCACAGACAAAGAAAGCCAGTCACCACCACATGTACAATAGTTGCAGATTTTCTTGGTTCGCAGATATTTATCCCTCTGCCTTTGGAGCAATGGTGAATGGAGGTGGGCATTCAAAGAGTTTGGGAGAGACAAGAGACCATTCCAAATGGGGATCTTTAGCAGCACACCTATGGACTGATGCCCAGTGAGGTACTGTTTGTTCAAAACAAATAAAAAAGTGATGAGATTTGCCTGAATTCCAGTAATGGCACCAGGCTATAGTGAGGAACAGCAGTATTTAAGGAGATAACACACACTTCAGATGTTGCCTGTTGCTCAGCAGTGCTGCTCTTTCCCATGTATCTTGTGTTGTGGGGAAAATCAGGGATAGATAGGGGATGGAAGCTGTGGTGAGTCAGGATGTGGTGGCAGCAGGTACTTGGTAGAGTTGTAGAGTAGGTACAGGGCTTTCCTTCTCAGTGAGACCATCCTGCAGCGTGCATATTTTCAGAAGAAAGGGTGATATGGACTTGGCAGAATTCAGATTACAGTTGGACTCGATGACCTTAAACATCTTTTCCAACCTAAGTGACTATGATTCTGTGATCCTTTCCCTTTGGTATTTCTGTCTGTGCTTGGGTGATTGTGGTGGGAAGGTGCGTTCCAAGGAGAAATGTTACAGCAAACATGGTGCCCTTTGCCATTGCTGGCTATTGGCAGCATTGGACCATTCCCCTCAGACATCTTCACCAAAAGTTCCTGCAGCAGAGGAGAGACAATGCTACTTTCTCTCTCCTAGCCAGAGAAACTGCAGAACAGGGTCAGCAGGTGGGACGGGGGCACCCAGGTGAGAGATGGGGACACTTCAAAGACGTGTGGGGGAAATTGCAAATCTATTCCACTGACGTTCATATGAACGCCCAAAGTGAAAAAGCATATTGATTATTCAGAAGATAAGCCTGAAGTGTTTCCGTTTCTCTAAGTGTCAAGTACACATGTCACACAGAGGACCACGTATCACACAGAGGAAAAGATATTTTAGGACTGTGCACTGCAGTGGTGAGGACCTTGCCTGTGACTTGGCATTGCAGCAGAAGCTAAGGTAAATACTGCCAGCCTATAGAAGTGAAGGTACGCCTGCTTCTTAAAAATATGTTATATAAAGACAATTTTTTTTGCACTCTTTCAGACACAGTGTGGGATTATGGAGAGGAACTTGACATACCAGCTGGGCAGAGGCGGCTCTGAGGACTTGTTGGTGAGTCACTCTCCTCCAGGTTGCCCCCCTGCAAGCTGAGGCCAGTAGCCCATCTTAGAGGCCCAGTTTTGCCTATGAGGACATATAGCACTGAAAGAGATGACAAAGATTTAGAAGAAATCAGTGTGATTGTTGTTAAAAAAAAAAAAAAAGATTAAGTGAAAATATCTTTGGCTGATGAGCTTGTGGAAGAAGGCTGTGCTTGAGGGCAGAGGTTAGTGCTAGGAGTGTCCTATGGAGGATATCCTGACTGGGGTATGTGCTGCCATCCATCTTCTTTAGCTCGTTGCTGTCACTGATACAGGTACTGCCCAGGGATGTGGTGGTTGCAGAGAAGTCAAAGCTGGGAAGGAGGGAGGAAGAGGCAGAAAGCCCCATCAGCTCTTTGGGAAGTCACTCCATGGGCCAGAGCTGCCGCTGTTGATCTCACCTGGGGTGACAAGAGAGGGTGTGATGTGTTAGCACTCACTGGTGACCTGTAAGTGCTGGTGCCTTTTCAGCTGAAAAGCTGCTTGAATTGTGTAGGAATCCTCTGCAAAAGTAACTTGTCCCTGGAGGGCTATTTTTGGCACTCAGCTAATTGGAAATGAAGCTGTTAGGAGATGAACATTTACATGTCAGTTTCTCCCTGAGCCTTGCTCTCTTTCACCTTTCAGAAGGAAACATGAAATAGGACCCCAAAAGCCATATCGGGGCTCTTAGCCCCCTGGCCATGCTTATATTATTACTGGTTTGGGGATGCTCCTTGTCTCTGGCCCCAGTGCTCCACCTTGACTCGGGGATGGGGCATGCCTCCACAAGGAGTCAGGAGATTCAGCTGCATTCTGATCTCCTCTGCCCCTCTGGTGCAAGAACCTCATCCCAGATCTTTCAGTCACTCATGTTCATTCTTTGTTTGCATCCTGTACCAGAGCTGCAGCACAGCTGTTTTGCCCTCATGTGGCTTAGCATGAGCTGACTCGTGCCTAGTGTGTTTACTAAGAGGGTAATATAGGATTTGGGTCTTATGAACTTTTTTGCCCTTGAACAGGTGGGTTACACATTACCAACATCTAACTCCCCTGCAGCCTATGAATCCGCCTTCTACTACCCAGACCTGGGCATCATCTGTGATCCTGAAAATATTCCAGCATTCTCATCTACCTTTTTTCCAGTGCTGTACTCCCTACTGTTTGTGACAGGCCTTGTGGGAAATGCTTTGGTGATTTGGGTTCTAACAGTTTTCAAGAAAATCAAAACCATGACTGACGTGTATCTGCTGAACCTCGCCATCTCTGACCTTCTCTTTGTTTTCTCCCTCCCTTTCTTGGTTCAGTACTCCATTGTGAGTCAATGGACTTTTGGAAATGCTATGTGTAAGATCATCAGCTCAGCTTATTTCATTGGCTTCTACAGCAGCGTCTTCTTTATAACCATCATGAGCATCGACAGGTATTTGGCCATAGTCCAGTCTGTCTATGCTCTAAAGATTCGGACAGCTGCCCATGGGTTTATCACCAGCCTGGTGCTTTGGGTAATTGCCATTTTAGCATCAATGCCAGACTTAATTTTTTACCAGGAAGTAAATGACAATAACCAGCTTAAGTGCATCCCTCACTATCCCGGTGGCAACAATGGCTGGAAGACTTTCAGTAATTTTGAAGTCAACATCCTGGGGTGGTTGATCCCTGTTGGTGTCCTCATTTTCTGCTACCACAGCATCTTGAAAAACCTGCAGAAGTGCCATACCCAGAACAAGTACAAAGCAATAAAACTGGTTTTTATTGTTGTGATTGTGTTCTTCCTCTTCTGGACTCCCATAAACATTGTGCTTTTTTTGGACTCTCTGAGGAACATGTGCATCATTGATGACTGCCAGACAAGCCAAAGGCTAGACCTAGCTGTGGAGCTGGCTGAGGCGCTCTCCTTCATCCACTGCTGCCTCAACCCGGTCATCTACGTCTTTGTGGGTGAGAAGTTCAAGAAGCATCTCTGTGAAGCTTTCAGAAAATCTGCATGTTTTCCATTGATCTGCAAAGACTACAGAGCTTTCAACGGACGCAACCTGGACAAGCACTCCTCTCTGCACACAAAGTCCTCACAGTCATCTTTTGTTGGTGCAGTCTTGTAGCACTACAGGTCAAAAACTACCATCCTGGACAGGTGACCTGAAGTTGAGAAATCCTCCCAGAAGGGCATCCACAGAGATGGACTGTTTGTGCAACATTTTATGACAGAAAAAGTGGAAGCAGCTGCTTGATTTTGCTTTTAGTGTTCTTACTTTTTAAGGTCTTTTTTAGCTTCTTCCTCCCTTTCCCTAAGCACATCCTGCCCTGCCTGCTTCATGAAAGGGCAGTGGAAACTACCAGCAAACTCCCACATTGCCTGAGCAGCGTGGAGAGGTGCCTTTGAAACGAATCTTCCACCTCTCAGATTCAGTACTGAAAGGAACTGTTTATGTTTCTGAACTACAGACACTTGGCTGCTCTTTCCCTCATCTCAGCAGAGTGAATTAGCTTTGTGAGCCGGGACAGGGCTCACTGCAGGAGAGGGAACCTGCTCTTTGGAGGGAAATGGTATTCAAGTTTAAGATGTCACACCAGGGACTGGCTCCCAGTTGACATGTCTGAATGAGGCTTTCAGCCCAAAAAGAGCCCAGGGAATAATTGGATAAGCAATAAAGAAATAAATGCTGTCTGTGTGTTTTTGTGAAATCAATGTGAATTAATATCTAGGTACGATCTTGACACCCCATTTGTTACCAGAGCCTGCAGCTTCTTGGCTGGAAGGGTTTGGAAGCTGTAGCCCTATAAATGATGCAGTGGGTGTCAAGAAACAACACTCACAGGAATAAATGTTTCCTGTAGGAACGGGTGGAGGAATAGTTACCAGGAAAGAGGCTGAAGAATGGAAAAACTAATGAATGTGAGCTGAGAGAGTGGTAAGAGTCCTGTGTCAAAGCTTTCTATGGACCTGCTGGCTGGTAAGCCACAGGCCAGGGTGGTGTCTGCTCTCAGCAGAGCCCTGACCTGCTGGCTGAGGAGCTGACTGTTCTGTGGATGCCTGGAACAGGATGGAGAGAGACAAACAGGGGTAATACCTCAAGCATCCTGTAACTCAGGTGGTATCTAAAGCAAACAGCACTGGCTGTTTTTGCGTGGCCAGAGGCTCCTAAAAAACTCAGATGGCACTCACATGTCCCCATGAGGGAACTTTTTGAACACTTTAGGCAACTGGTGTGCCAGTGTGGTCACTGCTCTTGAGCAGTGGGGTTGGCCTCCCAGTTACTGTACCAACTTGGTAACTGATTTATATGTGAACGGTTTCCGATTCATATATCTATGTACATATACACGGGTATATAAACTTGCATATACACACATATAAACACACATGTACACATGTGTATATAGAAATATCTTTCTTATATATAGAAATATTGATAGATAAATGCAATGGTTTTCTGAAACTTCCATCTCTAATCTGTTTCTCCATACAAGATATCAATATATTTTAAGTTTTCTAATAAAGATACTGTGTGCAGTGTAATTGCACAATTCTTACACCCGCAGAACTTGTTTTTTCCGTATTTCTTTCAGCTTGTGCCTGGACAGTTCTACAAAACTGACAATCCCTTCTGCTACCTCTTCTCTCCCTCTTCCCTTTCCCTCCCTCTTCCTCCTTACCTGGGAAGAAGCAGAAAGTAGATTATCTTTTGTTTTAGAAATTTAATTTCTGTAAGAGTCTGCCCCTGTAGTGTTTCCACACTCGTACCTTGGGCTTACCCCCTAGAATAAAGCAGAACAAAACAAAAATAAAATTCTTTTAAACCACTAATCTTCTTCAGATCGGACTTACAATTTTAGTGTGCGCTCCCTTTGCACAAACGGGCCAGTAACGAAAGGTGTGTGAGAAATACATCTGCCTCATGCAGGCCATGACACACGTTTCCCAAACTGTAAAGCAAAGACTGTGGCCAGAGGAAAAGGCTCAGCTGCTGCCTAGGTCCCAGCAGCAGGATTGCAGCAGTACAGTCCCTGCCTCTCAGTGCCCTACCACCCTCGGGCAGCCAGGCGTGTTTTTTTTGGGTATGCAAACACTCAAGTGCTCTAGAAGGGGAGTCATAAATAATTCAGGACAAAACCAAGGGGTGGTAGGCAAGAGGACAGCACCAGCTATCTCCCCTGCAGATTCACAGTATGAGCCCTCTAGATCAGAACTCCCTCATCTGAAGCACAAGAGATGGGAACGATTTTTGCAGCCCCACAGCTTTGTCCGGCATCTCTTGTAGGAGTGCTTTGGGACAGATGCTGGAGCCCATTTGCCCAAGCTCACAAGGCAATGGCCTTTCCCTGGTGTTGCTGAGCATCTCTGCTAGGGGATATCTCCTTCCTTTTAGAGGATTCATTGATTACTGTTGGAGTGAGGCTGAGAGCCAGGGCTTCCCCACAACGGTTGTAACCCGGTGGTGAGAGGGTAGCATAAACATGCAGAGCCTTCTCTGCAAAGTCTTTCACTTCTCTAGCTCTCACTAGTGGGCATCCTCCCCTGCTGCTGCCTCAACACCGCTTGCAAACCCTCCTAGCGCAGAGGTGGGAGAAACTTTCTGCAGCTCAATGGATTTTCTGCCAGAGGCAGCTGCCTTCCTCTATTGCAGCAGCAACACCAGGAGCTCTGAGCTGGACCTGACCTCAACTTCTCCTCCCAGCCCATCTGCTTTAAGCTGCTATTGCTGCCTTCCTGTGCAGAGGGAGAAGGTGAGAGCCACATCCGGAGGGTGCATGGCTGGCAAGACCTGCCCCGTGTAGCTGTGAGCGGACAGGAACATCCCTGCAGGTATCTCTTCTTTCTGAAAGGACAAGCCTGAGAGCAGTCTGCTGCCCTGCCAGTGCCTGTGAGGGCATAAAGAGCAGAAGATATCTTCCTGCATTTGTGCAAGCTGATGGGCAGCTTGAGAGAAACGGAAATTTTAGGATCTTCCCAAGAGCTGGAAGCACAAGAAGCTGAGGACAGACCAAACCATCCTACATAGCCCTAATGCCTATTATACCTACTGTGTAAAAAGTACCCACCACAGTTGTTATATTGGTCCTGCTCATATCTGCTGCTTACTTTCATATCCTGATCTTGCTGTTTCTTTTTGCTGAGATGATTCAGGTTAAAGAGGATTCAGGATGATGTTGGCAAACCAAATAATCACATATGGTCTTGTTCTTAAAACAGAGACCAGCATAACTGTTACCCATATTCAAGCTTAAATTTAAAATACACACCAGTTTTCTTTTGATTTACTGGTGTTACTAGCACAGAGGGTCCCTTCTACAGACAGTCTCTGCTTAGAAGGGTGGAGTCTTTGTCTGATGCCACTCATGATGCTCTGCGTGTCTAGATGGAAAGGCCTTTAACAGGCTGGAGCATTGCAGTGGCATCAGGGGGGCTCGTCTCGTGTGATGGTCACTTGACACGCTGTGCAAACCTGTGCTGCATTTGTAGAGAACAAAAGGCTATGTTTAAGGACCATGCTGTTGAACTATACCAGCAAAAAGTGGGATGAATGAGGACATGTTAGCTTATGGTGTTGCTAGATCCCTCGGAAAATAATGTGAAGTGGGACCTAGCAGATTGTTCCTCATCTCAGCTCTGAGCTGCAGGACTGGGAATGATAGTATTTGCATCTTGTTCCAAAACAGCATCCTAGAGTAAGAAACTATTCCATATATGGCCTTTTCTGGCATTATACTGAAACCTCCTTCCCAAGGCAACATGGAGACAACACTAATTAAATCCTCGGCAGAATTTCTGGCTTTCAAGTCACTTGTTCAGGCCACTGCATGCAGTCTAGGGATGAGGATGGGAGCTTCTGACTTGATCCTTTCTGGAGGAGTCCTCCCAGCCAGCAGCACAGCTCTGCCTCTTTCTGCTGTGATACCATGCAGCTACACCTGGAGGTCAGAACCAGTCAAAACTTCAACATGGGAAAAAAGAATGGTTAAAGAAGGGTATCTGTGTCCCATGCTTCTCTTAGCTGAAGGATACTCCTGTGCCTGGATGGGCCTGCATTAGCATGCCCAAAACTGCCCAAAGCTCTGTTAATTGTATCATGCCCAGGATAATCCTGGTTTATTTTCAGCCTCTTGAAAACACTGATTATATATATACCAGTATATATATATATATACACACACATATATATATATGCATATTACATATGTATTCCATTTATGAAGCACCATGGAAATCAATAACTGTGCCAGAAGAGGATCCAGAAAGGACCGTGACAGAAAAAAAAGAAAGATGACTTTAGGTATTCTCTCCAGATGTAAAAATAGTTTGAGAAATTGAAAGGTAATTATAACCTTAGTCTGAATAGGTCAGATTTAACTGTAATGTGTGGGCTGACATGCATTTTTGGTGAATATACCTTAAAGGTTAATATATCTCAAAGGTTAATGTCCCTTAAAGGCAGCAAGTAATGCTGGGCAAAGCAAAGCTGCAGCTGTCCTACGTCAGTTTTGACACACAGCCTCTGAGCAGCGTGCTCCTGCGTGTCCGTGCGCTTCTAGGTAAATCCGTGTTTCTGCTGCCTCAGCTGACGCGCCAAAATGTCCAAAATGCACAGAGGCCCGTCACAGAAATCCCCACCTCAGAAGAGCAGTAGCGTGATTTGGGTTTCCTTAGCCACAGCTGACGAGAGCGTCTGCTGGGAGCTCGCCTGACCCAACGCCGCTCTCGCCTCGTGGCTGCTGTGCTTTCCAGAAGCCAGTGCAGCCAGCGCGGTGCTGGGTCAGCAGCCGGGGCACACTTACCATGCAGGATGAGCTGTACGCAGGAGAAGGCTACCACCAGGCAGCCAGCAACATCTTCTGTGTTGCTCCAGTAAACACCGTGTTTCCTCACCATGCTCCGGTATCCAGGCAGGCTTCCCAGTAACACTAATGCGCCTCTGCATCAGCAAGACAGTTATCCCTTTACTCACTTGGCACCCTTGGAGAATGTTCAGTCTCTATGATCCTCCACATGCTTGAGTTTAGAGAAGGTGTGAATGCACGTGCAGCATGTGAGGATGAGTACGGTGATGGACAGAAAGGAAGGACACAGCCATGACCAAACACAGACCACCAGGACACTGAAAAAGTATTGACTGTCTCTTGTGTTTGCCTCAGCACCAGCCTTGACTGCAGCACTCAGCAAGGTAAAGAGACCTATGTGTCAGGAAATGTTTGGAAACCAGCTCTCAGAAGGCAATGCCTTTCCTACACAACAAGGAATGAAGGAAATGGGTCTTGTTCCCTAATGCTCAGGTATTCAACTGGGCTGAGAGCAAATGCTGGATTGGTTTCCTTCAGTCTTTTGTCCATGCTCACTGAAAGGCAGGCAACATTTCCACTCCCCTCACTCACCATGTCTGCTGCTGTGTCTCTGTACCCACACAGCTCCTGCACCATCCCCACACATCTTGGTGTCCCCAACACCGCCCTGCCCCAGTGTGTGCACACAGAGAGGGGTGGTGCTGGTGCAAATGTACCCAAGACATGTCCTCTCTTTTCCTCTCTCTGAGTAATTTTTTCCCCCCCATGTTTTTTAGTGAAGAATAAATGTGCCTCCCACTGGTGTCTGGAAAGGTGACAGAGCCCAGTTATCTCCTTGCATCTCTCCAGAACAGTGACGTGAAGAGATGAGGCTCCCTCTGCTGTGTTTTCACTCAGAAGTGAGGCACAGAAATGCTTTCTCTGAAGAGCTGTGTGTGTGTGTGAGCAGCTGGTGCCGACAGCTACACCAAAAGCTGCCAGCTGGGCTCTGCTGCAGGACAGCGTGGGAGGAACAGGACGCTGCTGTGGCAGGGATGCACCTCCACAAGAGTTTTGGAGAAATTAAGAGAAAAAACGTCCAGCAGGGTTCAGTGTAGTCACAGCTATGGTACATGTTGTGTTGCTGAGCCGTGCAAGGCAGGGCAGCTCTGCATCACAGAGCTCCGGTGGGACTCGGGGCTCCATCCTGGAAAGATGGAGCAGTTACTCCCAGGACATTATTGATGCCCATCAGCCCTGCAGAGGGGACTCCAGTGAAACTCCTGAGAGCCAGGAGAGCCCCTTTTTGTAGAAAACCACCACCATCAGGCTTTCCCACATAGCGGTGAAAGCAGAGTGAGCTAAGGAGAACAGCATTTTGATCCTTCAGGGCAGACATTTCTTTACCAAGTGCATCAGTCCACAGAGCTTGAACTTGCCAGTGCTGCTGTTCAAAACCTTGCCTCCCCAAGCTGACCTGGCAGCCTGGCCACAGAGCAGGAGGAGACACCACTCGTGTGGAAGTACCGCTGGTCTCCACAGATGTTGAGAGAAATGAGTTTTCAAATTCAGAAGGCAACTCGGAGGGAGATGGCATAAAAAGGGGGATTGTCCCTCTTTACCCACTGTGTCCCCGCACAGCACATCCTTTGATTTCTTCGCATCCACTCTTGATTTCTTTCTCTAAAACTATTGTGTGCTTCAAACTGGGAAGACAGAACACTCTAACTAGCTTTTCCTAGGAAAAGTCTCTCTGGTTACAAGGGATGCAATATCTTTTTCATTTCAGCTTGAAGAAAAAAAAGCTGCTTTTCTCCATCATGTATGGACCAGAATGAAAGTCTTTTCAGCAGCTTCCTCAGACTTTCTTATTCCTGAGCTGTGAGGGAGAGCAGAAATATTTTTTGATGTGGCAGTTGTCTTTCAGGTGGTGTTGATTTCACACCTGTCTTTGTTGCACTACAAGTGCACACCATGATAATGAGCAGCACTCTTATCTAGGGTTATCACTCACAACAGAATACAACAGAGAGCCTTTTCTGTCTCCTGGGAAGACCTGCTGAGGACGTCTTGAGTCAGCCTGACTTGGTTTCTCTTTCACTGAAGTACTCCAGATAAAGACTGTTTGGGTATTCCTTTTGGCAAACCTCATTTCTTTTGGAAGGTTACGGCCTGCTCTGTGTGCAGTTCCAGTTAAACAGGGCAGCACAGGAGGAAAGGGGTGGATAACTGCCTTCAGGGAGACCCTGTTGTTAGGAGGCTGTTAGCAGTGGCTGGGGACAGCCTCTCCTGCTGTTACATGTGCGAAGTCCTGGCCCTTATTCACGAGGGTTTTGCCTGCAAAGAGCAACACCAGAGGTACAGCGCTGAGTTGGCAACCCAGGAGTGGGTGCCCACCAGGATGAGTGTCTGGGTTCTGGCAGCCCACATTTTACAGGTCAGCAGCAAACCAGCTTGGCATGTGAAGGTCCCCAGTGGGGAAGCTCCTACTGGACTGTCTATACATTTTTTTTATAGGGCTGAGGGAAGTGGGGGCTGGAGGAGACACAGACTTTCACCATCCCCACAAGGACATGGGAGACAGGTTTAGATTTTGGTGTCCTCTAAACCACAGCACACCTTCTGCAGGGCCCCCTGAAAGGGGGGCAGTGATCATATCAGACTATCACTGGCATCGGGGAAGCCTTCGTTCATCTTTCTGAATCTTACGGTTCTCACACAATGAGAAAATTTCCTTAGTACCATCTACCAGAAATTATCTTTCTGAAAGTTGAAAGTTTGTAATTTTGGCAGTCTCAGATCCTACTTTCAGTGTGTGGGGAGTAACCAGCCATTGGTTTTTGATGCTGTCCTGTAAACAGTGCAGACTTCTTTACTTTTGTTTTTAAAGAATTGGTAGGATGGAGCTGCTGGAACTTATTAGAGGAAAAGGTGAGTTTTGCAAATCTGCTGCTCTGGCCCTTTAGAATTCCCTAATCTTTAACTTTATTTTCAGCAGTGTATCTTTGCTTCTCCTGGCCAACACATATCCAGGAATCTTCTTCCTGATTATTTCTATAGGCACTTGCCCTGGTGCACCTGGCTCACATCACTTGCACAATTTGACAGATGTTGTAGGCTCAACGCTTTGGCCATTGCTATGTAGCTGTTGGGGATGTAACTTTTGCAAGATAAAGCATAACACAATGAAAAAAAACACGTAAATGGCAAAAATACCAGAACTAAACCCATACAAGAGTATTTGCCTGGCAACTTGCTACACCAATTAATGAGCAACATCTCAGACAACCTGGAAGATGCTTTCCACCCCCAAAATCCAACCCAGCTCAGCCTGCCTGAAGGCAGCACAACTCTGCCTTTGGGGAGAAGGCATTTTAATCTCCCTCAACATTTGAGGCAGAGGCAGTACCTGGGGTTGTTTCCAGGACTGTATGCCAGTGTGTGCTTGAGGACTTTGGTATTGATACACCCCCCAAACCAGACACCGTGTCTCTGTTTCTCGTAACGCACCCCAGTGCACAGCCTCCTGCCTGGCTTCACCCCAGATGAACAGCTTCTTGTGCCCCAGTGGTGCCTGGCAATGTGCTATGCAGCATCCCAGTTGTGGTGCACTCATAATGCAACCCCGGGCATGATGCTCCAGAACGCTCCTTAATTAAGGGACATCCCAAAGCTTTAGACCCTCAGACTCTGCTGGTCCTGGGCCGCAGAGAAATTCTATGCTTAAAATCTTGCCTCCAGGCAAAGAGAAGGCACAACATATGTATATGTAAAGCTAAGGATTTTTTGTTAGCTTAATGGCAATCTCAAGGCTCAACTGTTACCAGTTCAGATCTGCTGGTTGCAGAGGAACAAGTACACTACGGCAGTTTAAACTTTTTTTTGCACACACATAGTTTCAATCCACTTTCCCTTCCCCTGCTCCTTTGGGTCCTAAGGCTGGTGGTTTCACCGGCACTGCTAGAATGAGCTGTCAGCATTTCGAGTCCTTCGCTGGGATGAGTGCAATGTTCATCCTAATTTCCCTTCTGCTTCTTTCTAGGTCTGGTTTGAATTGTTTTTGTGTTTTCTAACATTTTTCTATACCTTCCTCTGTCTTCACTGGTCTGTACACACATAATGTGGTTCCCATTATGCATGTTAGATACTATTTTTGTTCTGCCTGTTACCACTAAAGGCAGTTTTGCCAGCTCCAGGTCTGCATTTTTTTAAACTGACCATCACCGAGTGCTGTATGGCTGTGGGGCTCCCCAGTGCCAGCCCGTGCCCCACCTTTTACCATCCCATGCCTGCACTCCTCTGTGCTGCATCCTGCATCCCCACCGCTCAAGGCACCTGTATTTTACCAAACTTGTATTTCTGTACACTGCACAATTGTGTCTGACTCAAAACCACCTTTCTGCATAGGACAGGGGGAACCAAGGGGGTGACAGCTTTGACAAGCTGAGTATGAAGCACCTTGGGCATTTCTGTCTTCTGTGCAACTCCTGTCCTCTGTAAGCACTTCTGTCCCTCCGAGGGACCACATCCTACTTTGTGATTTCACAGGGAGCCAGCAGGACCCGAGCACAGCACTTTAATACTTTCTCAGTTCGCCCTCAGCACAGCCCAGGAAGCTGCCCTGCGAAGTTCACATGTTTCATAGGGTAGGCACCAGCATTAGAGAAGAGGAAATATACATTTAAACCCAAACAGTTCAGCTTGAAGGAAACACTGATTTTCAATGCAGCTATGAAGTAAGGTAAGAGACAATTATATTTTACCTATAATTTGACAAAGCGGGATTGAGACGAAACGGTGTCTCGTGAACTTAAAGGAAAGTCTTCACTGCTTAGTGTTTGGAATCTAAATGATATTTAATTTGGGTAAAGATCATGTGGGTAATGTTTACGAATTGCGAAAGTAGAGAGGGAAACACTTTTATTAACCTAAGTGAACCAGTGAAGAGAAATTTTACTTGGTCAACTAATTATTTGCAGAGTCTTGTGTAAGAGAAATACTCACCCTGGACAGAAATCCTCAAGGTCAACAAAATGCTGATAGATGACTAGTGTGCAACATTAGTCCAGAAGAACAGACCAAGAAGATACAGCCCTTCTACTTCATTAGATGTTTTTTGTTAGATGTCTGCAGGGATTTCACAACTCCCCATTTTCACAACAATGCTTGTTTCTAGTTTTGGTCAGTGAACCAGCATCCCAAACAACACTGAACTGAAAGATAGCCCAAAGCAGATAATCTGGTAGAGTCAATAGAAAGTGTCTGATGCAGACATACCAGCAAGAAGGCAACAGAAATTCAAAAAATTTAAAGACCCACCTTTCTGAATGACACATTACTTATTTTCTCTGTGACTCAGCTTTCCACAGGAAGGATGTTGCACAAAGATGTCTGCTGGTTTGGGTGAGACGTTTGGGTAATGCAGTGGTGGCAACCTGTTAGCTACTTGTGTGATATAAACATAGATCCAGAACAGTGGTTCTCAAAATCTGGTCTGTTGGGGCAAAACCCTGTGTGGAGGCAGTGATTGGAGTGGATGTGGAGAGGATGAAAGACAGCAACTGCAATGAGTTACAAGGGTTTGGGAAGCACAGAAAAAGTGCAGAAGGGAGAAAGCTAAAGTTTGACAAGGGGCAACACATAATAAATTGAGAGTAAATCCCATAGTAAATGTGATCTTCCCGAGAAGGGGCTGGCAGCTTCTGAACTTAAATCTCATCCATACACAGCCAAGAAGGGGTAATGTGCGCTGCTCTCTAAAACCGTGGAGGAGAGGATTTAAGAGATCTCCCATTTCTAGAGAGCCTTCTCCGATTTCTCTAGGATGCTAAAGCACTGTGATAGTATTAATCACAAAGAGGGGGGTGGGGGGCAGGAAGTAAATAGGCACCACAATAAAGACAGCAAGAGGATGGAGCAAACGGTAACCAAAACCAAGTACAAACAGTGCTCATAGCTACAAAAAAAAATCATCTGTTTTTACAGATTTTACAGAAAATACGAAAGGAATTTGCTGCTTAAGAAGGGAAGGCCTGTGATAAAGAAATACTGAGGAAGAGAAGGTAAGTGAAAACACTGGCAAAACGCTCAACTATGTATATAAAAAAGAGATACAGAGTGTCATGAGCAACTGTGCAAGCAGAAAGGGCAATTAGGGGAATTAACAGGCTAGATGAAACACCCGTAAAATAAATTTTCCGTGACAATCCTGATCCTGGCAGTCACCATCCAGTCAGATGACAACCTCAAACCCCCAGTTCCCCATGGGCACCTCTTGGGAGGGCAGCTAGTCCCTCCTCAGCTCTGCCACTACATTCCCAGCAGCTCAGTTAAAGTGCTCCCCAGGACAAAAATAAATACTGCTCTGCAACAATTCTCACACCATTTACCTAATTTCCCATTTTCCAACTGGTTCCTGGGAACAAGACACTGCCTGGAAACCATCTCAGGCTTCACAGGCTGTGAAGAGGACCCTTGGTTCTGGTCATAAAATCAAGACCACAAAATCATGACCCTGAGAGTCACAGAGGAAAATTTCAGAACCATTTCAGTGATTTTTGAACCTCAGTTTTAAGATCCAGGGAAGATGCAGGAGTCTAAATCATACTGCCAGGTCGTCTTTCCTAAATGCATAATTTCTGAAACAAGTATTTAAGGTTCTGACTTCCTTAGGGCCAGATTTCTAAAGGTGCTTTGACAGTGCCTTATGGGATTTTTCAGAAGCTCCCCAGTGCTTAGTTCCCATTCAGAAGAACGATTTGAATCAACGATGGCACTCCAGGAAAATGGCCTGATGTGACTCTGTGCAGCTTCACTTGCTCAAGGGACTTGATCATGTCCCAAAACTTGAACCTACATTTCCTGCTCCATTAAGTGTGCTGGCACCAAGGCTCCTGCACGTCCACCCTGTCAGCCTCAGAGGAACTTTGTCCTCCCCGGAGCCAAGGGGAGGAGCTGAAACCACTGAAAGCTTCAACTTTTGCTATAAATACACTAGTAACCACAGGGGTGAGCTGCCAGGGGTTTGCAGGGTTTGGCATGGCCCCGCTACTGCTGTGGTGTAGCTGTACCTCCTGGATGGTTCACAGCAAGTCTTCCTGGCAGGATGACAAAACCAACACGCAGAGGGACATTGGTGGGGCCAGGATGCACCCAGGGCACTTGGGTTCAGTCCCCTGTGCCTGCTTTGCTCTGATGGAAGCACAACCAGCCTGAGTGAGGCCACTGGCCCGGCCAGCTGGGCCATGAACTGATGGACCAAGAGCAGGATCTCATTCAAAATAGTATCTCTGTGATTGCTCTGAAAGATAGGTGGTGAAGACCTTGCCACGGGAAGAGACAGCATTTTTTAAATCTCTTTGACCTAAATGCATTTATAAAGGACCAATATTCAGCCTTATATTTATCTTAATCAGCAGTGGTCTAATCAGCTTCCGTTTCTGGGTCATTTACTTAAGACACTTTAAACGCCCTAATTTTTTGAAAGCATCTGCATTATGTTTCTGCGCCTTCAACTTCACCTTAAATTGGAAAATCCAGTAACAAAGCAGCCCAGATCACTACTCGCTTCTAAATAACTCATCCTTGAAATCTTGGGAGGAGCGTCTATAAATTAAATCACCTAAATCGATAAGCAATTATTAGGTTTGCAGAACTCTGGCAGGCCACACAAATTGTCCAGCTGATCTGAGAATAAATCAAAGATAAAAGAAGAAACACCAAAGAAAGGAATTGCCTCACCTTAAAGTCATCAGGGAAGAGCTGGGGGGAGCAGGAAACAAGGACACATCTGGAATTACACCACACTCACTCAGAAGTTTTTGAGGAATGATCAAAGAGCTGGTTAGGAGGGAAAACACCCAAGATTTAACAGCTGCTGATTTAACGCTGGCTGTTTGATAACAACATCCACAAATTGTGCTGCTTTCTTTCCACAGCCATCATATAGCCTCACTGCTAACACACCCCTCCCAACAGCTGCTCCGTGCTCTTCCACTTCCTTCCAGGTGGTCCCATCCCAGGATTTGGGCTAGCTAAGGCAGTTGAAGGACCTGGGGAGAGGATAGTTTGGCAAAGGTGAAATCAAGTATTAACAAATTATGCCTCCACCCCCAGTTCCTTCCCAATTAGCGGCTCCTTAAACACCTGAGGGTTGCATCAGCTTTTCCTGCAGTCAAGTTTCTTTGAGAACTGCCCCCACTCTTGAGACATGGCCCACGTTGTTTAACTCCCAAGCATGTCATTTTGGCTAGATTAGAGATAAAGTGAATCATCTGAGGAGCCCCAGATTACTCAGATTGTCTGAATCACTGTCCAGTTCTCTAACTCTTTTATCACACCCCCTTGCTAGCTCTGATTCCCGATCTACTATCTAACCAGTGATGAAAATACTCAACAGTTTCTGGCTTTCAACTTGGTATTGCCACAAACATTTTACAAACAATTTTCCTAGTTCAGTGAGGCTTCCTCCCATGGATGTCTGTCTTTTGAGATCTGATGGCTAACCAGTCCAAATCCCACTGCAATGCTTTCTTGGACTTGTGTTGCTTTGAGCTGGAGACATATGTCAACCAAATAGCATGCAGTGCAAACTCTCCCACACAGTCACCTTTACCAATCTTGCAGTGTCATCAGATATCCAAAAGTTCCTCTTCTATAAAGCCACACAGACTGGCCTTAGCTGCACTCTCCCTCTTAACTGTTTAAATTTCATTTTGCCGGGTTAAAGATTAGGTTATGCTAGCCATTTCACCTTTCTTTCTGCTTTTGGAGGCCAACATTGTGTCAGCTGCTTCCAGCACCTGTAGAGGTGCAACAGGGAGAGCATCTCCCCACTTCAGGGCTGAATAAAAGACTGAAATTTAAGAGTTAAAGTACCTGCAGATGCTGGGCTGGGCTTGCTTTTGACTCTGGCTGTCTAACATGATCCCAAGCAACTCCAGAAACCATCCCCTATGAATGGAGAGACCTTTCTCTGAATGATAAACTAAGTGAATTATAGGAACCAGTTGGGTGTAGAAAAAGAAACTGGGCCCCATTTCTGGCTAACGTTTTGCCCAGAAGTCTAAGTTTTGGGTTGTGTATCATCTAAACCATGCTTAGAGGTGTCCGTGGCAGTCTGGTGATTGCGTGGTAGGCGCTTCGTACCAGGCTGGTTAAGAGTTTCACCTAGAGTGTTATTAAGACTTGCTCCTCTCCAGTTCCACCCAGTTCTGGGTATTTATTTCCCTTAAACCTCTTTCTTTTATGTGTTAGAAGTGCCACCATAGCTACAAGATTTCATTTGGAGGTACCTGAGGTCATCCCTATGGTCTTGCTGAGAATCACCAGCTGGCAAGAAGCAGATGAGTGCAGTCGCAGATGCAAAAAAGCAATGGCATTTATATTTGGGTAGGGGGATGGCAGCTCAGATCTAAGGCTGAGAAAGGGATATGCTCCCATAGGGTTTCACAGGGGTTCCCACGAAGCCTACAGTTTCCCAGGGCCAGCTGAATCATCAGCCTGTTCAGCGTGCACTGAAAACATGCTTTGCCTGCATAAGAAAAGCATGTAAGTGAGCCTCACTCAGAAATGCTGACTAAGGTGTGAAAATCTTTCTGAGGTTTAAATACTTTTATTAGCCTATTGTGCAAATCTGAAGCGTGACTCTCTGGCAGTGGTCTGGATTTGGTTATTTTTTTAACTTCTTTTAATTCAGCTAGTGGAGAGCCATCATGGAGAGGCAAGTGCTTATAGACCTCCTCTTCTGGGCACTTGGCTGAAGTGCCAGGGGTGACAACTGGAAAGACCAGATGCATAAACAGGATTCGGATCTTGTGTCCCCCAGCCTGATGCCAGTGTTGTTTGAAGGCTGAAGGGCAACTTCTGTTCCTTGGAGGAGTTCGTGGATCTCTCACAATTTCACTTCCCTGTGTATTACTTAGAGCACATATGGTCGTTGGGAATAGCTGGGTTGAGAAACAGGGGTATTGGTCTTGCAGACTATGTATGGTCTTTGAGACAGCTGTAAATGTGATTAAGAGCAGAAGTGTTTGTGGAGAGTAGGGTGTAAAGCCTCTGGGGAAATCTGGAGACAAAGCAAAGTGGTTGAGCAGTTCCATGAGAAGCAGAAGTGAATCTACTATTTCCTGTACTCAGCAAGGGAAAAAGTCTGGTGGAGGAACCTCACAGCCCTGTGGTCCTCCTGTGTCCTTTACGCTTTTCAATTCACTTTGTCCCTGAGGTGAACATTTATTGTAAGTACAAGAGAGAGAACTGGCCAGGAGTTTATCCTGCACCTCTGTATAAATGTTCTCCAGTGAAGAAGGTGGCCATTCCAGCTCCCAGCTTTCTCTCCAGGCAATGCCAGTCGGCTTAGCCTGTGCAGAAGTCTGCTAGACCTGAGAGCTAACCTGTGGAGCTGCATTTCCTTACATGTGTGAAATCCTCTTTGTCCAGTAGAGCACAGCAACTTGTATGGACACATATGGAGACTCTCCAGAGCAACAAGCTGCTTTTCTAGATATGAATTAAGAGAGCAAGCATGTGAAAAACCAGCACGGCTAGGGAAGTTCTCAGAGAGGAGAGCAGACCAGCGTGCACTGCCCCTCTCCCAGATCAGGCATTTCACACAGCACAGTCTAGGCAAGCACCACTGACCAGCCCTCTCTGGATGCTGGCACAGTTAGCAGAGATGCCCATCGGATATGAGCATGTATCAATCAGTTTTTAACTCTGTGCATGATGAGACTTTTCACTGTGACATCAGGAAAGACATGCCTGAAACAGAAGCTTACACAGCAGAGAAGAAGCTGGGAAACTTCGCAGAAACATCATGACCTCTCTCTGGCTTTGTTGCAGAATCATGAGGTTAGGACAGGAGTTCTGGAGGTCTCTTGTCCAAACTCATGCTCAGAGCAGAGCCAGCTGAGTTTCAAGTATCCCCAGCAATCAGACCCCACAACTTCCCCAGAGCCCTGGAGTCCTGGTGTTTGACCACCGTCACGGCAGAAAACTTTTTCCATACATTGAGTAAAAATTGCCCATGGCTATTGCTTCTTATTGCCCTGAGCAAAATTGCCTGCTTCACCTTTCCACCTTCTTGCTAGATCCCACTTGAGATGTTTCTTCTTGAGGCTGGTCAAACCCAGTTCTCAGTGTCTTTTCACAGAACAAGTGCTCCAGCCCCAGTCATTTTGGTAGCCCTCAGCCACCACATGCTGCTGCGTCGGTGAACAACCAGATGTGGAGCACAGCAGCTCACGGAGTAAGACAGAGGCTCTGGTGCTTTTGCAGATGGGTGCAAAGGAGCTGGGTGGGTAAACAGTGACTCATATTTGGCACGGGAGACTTGGTGTACCCTGGCACTTATTTGTATTTTAAAGGCACCTGCTGCATATGTTTAGTCTCAGCAGAAAAAAATTAGAATGGGAAGGCAGAAAGTGATGGGTTATGGAGATTACGTATGAAGTCTCCTGCTCATATCTGTATCCCTCAACGGGGCAGATAAAGAGATGACAGTACCTCTGTAGGCACCTCTAATTAGTATTCTCACCAGTAGAAAATAAGTATCTTGTTCACAGTCGCTGTCTGCTTCTACCCCAGCACCTAAACGTTTCTTATTTGTACCCCTTTAATTCTGGTGGTGTCAGATACCTCATCTCCAAAGGGTGAAGAATTGAACTGGGCTGCAAGCAGAGGCTGGATAGACCCAGCTTCCAGTTCAAGGGGAAAGGCGCTGCGGGAGCCGCACAGCCCATGGGTGTGCCTGCCTGCTGCAAACAGCTTTCCCCACGCTGTGCCCATGCCCCACAGCTACCAGTGCTGAGGCAGCCCTTCTTCTAGCCCACTTTTCCTGTGCAAAACCACAAAGATTGTTTTTTAGTGACTATGGGCACTTCTCATTTAAATGTTTCAGAGACGATTAGGCTTTCAACTTTCAGAATAAGAAGGTGCTTTAAAAAGAGAGAGCCTGCATTTTTAACTTGCACAATAGAACCCCTCTTTGAGATATTACTACAAAATAAGAGGCCAAAACTTCTTGGCCAACAGCACAAGTGGCACGCTGGCAGTGAGGCAGTGGCAGAAGATGTTGATATGGTCACGTTAGCCACTCATGGGGACGATTGTTGCAGTTACAAGGAAACTTCTTGGGCAAAGGACTATCTCACACCCCAGGACAGCTTTATTTTATGCTTAGTCTTGCAAGGCTTATTTTAAACAGAGGGTATAAAAGCTATTGTTATCAGTGAAACGTGGACGTGTAGGCTGGGATTCCAACCAGCTAATTGTTAATTAGCTCTAAGTGTCAGGAGTGGGAGTAGTTATACACCATCAGTGTCTACTGCTGAGTAATCTATGTGCTCTCTTAGGAAAAGAACTTTCTCCAGTGGGATCAGCAAAGTCTGGAAAGCAGTCTGTCTTGTCTTAAAGCAGATTTGGCCTGAGCTGCATTAGATCAGATACACTGCTCTTTGTTGGCTGTATTGACTACATGTCCCACTAACAGGAGATGTAAACATCTACAATAAAGACAGCTAATGGTCACTGAACTGAGTCCCTTCTTTACAGTCAGTGGGGGTTCCTGTAAGAAGGTGGCAACACAGTGACCAAGGGATAGTTACTAGTTGCAGTTTGGTTATCACTGGCCTTTCCTTGCTGTCTCAGCTTTAATAGGATGGTTTGGCCATGTTGTTTGGCCCTGGGGCTTCTGCACAGCGTATAACAGCCCTTCATTTCCTTCATGTCCCATAGCGAGAGCAAGTAATGGACACTTGCAAGCTCTTTACACCAATGAGGGAGCGGACTGAATCCAGTAACATCTGCACCCCTCTAGGATTTTCGGTTTCCTGCAAACAGAAATCTTTGAGGAGCCTTGAACACCACATCCCAAGGGACTGCAGAGGAATTGAATGGTGCTCTGAGTTTCTGGGTGTGCAGATCAGTGAGCCCGGAGGTTGCGCACCTGCACCCCATACTCTTTTTGAGTTCAGCCAAGCTAACAAGCCCCTGCTCCAGCCTCGCAGCCAAAGCAGGAGCAGTCATGAGATGCTTTGTTGCTGGAGGAAAAGGGTCTGTATAGTGTAGCATACGAAGATTTTCAAAAGAGCTTCATCAAAGATATGATTGCTCCCAAGCGACGTCGCAGTGCAGACTTTGCTCCTCCCACATCAGAAAGCATCAGTTCAGGCCTGGCTAAACTGGGTGTATTACCACACTTGCACCCCAGGGTTAACATGTGGGGTGAGACTGGGCTGCTGGTGGTGTTGACAGGCATTGCACGCTGATCAGCAGCTATTTGTGAGGTACCATTTCCTGCCGAGCACTGCCCAACAGACTGGCAGAGGGCCTGCATTTCTCACAGTGCTGAAAGCACCACCTCACTTACTCAGATCTTGGTTTGCTGCTGGCTTATGCAACAGTCCTTGAAATTCTCATTTAGTTTTTCTTACCCTAAAGAGTTAATTTTCAGTGAAGTACATGTAACAGCAGAGTCTGGGCTTTTGTTAGTAACTACCATCACCTCCACAGTAATACAACTATCACTAAGCCAAATAGTGACAAAATCCCAAAGTGTGCTTGTTGGTACAATCTCTCAATATTTTACCACAGCAGATACTGGATAATTCCCTCTAACATTATTTGCTTTACTCTTCCCATTTTGCCTCTAGCCAGCAAATTCAGCATGACGGACGCATATGCAGAAACAACAGCTGAATACGCTTACGATGAACACGCTTTGTCCTGCAATAAGACTGACATCCAAGAATTTGGGAAAATATTTCTGCCGATATTTTACATTGCAGTGTTTGCTCTTGGCCTCACAGGGAATCTCATGGTGTTCTGTGCCATTGTGAAAGGCAGTAAGAAAAGCATCACTGACATCTACCTCCTGAACTTGGCTGTCTCGGACCTTCTCTTTGTGATCTCCCTCCCATTCTGGGCTTCCAACACAGTGCGTGGATGGACTCTTGGGACTATTTCATGTACAGCTGTTTCCTCGCTGTATTACATTGGTTTCTTTGGGGGCATGTTCTTTATCACTGTTATCAGCGTCGACAGGTACTTGGCCATTGTTCGAGCAACATATTCTCTGAAATCCAGAACAATGAGACAGGGCTTTCTTGTAACCTGTGGAGTATGGGCAATAGCGGTTTTAGTGTCAGTGCCACATTTTGTGTTCTCCAGGCTGGTAGAAAGTGACTGCATTGCTGTCTTCCCACAGAAACTGGAGAACATCTGGCCAGTGTTCTGCAATATGGAGCTGAACACCATCGGCTTTTTCATCCCGGTCTGTATCATATGCTATTGCTATTGTGGGATCATCAAAACCCTGATGTCCTGCAAAAATCAGAAAAAAGCACGAGCCATAAAGCTGATCTTGGTTGTGGTGATCGTGTTTCTTCTGTTTTGGTCTCCCTACAATGTACTGATTTTTCTAGAGACTTTAAAGCAGTACGAGCTGTTCACAAGTTGCAACCAAATTAAATCACTGGACTACGCAATGCACCTGACCGAAACCATTGCATTCAGTCACTGTTGTCTCAATCCTCTCATCTATGCTTTTGCTGGGGAAAAATTCAGAAAGTACCTTTATCAAGTCTGCCTGAAGTACTGTCCGTTCCTGTGTTTCTGTGGCCCCTGCAGTCACTACCAGGTCACCCATTCGGTTAGTTATGCAGAAAGTGTTGTGAACAGCAACATAACCATGAACACCAGCGACCAGGATGGCTCTGTCTTTGTCTAAAAGGCTCTGGGAAGGAGAAACGTCTGTATATGTGTCTTCTGCAGGGCTAGCAAGCGCTGAGGGATTGCCATTACCCATATGAACAGACTTGACTGCTGCCCCGAATTACTGACATGCCTCTTCTCAAGCATTAAACATTCTAAACCACTAAAGATTCTAAAAACAAAAGCAGTACAGTATGTCTGTGATAAACATGGAATGGAATCAAGAGAAAGGAAGGGGGAAGTAGAAATGAAAAGAGTGGTCTGTGCTTAGAAAAGGAGATGGAGAAGAATTTAAGGAACCTTTTGAACAGTTTCATCATGGAAATGTGCATGTGTCAGTGTAGGTACATATGATACTAATGTATGTAGACCTAAACTCATTTTTTTAAGGGAAGAGAGATCCCTTTAATGAATGGTAGCTGACCATTAGGAGAATATTCTTTATAGTAAAGGGGTATATTTTTCTGATGCTATATATCTATATGGAAGTGATCTGGGGACTATTGAATGCAACAAATGTTTTTACCTCTGCTTTCATCCCTAATAAAATCCAACTGTTAGAAAAGAAAAAAAAAAAAAAGAGTTATTTATTGACATGCTTTTGGAGCCAACAGTGAACTCTGTGTGTGTTTATAGCATACAATAACAGAGAAAGGACCACCCTTAAGGATCAGAGGTATGCCACAGGCATATCTCCCGAGTACCACGGCCTTGGCTCAGTGGAGCACATCCCCAAGCCCTCTGCTGAGCCAGGAGCTGACAGCTTGAGCAGCACCTGCTGGGACAAGGGGAACTAGAGGTATGGGTTTGGGTATCACTGTGCTTGGTCCAAATATAGCACGGTCAAGCTGAGCATGGTAAGCGCATGCTTCGCACCCGTGCTCTGCTTGCTCCGTGTTGCAAACACCAATTGTGTCTGTGCTGACACAGACAATGGCTTCTGGAACAAAATAACCACTTGCCCATCCTCCTTACTACAGCCTTCCTCAGCCTTTGGGGCCTCCCCTCCCCAGCTGATTTCCCCAGGGAAAACTCCAGATATACCCCGACTTAATGCGTCCCAGAGGACACGTTTCCCATGTGCACTCCACAGCTGCTAAATATCCTTTTTACTCTTGCAGTAACAATGCATTGGGGGTGGAAAATGTCAATCGGACAACTGAGACACCTTTGCCAGGGACCTCCTTGGGAAACCACAGCCATCATCTGCTGCAAGAGCAAAGGTGATTTTTGTTGGCACTGGGGACTGGAGTTAGGTAAATGGAAAAAGGACTGTTGCAAATAACGAAGTTGAAATCAGCTAACAAGGAAAAACCAATCTTACAAAACAAGTCCATGACAGTGGGGTCCTATTTCTATATACTGATGGAACTGAAGAAGCACTCTCACTTTTCAGCTAACACAAATTAGTTGGTTTAGAGTATCAGTGCGAAGAGTAGGTCCTTTCTTTGAGGACCTTAGTACCACCTTGTTTCTAAGAAAGCTTGGAGGAGAATGCCTCCATTGAGCAATTTTCCATATAAAATAATTTCACAAATATTAAATATTCCATTTTTTTAACTACTGAATATTCATCCCACTCTGCTGTAAAAAAACCCAAAAAGCTAAAAAAAAAAAAGCCTTCTCATAAAATTCTTTGTATTAGGTGTAAATATATAACATATGCTCGATTTTGTAATTTTCAGCTATAAGTGGATTTCCAGACTCCAGACTTACTGTCTAAGATTGTGTAGCGTAAGTGTCACTTGAAATCTAATTACTCTTCAAAATTCAGTCTGCCTAATCAAGTGGTAGAAAACAAGTCTGTCTGTTCCTACCCTCAAGAAAGTGTTATTTTTAAGATACGGTATTTTTACAATGTTTCTTTTAAAGAAATGCTAAGATTTGCAGAAAGAAAGAGGAAGGTGCTCTGAGACTAAACAAGAAGTCATCTGCATGAAATCAGCCTGGAAAGGGTGGACTGCCAAGTTGAGCAGTGCAATCTTGCTTGGTTCATTTAACTTTACTTTGATTTTTCAGACAACGGTGTGTTACTGAGCGGAAAGAGTAAAAGGCACCTTTAAATATGATCCACATGTGATCTCTAAAATGAAAGGTGGAAACCCAGGGCTTTCTGCCAGCTTCCTAGGAAAGGAGAGCCTTTTCCCGCTTTGCCCCAGTGGTTTCTTTCCCAGCAGTCCTACCCATCACCAGCACAATGCATCATGCTCCTGCTGTATGGACCATCCTCTTGGCAGGGCAGACTTGCTACGGAGAGTCAAACTGCCTTGTCAGACCTGGGTCCTCTGCAAGCTGCCGTGTGTGAAGCTGCATCTGCAAAAATCCTTCACTTCCAGGTCAAGGGCCCCTCCTGATAACCTGCACTCCTTCTGGCTTCTTTGCCACAGCGTGCAGTGGGAGGCTTCCGAGGACTGTCAAGTTTTATGCCACATATTTGCAAGTTATTATATAGAATTTGCCACTTTACATGCATGGTCTTATTGATCAGTATTTGAGCATTTGCATGAGATTAAAAGCTTCAGGAGGGTTTCTAGGCATTGGGCTCTGCAACAAACATCTGGTTATGCAGATTCCTCCTCACAGCAGAAGTGGTAAATCTTTGAAAACCCAAGTGAAAACCAAAATCAACATTTTCATTTTGTTCGTATTACCTGGAAGAGTATTCTTGTAATTGTTCCTTAAAAAACATCCCACTGCTCTGAGAGCCACAAGTGGCAAACTTTACCAGGACTGGGATTGACATTGCTGCCCTTCACTGTACTGCACCATGGCAGCAGGCATGGTAAGCCAGAGCCTCACAGCTCCTGACCACACCACGCCTCTTTCATGATCTGTGACAGCTGATATTGTGCAGTTTCCTGGATTTCCGCTAATTTTACATATTACACTCCTTGAGGTATTCTTCGCACCATTCAAGCCTGACTGAAAGCCCACTGATGTCTCTTTAAGAACTGGACTTTCAGTTAATTGTAGCCTTTATTTAAAAACACAACTTCTCTTTCAAAACCTGTGCAGCAAGAAACGTGCTTTTCTCACTGCCTGGCTAGTTTACAACATGCAGAGCTTTTCTATGCAGAGCACTAACGATCCACGTATCCTTAGGAAGGATCGACACATCCCTGAGGACCAGCAACCATCCAGTCCCTACCCACTACTCATGAGAAAGTAAACCAGTCCCTCAGTATGGGATAAAACCTTTCCATCCACCACAAATTAGGGACAGAGTCTTGCTTACTTAGCAAGCCACAATTTACACATGGAAATGCGCGCACACACTCACACACTTGTTGCATCTATCCATTGAATAGTTTTTGGTTGCGCAAAAAACAAGGTCAGAAAATCTCTGGGTTTGTGGGGGGGAGAGAGGTTGTTGGGCTTTGAGGTTTTGAGGGGTGGTGAGCTACCTTTGCACCTTTTTATTCATCACGATCAACTTTTTTTCCTGTTTGAGAATCACACTGACTCTTAACATAAATCTTTTTTTCAGATGGGTTGCAGTTTAAGGAACTAATAAAACCTGAACCCAAATGTCCTCAGCAGGTTCAAGACTATATTTCATGTTCTACTTAAAAATAGAATGAAAAACACATATTCAGCCAAACTACTGGCAATGAGATACATGGGCCTCAGTATTATTTTTAGGTGCCACTGTGAATCCCTCATAAACAAATATTACAGCACAGATCCAAAATAATAGGATGTATGTTTCTTCATTTTTAAGCGAGCTTGGGCACTCTGAATTCTTGGGGTTTTTAACTTTTACGAAAAAAACTTAGAAATGCTGCCAGATCATCACATCAGCTTAGGAAATTGCTCAGCAGGGAGAGCTGTCATTTTCAACACTGGCATCAGGAAGAGCCAGTCACTACCCACATATTTCCTTTGGATTCAGCATTTGCTGGGAGCAGATCTGAAGTCCTGGCCCAGACTGCTCTGAAGTTTTAATGATGTATTTCACAGAGAAACTAGTTATAAGTTAATGGGCTATGCGTTAAGTTCTGTCATTTCCATTTTGTCTCTATAACCTTTGTGAAGTCCCTCACTCAGATTTTGTAGGTGATACAAAATCCTTCTCCTAGCAGGAGAAGGGTCAACTTTGTTGTCAATGAGGGGAGAAGTCTGATCCGTGAAAGTCCCAAGTCCTGCTATCGCTAAAAAATAAACGAGAATTTTTCAAAGGAAATCTCAGTTACCAGTTTTATTCTTTCCAAATCTGAATTCCAGAAGTTGCACTATATCTGCCCACTATTGTTTTTGCAGCTTCTAGGTGGTAACATCGTTCCTCTGTAGCTCTTTCCCAAGCATGATGTGGTGCTTCATCAAAGGCCATTGACACACCACTTCTAAAAGAGCCATAGAATGAAGTATTTTCTGTGCTAAGGCCTTACTTAGCCCTGCTCAAAGATTTGCTGTCTGCACTTCAGTTTCTTAACCCTGTAAGACACCTGGAACTCTAATGAAAACCTGTGTCATCTGGAGTTGTTATTCTGAAATTCAAGATCGGTAATCAAAGCAAAAATTGAGAACAATGTGTAACTACCAAAGGTTGTTTTCTGACACTTAACACATGCATACAGCTTCTGTTGAAGTTGTTAATAATTCTGCTGCCACCGTTAATCAGAACTTCCTAATTTACATGGTAGCTACTGTAAGAGCTTGGTTTTCAACATATACACACCCAAACCTCAAGACCAGGGTTTTGCAGTGCCAGTGTAAACACATTGTTTTCAATGTGGAAAAAAAACTCCGCCAGCTGTTCCTGTATGCTTTTGTTTGTTACACTAATATTCAAGGCACAAATGTTACCATATTACATCTGTCATTTCTCTTCCTAAAGAAACACTGTAAAATAGCTCCGACTGGACACAGGGAAACCAGTTTGCTTGTTTAGAACAGTTTGCATTTACCAAATTTCCGACCATGACACTTCAATCAGCAGGAAGCAGCACATTAGCTTTATATCACTGAAGGCAGAGGTTAGTGAATGGGATAGAGAATGCAAGCAACGGCTCTGGCACAGCTGTTTCACTATACATCAGTTATTATTCCCTTTCCAACTGCAGCTATCACTGGAACAATCTGTTTTTTCCATGCCGCTCAGATTTTAAGTCTCTAATAAATTGTGTGCATTTGTCATTGCTCCGTATTCAGCTGCAGTGCAACAGTCCCACTACATACCCCATATGCCAGGGTAATGCAGGCAGCTGAGAAGCTGCACTTCTCCCATGGGAACTCTGCATTCAGCCCATAAATGCTACATTTGCTACATTAAAATTAGAGCCAGCAGCACCGAGAGACAACGAAACGGCAGCACAAATTGCAGCGGCCAAGACTTGCAGGGCACATCGGAGGACACCGAGGAAGCTGAGGAAGCAGAGCAGCCGAAGGCTCCATGTATCTGCTGACGAGACAGTTCCCCCTAGTGACAGACGGGATCTGCTGTAATTTCCTATGTCCTGTACCAGGACGGTTCCCTACATTTAAGAACTGCTTGAAACCCTGAGCTGCAGCTTCAGGTATTTTTCCCGCCTCCAAACGGGTAGGAAGGAGCAAAACCAGAATGAAATGGTGCGTCCGAGAGGCAGCTGGAGCAGGTTGTTGCACCCCCTTTTGCCCCTGGCAGTTGCTGATAACACAGCCCTCCAAATTGGCCACAGCAGGAGCACATGGCAGTGGGGAGGATTTCCCACTGGAAGGGCCTCAACCAGCAGTGCTAATGGTCTGTAACTGCTCAGGGATGGGGAATGGGTAAGCAAGCACAGGAACTGCTTTTTCAGCACTTCCTAGGGACACCAGGCCAGACCTCCTGGTAGGGAAGAAGGACCTTCACCAGCACATTTTCTTTGCCCTGGAAGGGAGGTTTAGGAAGAGGTTCAAAGGTGGATTTGCCTGTTTTGTGAATAACAGTATTAGAGCTGACTAAAATTTCCTAGGTCATGACCTCCAAGAGGCTTCAGAGCCCCTCTCCAGGGAGTCTTTGCTTTATTATAGCCCGTCTGCCCCTTGGGATGGGTCCTATCTTAGGAAATAGGTATCCTCATACTGAGATCAGTTTGGGTGCGTTGTTTTTTTGTTTGTTTATTTTCCCAAGGGAGCCCTCATTTGAATCATTAAGGCCCACCATCACTTGATCTCTTGTTCTTTTACTTTCCCTTGGTCCCATTGCTGATCCTTACTCTCCAGATCCTCCTGACACCTCAGGTTCCAGGAGGCTACAGTGCAAGGGATGGACAAAATACACGTTATCATAAAGGCAAGACAGAATGCACAGGCCAGGGTTTACAGATCAAGTCACGTTCCAAAAGGGCAGCTGCAGACAGTGGCATACATCTTTTTACACAAGTCTGACAGCACCTGGAGCCAAGTATTTCCAGAGTCACCATACCCGTCCACTATCCCTGCATGAACCTTTGCTCATGCGGGGCCCCCTGTCCTAAGCTTACTCCACTGAGCCTTCTGCCCATCTTTAGTGTCAATGCTTTCTTTGCATTTCCACCAGAGGGTGGCATTCTTAAACTCTGTTGGACTTAAAAGTCATTCATGGTAAAGGAGGACACCCCAGTCTAGCAAGTACCGAGTGCAAAAAATACATTTATAAAAAGTAAGGAAAAATTAGTCACTAGGTTCTGCTGCTAGAAGAAACATCATTTTTTCCAAGGTTTTATTTATTTGCTTGCTACTGAACAAACGAAAGCCTGTAGATGTTAAATTAATTACGAGTAGTTTCACCAACAATTCACAACAGAATATCCTGTGAATCACAAAGATGAAAAAGATGTTCCAATGAAAACCTATTATTGTTGCTGTCACAGCTTTATTTTGGTGCCCTGACTGGTTTTCCCTGCTACTAAAAGTGAACTGAATATTAATGTAAGTTGGCTGTACAGCCTGCCTTGAAGACTTGCAGTGAAACAGCCTTTCCATGTGATTGCAGAGTGCCTGGGTCTTAGCAAACATAGAAAGACTAGTAAATCAGTAAGAGCAAGTATTAGTTTTTCCTCAGGCTTGATCCTCTGCAAATACTTTAGTTTTTCTAACTAGATTGCTTCATGTTACAACTGTCACCTGAGGAACATGGCAGAAGAGATCACAAAGATATTTGTCGTATAGATGTTTAGGATGAGGCCAGTCATTTTATTATCAGCTTTTATTAAGACTACCAGAAACTGAAATGCTTGAGACTTGGGGGCGCTAGCACAAAGCTTTTACTCCAGAAAGTCACCATTCCCCTGTATCTAAACTCATCACAATAAACATCAAACAAACTGTCCTGAGAACATCTCTGCTATTCACCACTGACTTTTTTCTTTGGGAAGGCCAGCCTTTAGTGGGGACTTATAGTGATGGTTACGTGATGGCTGGGACAATTAAAAAAAAGAGAAAAAGGAAAATTAAATCTCAGACATCAACGGCTCCTCAGAGTCAAAACAGCCAAAACAGCTTGGGAACATTTGACACATCACTGAACGAGACAAAGAAAGCTCCTTGCTGTGCCATTTCACATTTAAGAGGAATACAACTCCTGGTTTTTGCATCAATGATTATTTTAAGTAAAAACTCAGCATACAAAATTACTGTTTCTGTCATGTTTGTGGTGAAGAGTTTCAGTTCTTTTTTTTAATAAAGGGTTCTGAATCTAGCAGCTTTGCAAGCACAGCATGTGGAAAGAAAGCAAATCAGGCTGAGGAAAAGGATGGCTGATGCCATTCACAGAATCACCAGTGGAAACAAACAGCAGAATGCACAGGACTGCACCACTGAAAGCAAAAAAAGCATTAGGAAAATTGCAGCTTAGTTTCGAGCAAGGAAAAGATGTTTGGGGCTTAAATCTTCTGCTTGTCAGCACAAACAGCTATCACAGCCAAAGGGGATCCATGAATTCAGAATGTTTATGAGTGAATCACCTGGGAACCAGTGTACACAATGGTTATCTCTAAGACTAGGAAACTTATTCGCTTCCTTTGTTTTAGTTCTCTGTCAAGAGTGCTGCAGTTTTACTCCTGCTCAGGAAATCTGGAATACACTGAAATCTACAGGGAAACAAAGTGTACAAGGAACAGGTAGCACAAATTTTTTGCTAACAAGCAAGGATGGGAGATACAGATGTGCAAACTGCGATCCAAAACCACTTAAATTGCAAAAGAAGAACTGCACAAGGCCTGACCACACAGGAAGGAGTTGGCCATCTGATGGAGAGGATGGTTTGTTGAGAAAGGTAATTGTTTGTCCATCTGTGACTGTGGCAGCCTGGATCCTTCACTGATCCACACGATCAGTCAAAATACTGATTTTGCAATAGTCATCTCTCTTTATTTTCTGTCATCAGCTTCTCTTCTGGGGCAGCCCCTTCTGAATGAGGGCTTGTCAAATAAACACGCACTGAATCATCTACCATGGCCAACACTGAGATCAGAGGGAATGGGTAGTGCACTTTTATATCAGTGGTGAGTATCTCACAGCCCAGCCAGCGGGTTAGATAAATGTCTATCTCCAGTCTCTCCTTGGGAAAGAATCTTATGCGTCCTGTAAAATGGCAAATTAATGATAAGACTTCCTATAAGTGATGGGAATGGCCGAAATAACCTTTTGATGAGAAGTAAGGTTTTCATGGTGTGGGTTGTTCTGCATTTTGCTTTTATTAAGTTCCTCTCTGTTGGATTTAATGGTGCTGCCCCCCAGTCCCACCTCACCAACCCACATGAAAGGTTAATCTCCTCCCAGTGAGGCTGATCAGGTTTGATCCACCCCTCTGCACTCTTGTGATTTATTTGGTCAGTACCACACACCTGATACCGTCTAGTAAAGAGGCAAGACAACTTCTTACTTCTCCCTTTCCCCTGCAGACATGTTAGTTTTACAGCAGCATCACTGAGAACCCTTCCTCCTTTCCTCTTACCTCTTGCCTTCTCCTGCCATTCCCTTTTTGTTAGTCTTTGCCAGGTTCTCCAAGAAGGACCTGGAAAAGACAGAGCTCCCCTGCTAGAGACTACTGTTATATTCAGTCCCTTTCACTCTTCTTTCTCCCCAAGCCATTGCAGGACCTGCACTCACAATATTTTTTCTCTATTTTCTGCACTGTCTCATTTGCTCATTCCTTTTTTTTTTTTTTAATCTTCTCTGCAGTTTTCCTTGCAGGCTCTCCCAGGGACTCTTCATTGGTAGGCCATCAGAAGGTGTTTCAGGATTCATTCTTTTCCTCTTGATTTTCATGAACTGGCTTTATTTTTTTAATCTTCATTTTCTGGAGTTGATCACAGATTTTCATCGTCTGTAGCCGCAACCATTTATCTCTCTTTGTGGCTGAGCATTCCTCTTTCTGCAGAAATGCTCTTGCTCGGTCTCCTAACAAAGACAGACTGTCCCATTTGCTGATGCAGCGTGAAATGCACCGGTGTCGTG
Source organism: Pseudotriccus pelzelni (assembly GCA_035584735.1). NCBI lineage: Eukaryota > Metazoa > Chordata > Aves > Passeriformes > Tyrannidae > Pseudotriccus > Pseudotriccus pelzelni. Next base: position 43,227,720 of record JAWMRA010000078.1, on the reverse strand, counting down.
GCAGGTGTCTGCAACACAACAGCTGCTTTGCAAGACACCGTGGGCCAGCCATTCCCCTCCATCCCACCAAGGAGCCTTTGCTGCCCTACTGCTCTGGTGGTATCAGCCCAATCTTGCACCTGAGGTGGCGAGCGGATACAAAAAGCTGCTTAGGAAGTACTCGCTACTTGAAAGCCTTACAAAGCACTAGTCAAAAGGCAACGTGCCAGGGAGGTACTTTCTTCAGGCCAGTGCCATATGGATCATACTAAACTGGCATTCATAAGGCTGCAGACTTGTTCCCTGCTAACAGTGTGACTGGAAGATAAGGAGCACATCCGAAGTGTGATCTGAGTGCTAAGGACGGGTCAACAGCTCTCAAAAGGTTGTTAATGATGGGAAATCATTCCTTAACCAAGCAGGGTTCTTACAAGGTCATACCTGGATTCAGTTCTATTCACTACTTCGTCTGGCAATCAAGAAAAATTACCACCGATGAAATTCAAAGAAGATAACCTAGTTTGACAGAGTGGGACAAGATAAGCACGCAGATGCATGGTGGCTTATGGAGGCAAAAACATTAGAGCCAAAACTAGAAAAGAACAATGCCTACAGAGCAAGAGGTGTTTTTGTTCCTGAAAAGCAGGTGCTCAAAGAAAGATTTTATGTCATTGTTTCTGTGGGTGAAGAGCTGAACTTGTGGCCCTAGTGCAACAAGAGATTAATTAGGTCCTTACACAGACAAAAGTGCAGCAAGAGGAACAGCTTCTAGTTTCTGTGAGCAGAGCTGATGAAACTGGTACCACCATGTTGCCCGCTTATCTGATGTGCACGTATTTAAAGGACTGCTAGCAAACTGCAGAGAAAACGTACGCGATCCGCAGAGCAATAACTTGCACTGGACGAACCGGTCTCTCGGAGACCGATTTAAAAACCTCCACATATGCAAATTTTGAAAGATGACTGAGAAGCTCCTTCACGTACAGTTGTTTTATTCTGGCAAAATGCAAAACCAGTAGATCCCACATCACACGCTGTTTTCACACCAAGCTGTTCTGGAAGCAACTCTTCAGCCAAATGTAAGTTACTGGGCAGAGTAGCGGTATCAGAGGCATACGAGGTAGCAGCCTGGACTGAGATCTCTCTCTGATTCTTCCTACCCTCCCAAATACCTCCTGCAGCTTTATTGCTTCTACTTCTCATTGTGTGTCTTCAGTTTCTCCCACTAACAAGAAAGCAGGCTCCCTTGTTGGGAAATGGCTTGTACTTCTGCTTGGCTGGCCTTTTTTGGGAAACAGAGGAGAGCAGCACCTGCCAGCTATCAGTGCAGCTGGTCTGCTGGCAGGACTCAAAACCGTCCCGTTTGACCAACGTGCGTTCTCTATGGTCTCTCCTCCCTCCCCAGGATCCCCCAGAAGGCAAATAAGGGCCCACCACACTCTCAGGAGAAATTCATAGAAGCTGCTGAGCTTCCTGATGAGACAAAGAACCACAGCAAACCTCAGCACCCTCTGCCCTCAGACCACACATGCGCGTGAGCACATCCTACTTCTTATCTGATATTCTGAATGCTGTTACAGTGTGTACAGGTCAGTGGTAGGAGGCAGATTTGCTGTATATAAAACCCACTACAGGAGACATCAAGCAAAAAGGTAGCGTGAATTAACATGCCTTCATTTCTTTTCTTAGTAAGATAAGTAGGGGTTAGGAAGATCAAACAACAGTGATTAAAATGAGCCTTCCCTACCCTGTATCTATACACCTTTTTGCTTGTACAATTACACAGTGCAACTTGCAAAATTAGTTATCTGTCAGAGAAGAACTAGAAACACACCTCCCACACAGCCACCAAGTGCCTGCCTCCTCTCTGCTCACTAGAAACAATCCTTCGATTGTTTTCTTCTAAGATGCACTTTACAACCTGTAAGAAAGAATAAGGTTTCTGTTAAATGAGAGCTGCTTAGTGACATCTATTTTAATGATTACTGGATAGGATTAAGCTGTTTTAACTCAGTAATCAGGCTCTCCGTGGAAACGGCGTTTTCTTAAACATTATGTGTTTAATTCTATTTCTGACTTAAAGGGACTAGCTCTGATGAGCACTGAGGAGAGAAGCACTTGTGATACAATCTGTGAGGAAGTCGGAAGCTTCCGCTATGAGACACGGCTACCTAGAGACGTCTGCTTTTTGCAGCTGCTGGATATTGCTGTGTGGGTAACACCTTCCTGGCAGGGCTACCTGGTGAGAAGCAAGTGATTCTGCACCCTTAGAGCAAAGAAGCTTCTTCGCATCATCTGAGAAGAAAGGGGGAGAAAAGGTAAAATTCATAAAATGCAATTTTGAAACAGTTTTGTATCATGTACACTCATGATGTGTGTGAATGTAATGCTTTTTCATTTACTTTTTTTAGCCGCTCAGGTAATTTTTAAAGCACTTTTAAGAACTCTTGAAGTGGGTATATGTGCATTCTGTGATCATGTATTTTTCGGTTTTAAATATTTGAGTATATTATGCTGAACCTAGGTTAGATTCAGGTATGACTGGGAGCAGTTGTTGCAAAGCTGTCATCTCTAGACCGCTGGTGTCAAACGTTTTTGTCTTTTTGACTTGTAAGTCAGATTCAATTCTTCTCTGTGTACAATAGAACAGAACTGTAGGCTGCAAAGTTGTCGTGCTTGGGACTACACACAGTATGGGTCAGGTTAAGGATAGTCAATGTTTGCCGTTATGCTGCAGCAACGTACAAAGTAAAGACAAGTAAAGCAATGAAACTCACTTTTCTTCTGCTTTCTATTCACAAAAATAAGGACAAAGGGGAAGAAAATAGCTCTGGCTTAGAGTTCTGGTGTGTCAGGCTAAAAGAATGGCATTTGCTGTGATGCGAATAACACACATAGTGATACATCAGCAATATATTTGCCTGGTGTGCAAGTTACCTCAAAGTAACATCACTTAAAACTCTGCATCCACCTATCAGAAAAGTGCATACGTATGACAAATTCCTGTTAGTCATTTAGCTACTGAAGACAGCACTCATCTCAGCTTTCAGTAAGTATAATTTCACTGGAAAAGTCTGATGCATTTTTATTACTCTCTTCTTATGGTGATGTTTGCATGGTGGGAAAGGTGGGTTCAATCCTGAACGGCTACAAACAGTGGCTTTGCTCTTTGCTTTACTCCACACAGGACTTAAACCCCCTGTGATCTGATATCTGTGGTCTTTCATTCCCATTTGCTTTCCTCTCCTCCGGCGTCGCACTGCGCGCCCGACATCCAAGTTGCGCAGCGCTGCAAGGACTCAGCGCGTGCACGTTAAGGACAGTGCATTATGCAAGCACACGCACATGCATCCCATAATGCTTACATAACGTCTGAGAGCCCATAATGCGACACAAACTGCAAGTCAGTCGCTGCTCGTGATTCAGAGCCGCGGAGTAACCACGCGGTCCTGACGCACCGAAAGTCACTGACATTTTCATGTTCTTTCCTTCTCAGGAACTGGGGGAAAAGCATGAGTTCTGCAAGTACAGAGTCCCTTGACCTCTCAACCTTCTATGAGTATTACGATAATTATAATGATGCTCCAAAGCCGTGCAGTAAGGAAAGCGTCAGGAGGTTTGCAGCCTCCTTCCTACCGGTTCTGTATAGCCTAGTGTTCCTGGTCGGGCTCACTGGAAACATCCTGGTCATCGTGGTCCTCTTCAAATACAAGAGGCTGAAGAGCATGACTGATGTGTACCTGCTAAACCTCGCCATCTCAGATCTGCTCTTTGTTTTATCCTTGCCCTTCTGGTCTTATTTCACGCTAGACCAATGGGTTTTCGGAACTCCCTGGTGTAAAATCATTTCGTGGATCTACCTGGTCGGGTTTTACAGCGGTATATTTTTTATTATGCTTATGAGCATAGACAGATACCTGGCAATTGTTCGTGCAGTGTTTTCCTTGAAAGCAAGGACTGCCTTCCATGGCTTGATTACCAGCCTTGTCATATGGCTCGTAGCTTTCTTGGCCTCTGTTCCTGAGCTTGTGTTTAGAGAGTCTTTTAATGAACATAATTATACGACCTGCAAGCTGAGATATCCAGGCAATTTCACAACATGGAAACTTTTTTCCACTTTGGAAATCAACATTTTAGGGCTCCTAATCCCTTTTATAGTCATGACATTTTGCTACTCCATGATCATTAAAACATTAGTTCACTGTAGAAATGAGAAAAAGAACAAGGCTGTGAAGATGATCTTTGCTGTCATGATTGCGTTTTTCTGCTTTTGGACCCCTTACAACATCGTTATTTTTCTACAGCTGCTGGAAACTACAGGAGTCATTAGAGATTGCCAAGTGAGCAGGAATCTGGACTATGCTTTCCAGGTAACAGAAATCCTTGGCCTTTTTCACTGTGGCCTCAATCCAGTCATCTACTTCTTCATGGGGGAAAAATTTAAGAAGTATCTGAAGATGCTCTTTAAGAACTGGCATTTGCCTGGGTATATTTGCAAGTGGTGTGGAGTTCACGTCACTTACCACACTGAATCTACAAGTTCGTACCACACACAGTCTACAGGGGATCAAGACGCTCTGTAACGTGTTTCAGAGCAGCCACTGAACTCACCAGCAAGAAACTGACAAAAGCAGGAGCTTTGAAAAGCTACGCAAATGCAGATGCATTTAACAATAAGCTAGCACCGTGTAATTACTTACTTCAGCTTTATTTCTGCCTCTAGATTTTCTGAGTGCTAGGACAGAAGGTGTCCTAAATGTGAAACATGGGAGAGGGACATGCAAGTTTTCGCTGCTGTGATTACAGATCACTGCTCAGCTGTAAGAGCAGCCTGAGCTCTCTGCAAAGCACTGCGCCACGTGGCTTCTTTTCTCACCAGCATCAAGGCATTGGCCTGGATGGATGGGCAGAGGCAAGACAGCAGCTTGTCATCAGCACATACACTCAGAAAATACATTTCATTTATTCCAAAAGGATGGTTATTACTGCATTTTTTTATTCTACAGTTGATCTGTGTAGGACCTGTTGACTCATGACTCTTAGAAAGCCATTAACAGTACTTGCTACTGTTAAATGTTTCATCTGAGGAGGAGGATACACCCTCTGACATCAGGAAAAAGGACACAAAATATATTCTTTACGTGCACAAACACGCAAAGCCATTATGCTGTGTTGTAGATGTGTTTTTTCTTGGGCTGACATATATGCCTATACATAGGTGTATATATATATAGGCATTTTGAATTACTTTATCACTGTTATTCAGGATAGAAATTCTCTACTTTTATTAACATAAAAAAAAAGTTTTAAATATTTTTGAATAAAAGTGTTTTTAAAAGCTTATTTTGCAGCATGCGTGAATACATTTGAAGTATCCTGGTTAAAAGTATTTATTTTAAAGTGAATGTTCTTTGTTCCAAAAGTACTTAACCCCAAGACTCAATTTTCATTCACTGGAGCTGTATGTGGCAAAATGAAAGAAAGTAAAAACAGAGCTTGTGTAGTAACACAATCAGTCTGTCATAACTTAGAAACCACACAAATCCTTGCATTTGATAACAGCAAAATGCAACAGTGTGATGCCCCAGTAGCCACTCACAGATCTACAGGATATTAATCAGAGGTCTAGAACAGGAAGGAAACTCACACAGCAGTGTTTTTTTGGCATAAAATTAATTTTAAAACGGGCGAAAATCAGCAATGTGGTGACATACAAAGTAAGAGTTGAAAAATATGTATTAGAAGATATTTCTGGTGTGTCTTTTTACTGGACAACAGCCGTTCAGCAGGATGAGTTCTATTTTCTAAGACTGTCAATAACAAGGTGCCTGCTGCAGCCAAGGCTGCAAAGAGCAAACAAGGCAATAAAATGCATGAGAAAAGGGAGAAAAAATGTAAAAATATTGTAGTGCCATTGTACTAATCACCCTAAATAAGAAACATAAGTGGAAGCTCATCTGCATCTGGCCTCTCTCATGATACAAGACTGGAAATAAAAAGCAATACACTTAAATACTCATGCATGCACATCTCCATCATAATTAATTTTGGGAATGCATTACCACTAGCAGTTTCCTGAGGCTGCCAAGCAAGGATCCACGTTAATGCAGATAACGGGAATAGCTGGGGAAGACATTACTTGCAATAAGAAAGTGTCTTTATTTCCAAGAAAAAGACTATAAATTTTTACTACTCAAAACCTTAGAAGCCACTGAGTAAACCATTGGGAAAAACTGATGCAAAGAGCAGGTTAAGCCATCCATCACTTATTTTAAAAAGGAAGACAAATGTCAAGTGTCAGGTGCTTCAAATTCTCACAGATGTCACTGAACTCAGCGTACCATGCCAAGCTGGCACAGCACACAGCCCTCAGAGATGGTGATGCTGATAGTGCACTGTGAACTGCTGAGATATGCACTGGTCTAGTGCACAGACCAACCTGCAAGCCCGACAGCGCAACACAGTTCCTTTATCTTGGTCATACTCTGTGACCCCTCTAGTCAGTAAGAATAAATGGGTCCTTTTGAGAAGGTGTCTTGCTTTGAGGAGAAGTTCTTGCTTTCCAGACCAAGGAAAGAGCTGCCTGTGCTGGCCTGGCAAATATGATGGTCAACAAGGAAAAAGCAAGTTGAAGGCTCTCTTGATAAGCGTGATATAAGAGAGGTCCGGGGCTAAGAGTGGTGTCAAGGAATGGCTCACAGGCTGGTCTGGGTCTGGGCACACTCTGTGGTGAGGGAGGATGCCGAATCTGCTCACGTGTGGAACTAAAAGCCTGCACCCAGAAGCCATGCAGCACTGCCACAAACTGAGCTAGTGTAAAGCCCTTTTTCCACATAAAACTCAAATGTGCTTCACATTGCTGCTCAGCTTTGTGTCCCACAGCCTGTGCACATTTGCCTTTGGTGCAGAGGATCCTGGTGCAGCCAGAGCTCCCCACAGGTGAATGTTGTCCTTGTTTCTCTCTGCCAAATAACCTCTTCCAGTTCTCTCACTGATGCTCACAGTTATTCAGTGTGTGTGCTGGACGAGCAACTGAGCTGAAAGTTGTGCTCTGAGCAGGTTTCCTGAACTGGGTGTAAAGAGGAGCTCACCTCTAAGTGATGGGCTCAAGAATCCACCTCTTGGGGCTGAAGCTCATCAAACCTGGTTTCCTACTCTGTCACTTCGAACAAACCCTCCCCACCACGCACTAAGCTGCAGTGGATAATGCCACTACTCTTTTGAGAGAGGGCTTTGAAATATCTGCTGGTGAGAAAGGACGAGATAATGGAATTAATACAGACTAAAATAAAGCAGGGATTTTCAAAATGTCAGTTGACAAAGGTGTCATTTTAGCTGAACAAGAGTTTCCAGCAATGAATAATGTATGTACAGACCCACTGAACCATGAAAGAGAATGGATAGACATTTAAGTGAAGCAAAGCTGACTCATTCTTAAACCCGCTTTTTTACATCAAGGTTCCTCAGAAGGCCAGCCTGCATCCTCTCTTCAGTTCTGCTAAGCAGCCGTAGAAAGGTAGATGAAGGGGGAAATCAGCTAATTATACTAAACACAAATAATGATGAAAAGGTAAAAACAAGTTGATTGGTTGGTTTGCGTACAGTGCTTAGGCCACAACAATCCCTCCCTAAACATGAAGCTGAATTATACATTTATCTTTTACCTTGGAGCTTCCTCCCTTTAAATTGTGCTGAAGCAGCGGTGTGGTCAGCAGCCTCCTCCCAGTCTGCTCCTCTCAGCCTGAGAGCCATCAAGGATTTGCTCTTCTCCTCCCTATATAATTGCTTGCCACAGTCCCAGCACCAGCTCTCCACACCTGCTCTCTGAAGGGGGGTACAATTCCACAGACACTGCAGTGCTCCTCTGTTACCAGGATGCTTCCAGTCTCAAACTGCCAGCAGGGATCTACATCACACTCCCTCAGAAGCTCTTAAGTGTTTGCAGTTTTATCCAACATCTCTCTCTTAATGCAGCCAGAGATCAGCCTCTTCAACTCCCACCTCTTATGCCAGCATCTCCATTTGACTTGATTTACAGTTAGAAATCAAGGGCCATTTAGTAATGTCAATCAAAATGATCTTTAAAACGGTGCTTAAGGCAGTGCCTACAAAGAGCTCAACAGGATTTTGCTACTCCGGTCATGAAAGAAGCATTTAGGTAGGAGACTGGAAATTATATAGTTGTGGTGAGATTTCTAGCATTTGTATAACTGATAAGGCTATTCAAAGGTGATGTAGTGAGTGGTTGTATCTGCAATCATGTTGCAATGACATATTTAGGTGCCACTGGTAATCACAGAGAAATCACTCCTCATGCAGCAAGCACTATCACTGAGAAACACCACGTTAGAGGCTACCAGGATGATTTTCTTTTTCACAGTCATTCAGCAGCAACACCCACCAAAAAACCTAAAAAAATCTCATCTTATGGGACAGGCATGGAATCAAAGCCACTCCTCACAGAAATTAGGCTCAAAAATGAAGCAGCCTTTTATTTGTTCCAGACAATCAAGTCCTCTGACAGGTCCTCGATGGAGCACTGGCATGAGTGACCAATGCTGCTGTTCCCTTTCCCCTGACAGTGCCCATCCCTCCACCTATCCCTTGTATGCTCGTTGCAAAAGAAGACTGTTCACAGGCCATCCTCGGGCTGTTGTGTCAATCTATTTCTGATCGTCCTTTGAACTCTCAGAAATGATGGCATGCTTATGATATCTCTGCTGAAGAGAGTGGTATCTTCTGCATCCTTGGAGGCTTGACCTTATTTTTAAAACCTGCTGTCTTATACCTAGGGGAGCTGAGGCACAGAGCAAGAGCTCAGACATTACGAGCACAGTGCAAATTTTTGACAGAATCTCAGTGCCCTCCTACCTCTCCCTGGGGAAAATTCACACTTCAGCTTGGTCAGGGGGACTTCAGGTAAGAGCCTCCCACACTGATATCCAAATCTGAGATGGCCTAGCCAGGAAAGTCCCCGCTTGGATCCAAGTTCTACAAGGAGGACCACAGGTTGATATAAAGAGTATCTGGAGGTAAAAAGATGACCAGCTAATGTCATCTTCCAATAAAAGGTGTTCTTTGCTGGCAGAGGAGGTGTCATCTGTATTAGTACACTGGAAAGCAACAATTCCTGTTTGCAGGCGACCGAAAGAAAAGAAATACTCATTCTCTGTGTAAATGCAGCCCAAATACATGATTGGTCAATGCATCATACTCTTCCTTTAGGTTTTGTGCTGGTTTTATTTGTTATTTCAAGTCATCTTTGAAGAGTTGAAGGTTCTCTGCATTTTAGTTTCTTGTTTCAAAACGAGTCACAGCATGCATTCAGTTTAAGTAGCTCTGTAACTGCACACTGCAAGATTTTTGGAAATTCAGGTGTTGCAAAAAAAAACCTACTAAGGCACTAAGAATTTTTTAGAATTCCAGGATGTTTGTTTCCTCGCTTCTGCTTTTAACAATGACAGCAAGTAATCAAGAATCTATCTGCAAGAATCTGATTTTTTTCCACAGATAGAAAACCCCTGTAAAAAGCACTCTCGGTGCTGCTAGCAGCCTGCAAGACAACACAGACTGAATGAAGACTGGCATTACTAGACGCATTCTTCTGCTCAAGAGAGACCAGTGGCATTTAATCAGAATTTTCTGAGAAGGTCCAAGCAGTCACATTGAGGAAGAAACTTCTGTGGCTGGGACAGTGATTGGAACAAGAAGTGGACATCCCTGCATGAAAAGCAGGGATGTTTAACCTGTCACCATCACTCCCAAATAGAAAGACCAGTAGTAACACAGCTAGTAGTAGCACAAAAGCAACTTAACAGAAGTGAAGAAAGACCACAACACATCTCTGTACTTGCTCACAGACCGGTGAACTGAAATTTGCTGCAAGTAAGACCATGACCGCAGACTGACCTGCCTTTTCTGCTATTAAAGCACGTGGGAAAGCTGTAAGGAGAATACACAGAAGGGAAAGAAGGATGGATTTTGCTGTTGCTCATGCCCTTTTTGCTCATTCACAAGCACCAGGAATGGGAAGAAAAGAAGGCTGGCTGATTGCAAGGAGCGCTGACACTGTCTGCAGGCCCCGCACACAGAACAGTGCTGAGAAGCTGCGGGAAACAGGTCTGCCCTCGGTATCAAGAAACTTGTTTACGCTTTTCAGAAGAGCGAAACCTAAAGCACGAGGTGTCACTCAAAACCCTGCAGCGCTGCAGAGAAGGGGCTGAAGAGTTTACAAAAGGAAAGGGAAGTTTGGATTTTGGCTGTTTTCTCTTCAGTTCTGCTTCACAAGCCCACCCTTGCACAATGCAGGCCAGAGCTTGCTTCCTTTCCTCAGAAATATTAGGGAACCTCCAAAATCCTCTATGGGGAGGCCGGCTTGTATCAGCTCCTGCTCTGGCTTTTTGCATGAACGTGTGTGCCACAACCTCCTCTCCGCAGTCACACAGAGTCAATCCATTCATTTCCTCACTAGTTAAGGCTCACGCTCTCCGCACCCAGAGGTCCCGCAAGTGGGGTGCCCGTCTTGTGACTACACGGCCAGAACGCTTTCCATCTGACAAGGCAGTTTTACGAAGATGTCCCTGCTCATTGCAGGGGAAGTTTGACTAGATGATCTTTCAACGCCCCTTCCAACAAACACTTCTGTGGTTCAGTGAAAATCCAAACACCAAAAGGAGCGTATTTTTGGTGGCAGCTGCACTGGCTACTGATCAACACATTTTAACTCCACACTTTTGAGATGCATTTTGTTTCAGCTTTAGACTAAAATTATTTTAGAGTAAGCACAGTCTGTTTGTCAACGTTACTGAAATAAAATATTCAATTATTTCTGCTCTGAATTCTCATTATAGTTTTATTCTGATGGGGGAAATAATTTCAGAAGTCCTCACGTAACCAAAAATTGTAGAAAAAGCCCAAGGATTTGTCTTCTTTAACACACTTAAGCAGCTTTGATCGAATAAATTCACCACATTCCTCGCTCAGTAGCTCATTCCACATACCCATAGGAATGTGCCAGGTTTTAGGAAGAAAGATAGCATGAGAAGCGAAATTTCAGTAAAGTGATGAATGTTCTTGCTGAAGACTACTGGTCAGAAATAGGAGGTTTTTGCTCTGTTTTTGTTGGGTTTTGGTTTTTGGTTTTTAAATCTGCAGACTTTGTTCATGACAATTTGCCCAGCAAATAACTTTTGTTGCTTCTACAGCGTAAAAGACTGCAGTGTTTTATAGACTGTATCACAAGAGATATGTGAATAAAATTTAAGTGATCAAACATCACACCAACATTTATGAAAGGTCAATCCTTAAGTGATAACTATTTAGCAATTTGCATCAGAGACTGAGAAAGCAACGTCAGTATTAGATACCAAAGATTCTACTGAATTGTAATTTGCATGATTTTTCTTTTTTTTTTTTTTAATTCCAGGAATGGGTTTGTACAGAGTCAGAGCAACTATTAATTGTGTCATAGGCAGAAACAAAAAAAGTCCACCTTTTCTCTAAGGTGATTCACAATGAAGACCTCAATCACAATATGATATGACTGAATGCAGCCTGAATTTTCAGGAGGGCACATGCCCAATTCTTGAAGTTCACACCAGCATAATTCACTGCATATGTAGCATATGATGTATAGGCCTCCAGGTTGCTGGAAAAATGTAAAAAGAGCTCTAGAAATGTCTAAAACTTGTACAAAAATAGTTGCACGAAAGCTGATACTGCCCAAAAATGGAGCAAATAGGTAGCTAGTATCAACGTTAATTTAAGTGACACCTGAAAAATTCTGCCATGTTTTTCAGACCAGAGACCAGAAGATTCCGCAAAGTTACTGCTTTGGCAAAGAGCAAAACTAAACACAATAAAAAAAAGAATAATAATTTAAAAAATCAGTGAGATCCATCACGGCAAAAGCCACACCTGCCTTCCTTTGAAAAACAAGTAATTTTGCAGATGAAAGCACTACAGTGAAAGTTAATATTATCATATAGACAAAAATCTGTGTATTCATTACTAGTTTTCTTGCCTTGCCTCAAGACATCAAGAAGCATGCACTCTCTTTTAGTCACTGCACAGAAAGTTTCATCTCCTTCCACAGAAGATGAAAACAACTTCATAATGCATTATTCTAAACCCAAGTCTTCGGTTTTGAGCAATTTCTTCCTAACATTTCTCAGTCAATGGGTGACTGTCCTGAACCAGGAAGGTTTGCAGATTAAACCCCCACCCCTTTTCGACTTGCTTGCCGCGTTTACTCGAGGTTTTGACATTTGTAATCAGCAGGGAGTTTCACCAATTTGCATGAGCACACTAAAACAGGTAACAGGAAAAAACAAAGTACTTTGCAAGAAAGAACAGGAACATTCTTTCCAAGCCAAATCAGCAACACAATTTTGCATCAGAAGGCACACAAGCAATCTCCCAAATCAGAATACACTATGGAGCACAGACCAAGGCTGTTGTACAGAGCTGATGCTTTCAAGCTCTTCCATTTGCTATATTCCAGTTTGCACTGCAGAGCGTGAACTTCAGAATTTTTGCGGCGTTATTTTTGCCAACTGAGTCATGGCAAGCAAGCGGCTGAGTCAGCAGTCGAACCTGAGTCTCTTCTAAAAGAACTTAAATGCACTGAAATTTCAGCTCAACTTAGTACAAAGAAAAAGACTTCACCTTAAAGTTTCAGGTGCTGAAGCTCAAAGAGAGATGATTAGATATGCTCTGCTTCAAAAGAGGATACAGGGCTAGATGGACCTTAGTCAAACTCAGTGCCATTATTCTTCTATGAAAAAACAGACCTCTATTAAATGAAAAAAAAAGAAAACAAATACAACAAAAAATATGAGCTGAGCTCTGTGTATTTTCAGCCTCTGAGACAAAAACGTCCTTGTCTGCTGCCACCAAACCCTTGACAAACTCAGAGAGAGGAGAAAAGTTGGGAATGTTCTTTCACCCACCTTGCAGGACAAGTGTAACACAGCATGGTTGGATTTCCAAAGAAGGTACTTGCTCACCAGAAACCACAGTGAAACCAAACTGGGCATCATCTAACCTTATTATTTTGTGAACAACTGAAAAGAGGTGATGCATATCAAGGACTGACAGAAACAGCATGGTTTCTACCTTGCACTGCAAGGATAAAATGGAAGACAAGATGCTGATAAGCAGCCAGGGAGCAAGTACCAGCAGAGCTATGGGCATTCCCAATCTTGTGGTCAGGCAGACTTTTTGTTAGAATTTGAATGTATTTTCCCTACTTTGCACATCCAGCCAGGGGAGCTGAATCTCTATCCCAGTTTCTCTCCTTTCTTTCATGTAAAAATTCTCCACTTGTAACTAAGAAATCTGAAACCTACACAGCTCAGCATCATTCAGCTTTGCCAGTTCAGTCAGATGCAAGGCCACAGCCTGTAGGTGCAGGTACCAGGAGGGAAATTATTTTTCTTCCCCTCTGTGCTGCCAACCTGCTTGGGTTTGACACAAAGGAGAAAAAAAAAACCCAAAACAAACCAACACAACCCAACCCAAACCAAACAAACAAAAAAAACAAACACCAAAACCCAAGAAAAAACCCAAAACCCAAACCCAAACCAAACCCAACAAACAGTCCACTCTTTACCAGACATATTATTATGCTTTCCCTTCTGTCTTCACTAGACTTTGCATCCAGATCATGTTTTGTAACACTGAATATTCTTTTTTGCTTGTATCTCCATAGTGCTTAAACATCCTCTGTTTCAGCACTTTGCACTGTACCTAGAGGAATGGAAGAAACAACTTTCACATAAATCAGGTCTACTACTGTAATCTCTTTTCAGTATCTTTGCACAGACTAGGCTTTTCATAACTATAAAACACCTTTAGGAAGCCTTTTGGCTGATTTCAGCATAGCTGCCCAAGTTATCTTTATTTCCTAGGATGGGTGAACAAGCTTAATTTTGGGGTGGTTAGGGGTGTGTGGTCTGTCCCTCTTTTCCCATTAAGAGGTGTCAAAAATTTGGCTAACGGTAAACCATCAACTGTCTCAGCATCATATAGTTTGAAAATTAGAAAGGATCCACAGAAGCAGTAAGTTGTTTGGTATTTTTCACCATCTCTGAAGCCTTTGAATCAAAGCCAACAGACCTGAGAGGTTAGACTTGAAATTCAAGTTAAAAAGGGTGTGCTTGCTGCTAATTGTTTCTGCTGAACTTTCTTCTATTTCAACAGGGCTAGATAGACCCAGTGCTTTAAAGTCAGGTCTGAAAGTGTCTATGTTTGGCTGCATTGGTTTAACTTGAGCTTTTGAAGTAGGTACTGCTCTGGATCAAAGGACCAAACGAGCGACATAGGAACACAAGACAGCAGAAGGCACTGCTCAGACAGAGTTTTGCAGGAAATCATGCTAACCCTTTGTGAGTTCAGTATCAGGTTCTTGTGTTCTTCAGCACACTGCATCTACCTGTTCATGATTAGTGCAAACCACATCCTAAAATAGAGGGGGGAAAAAGCAAAAAAGCTTGAAAGAAGATATGTGTATGCAGGATCCAGACCCATCTCTCAGAGCCTTAGGTCTTCCAGAAAGCCTTGATGCTACATCAGAGTGTTACAACACCTAGAAATAAAATTTAGTATGGAGAAGACAAGAAAGGAGTGCAAATTTTTCTTTCAGTAGTTTCTATCTTATCCCATACATATCTGCTGTGAAAACAGCAACCAGCACTTGCAGCAAACAGGAGAAAGGTTACAGTCTGAAGCTCAGCAACAGGCAGGACACTGAAGAAGGTTAAGACCAAGCCAACAGTTTCTTTTTCCTCCTTCTCCTCAATAATTCTGCCCATGATTCGGATGGCCCCTTCACCCACAGCACAGGAACACAGCCAGATCCTGCAGCCATGAGAAACAACACAGAGCAGTTCACCTTCTCCCAAGGCAAGTGCTTTCACAGATTATTCACAGAAAGTGCAACTGCACAAGTCCACAACCAGAGGAGACTTCTGGCTAAATTTGGGTTAGAGATCCATAAAGAGTGTTCGCTCTGTACACCTGAACAAGACCAGTGGAACTTGCAAAACGAAGCTCTAAATGGGATTTGGAAGAAAGGAGACAGGTATAAACAAGCTGGAAGCACAGGCAGGCATTTTTATCCAGTTTGCAAACTAGCAATGGAAACCCCTGGGCTGGAGATTAACTCCGCTTTAGACAAACAAAAACACATTGAAGGACATTTTTTGAGTTTCTCTACACATAAAACTTTCCTACTATGAGAGGAAGAACCAGCAAGAGTTAAGAAAGAAACAGGAAATAGAGAAAAATAAATTTCTTAGCTACAGCATCAGAGGCATGACCCTCAATTGAGAGGCATTTGCCCACACTGTGCCTAGATCCATCCTCGGACCCGCAACCACAGAAAAGACTCAAAATGCCCAGTTAATATTAGCATAGAAGCATGAGCTCCACAGAAGCACCAAGTTTAATAAAAATAGTGCATATACTTACAATGAAGAGGGAAACTTAATAGGAACCATAGATATTGGCTGCGTTTTCCTACTGGATTTGTACTGGTATTCAACAGGTCTACTCTGTTTAACAAAGGCCCATTCTGCTGGAATTTCAAACTCAGTTCCCATGTCCATTAAGAAGCCTATTTTTTCCCCCCCTCTTCTTTCACCTCAAAATTTTTAAAGGCTAAATTATTTAAAGCTAAAAAATGTTAAGGCACGCAGCTGTAGGCACACCACCAAAGCGCAAGACAGCAAATCTTACCGCGATGCTTGCACAGGGCCTGCTGTGAACGTGTGCTGGGCAGTCTCACAAGCCAGACTGTGCTTCCCCCATTACACCTCTGCAGAGTTACAAGTGGGACCTGCCTAAGACCCTGGCTTTGGAGTTCTATATACACTTGCCTCCTGAGGGACAGGTGTATGTGCTAAAGCCCAAACCAGGAACTAGTAAATACTTCCTCAATTCCTTGGCCATCAGGACCATATATCCTACTGAAAGGGGACTGCATGAACAGGGGCCTGAAATAAGCACTGGTTCTGTGAAACTTGTTGAGGTAACACACCATTTCAAGACTTCCCCCAGAGCTGGGGAAGTTCACCGCTCCCATATTTAATAACATAACAAGCAACAGGGAATATCTTCTCAAAAGGGATTTTTAAACATAACATGCTTCATTCAGCAAAAGCGTAACAAAGATCCCTGTGACATACTTTTCCAACATTTTTCCATTCCTCCCTTGGCAACAAGTTCCAGGATAATCTCTTCCTGCCCAGTTTTGCCTTCTCATTGAAGGAGAACCATTAAAAGTGACCCCATCCTTTTGTAGCTTCCAGTTCCTTTTGTCACCTGATCTCCCAGGCAGCACCTTGGGGTTAACTGCCATGCCTGCAAGACAACTTTCTTGTAACTCGGTCATTTCTTTCAAAAAGTGCTGCTGTAGCACACGGACCAAGTTATTCAGGAGCTGGTCACCCTTTCACATCGTTGCCATGTCTTGTTGGTGTTACTCTGCAAATCCAGCCCATGGGGAGATAAAAAGGTAACAGAGAGGGCACAAAACAGCTGGAATCATTTGCCTAGGATAGACTGGAGTCACCACCATAAGAAATCTTGAAGAACAGGTTAAACAAACACATTGGGAATAATTAATATGCAAATGATGTTGCCTCAGGGTAGAGAGGCATAGGGCCAAATCACCTCTCACAAACCTTTCACCTTGTATTATCTATTAAAATTATGTCCACAGCCCGGAAAAGACACACAATAACAGATTAAAGAGAATGTATGGGGACTGCGTATCTTTTAGCAGCTCTTTTGGGGAGTCATGGTAGAGCAGTGTAAACCAAAATGCAGTGACAACCAGGAATTCCATGCTCCTCACAGCACTAGCTGCCAGAAAAATAAAAATACTCGTGGCTGTAAAGCACTGAACAGTTGTAGAACTAATACATAAATGTGTCGTTCGGCGCACAGTTGGAAATAACTTTTCTAAATTTTAATAACTTTAATTAACCTTTTGATTAGTTGTTTTACTTAATCACAGATACTGTGTTAGGCCTTAAATCACTTTTACCCAGTGTTTAGTAAAAAATTGTTATTGTGAGAACATAGGTTGGGAAAAGTACCAAAACTTCAAGTTTTGTTAAACTAACTTCGATATGGATCAGTGAACAAAGCTGTTGAAGGTGGACATCTGGAATGAACTATAAGGACATTTTGCAGAAACCAGCAGATAAAGAAAAGAATTAACAAATACTTCAGTACACATGCTGGAAGGTTCCTACCAGAGAAGGATACTAAAAAGATTAAAGATGTGGACTTAATTAGCATAGAAAGTGAGAAATTAATAAGCAATAGAAGGTAGAATACTAACTAATGAAAGACAATCCTGTAATTAAGAACAAATGAACGTTAATTTGTTTGTTAGAAATGCATAAGTAAGTGAAAAAGTGATGTATTGGTGTCTGTGTGGAGGAAGGAGTTTTGTTGGCCACAGACTCTCCCAGTGCTGCAAACAAAATAATGACTTGCTTTCTAACAACACTTCAAGCTACAAAACCCTTAAGTAGTTCGAAAATAATTCTGTTTCATGCCTTACTTTCAAGGCCTGACTCTGAGGTAATTAATTCTTAATAATTAACTGCACACGGAGCATGTTCCAGGGTCTCCATAGGGATGGTGCCACGAAAGAAAAATTGCGTGCAATTGCCATTTTTTAAACACCAAAAAGGCAATTCTGTAATTGCCTTTGAACACCAAAAAAGGCAATTCTAGGGTCAGTGTAGACCACTTTATTCCAAGAATGAAGTGTGTTTGGTACTGAACACACAGCCCGCAGTCATTAGAACTGGCCTTTGAGGTGAGAAATTACAAGTACAAACTCTCTGTCTCTGGTGAACCACATCTGTCTGCTCTAAAAACCCATCAAACACGTCAAACACGTAGCAAACCTAGACACTGAAGCTCCTTTTCACCGTCTTCTCCGGTGGCAGTATTGATCCTTATCAGCTGAGAAGAAATAGTCAGATTTTTTGCATTGGTTATCTCAGAAAACAGCGGCACCTCCAGGGTCCACTCAGCCCATCAAAGCGACTTCATTTTGTTTACTTTGTACGCATCTTCGTAACACAGAAAATAAATGAGACATCAACAAGAATAACTCCTCATCTGTAGTGACTTTACAGTCTCGTTTCTTCCTCCTCCCTTTTTTCCTTCTCAAACACGCAGAGGAAAATTTTAATCTTTAAAGAACCATTTTAATAACGTCAGACAAAAATCAAAGGAAGAAACCACCAATTATGAAAATACTTGATTCCATCACATTCTGTTGTTTAAATATCACCACAAGGAGTGTGCATGATTGACATCCAAACCATAAGAAGCAAAAAGAAGATTCTGTCTGCTCTGGAAAGTCAGCTTTACTGACTGAGTTTGTACACCTTTGCAAATATCAGGCACTTACAGAGACCATCAGTGTACTGGAACAAAACAGGTAACTGAAGAATTCCTTAACTCAAAGCACTCCAGTTCCAAGGTGCCGGCCTATAAAAAGCAGGTACTCCATGACCAGTAGGAATAAAAAAAAAAAGAAACCAAAACCATGAAAAGGATATATTAGAGGAAAAATGGCTCATTTTAAAACTACAGGTTAGTTAGAGGCCAACCAACACAGCCTGAATTTTACATATGTCCTTGCACTTCTCAATTTACTTTAAGTCTTCAGAGACAGCAGAATGGAAGCAGTAAATTGGCTTTCTAAGAGGGGACAAATGCAGGCTACAAGGTCCCCCTCCACGTTACTGCTGTTTGGACCAGCAGGCATTTGAGTGCTCTCTCCTGCAGTTGTTCTCACTGCTCCTGTAAGAAACCAACTGAAATTTACCTCAAGTCACTTGCACAGAGGTCGTAAAGAAAAAGAGGTCCACTCAACGCTGGCAGTGAGCCCAATCAGACTAAAATGACGTTGATACTAAGCAGGTGATAAAAGAAGCTGAAAGTGCCTTTCTTGTCTGTTGGCAGCTCTGAGCTACCAGTCCCACGAGTGATACCAGCAAGGTAGCAGGGGCTGTTGCACCCCTTTTGTAGGCTCCTCTCTAGCTGCAAAACACAGCAAAAAAATAAAAGTGTAAGAAGGTTACTGTAGTGCAAGCAGCATACAAAGATTACATCTTTACTACACTGATGCAAGCATTACCTTCCAGTTGAGTTCAATTTCACAGTCCAAGGCAAATTTTAAAGCTCCAGTTTTTATTTTTAAAAAGAACTTCAATATTTACCTCTGAGAGATTTAAAAAAAAAAAAAAAAAAAAAGAGTCCCTGAAGAATTTAAAAAGTTGCCTCAGCTATGCAACTTTCCTTTTTTAAAGACTTGGTGTCAAATCAGTACGATTTGACGGAAAGGGAAGCAAAGTAGGGGAAAGATAAAGAAACACTCAAATCATTATAGATGGGTGAGCCACACGTCCCTAACGAAGAGCTGGTGATCATAACTTTCATACTGCACGGTTGCATTGATGTTAGGTTCATCTACAAATTCTATTTCGCACGCCTGGGTGCTGCAAGGAGAACTCTCCAGCTCCAAGACTGTTATGTTGTTTGGCTCCGACGAAACAAGTACGTTCCTTGGAACATAAAGGGTCAACTGAGGACCACGGGCTGGCCAGTAGCGACCAAGATTAAAGCCATTGATCCAAATTTGCCCCTGTTAAGAGAGAAAGAAAAAAAACAACAACGTTTTAACAGTTTTTCAGAGATCCAGCGACAAAATAGCTTTAAGCATAACGCTCTTCATATAAGTAACCGAACTTCCTTCGTCTTTCAGTTTGATAGAACGCAAGGATAGAAAATCTGTCCGAGAAAATGCTAAACACAGTCAAAAGAATCTAAATTCCCTGGGCAATTAAAGCTATCATTAATACTTAAAAAGGAAGTGGTCAAATACTGCAGCAATTCCAAATATGACAATACTTAGGCAAACAATTGCTGGTTCCCCGCACTGAATTTTGCACCTAGTTTAAGATCAAAGCAAACCTGAAAACTGTATTTGCTCGAAGCTGATTGTTAAAAGAAGAAAGAACTCAGAGAAGAAAATTGCAGATCCTAATTCTGTTGTTGCTCTCTGTACAAGTATAAGACTACACTACCTTGGTAGTCCCTTCCCATTCTGTGATTTCATAGAAAAGCTACAGCTTGTCTAGACACCTGAAACTCAGATGTCTCTTATATTTAGTCGACAGAAGTACTTGTGAAATCACACTGCAAGAAAGTACTGTATTTTGTTGCGGTTACATACAATCATTAACACCTTTGGGGGTCTGCTGGTATTAGGTTAAATGAAATTGTGCTTAACTTGGCGTAAAAACTCCTTAAATCACTTTCTATATTGAGGTGGTCAGAACCCCTGGTTCAAAATATTGTCCTAACATCACGAATACCTTAAGTTCAAAAGACTTAAAAAAATGGGCAAGGAGAGAAAGAAAAAAAGTCAAGACAATCATTTATGCACCACAAAACAGACACACTGAAGTGACATGACACAAACGCAGATTTTTCCAGAAGTCTATAAATTGGTGGGATGCAAAATGTTTAGTAAAACTGTAACTGACTCCTGCTGAGTTGAGCTGAGTTTTGCCTATTAAGCAAAAGACAGAAGGGAAGATATACAACTGATTTGGATAAATAACAAGAAAAGGGATGGGAACAGAAAATTGCATCTGTGTTCTCTCCTTTTGCTTTGGCCTTTGGTAGTCAAAATATAGAGGAAAAACTAGCTCACAGCATTGATGTGCATTGATAAAAATAATAAAACTGTCTGAATCAGTGGAAAGTAAGGACTTTTACTGAATTCAAGTAATTTCTAAAGTTTTCTGGGATAACTGAAACCAGAACAATATTTTAACCGGATTTATAGAGGCACAGTTGTAATATGGTGAGTATTGCTGTTCAGGCTGTTTTACAAGTATCTTTCTTGTGTTTCCTTTCTCAAGTATTTACAAAAACAAATTTTGTGAAACACGCAAGAGAAACTTTTAAGGAGTTAGTACATTTGCAAATGCAGCTTAGTTATTTCAGCTCTGTATCCACTTCCGTGGTATAAGATCCTATCTTGCATCATCCTGCCAAGGTGTTAATAAACTTTGACCCCAACATTTTTTTCTTTAATCAAGTTCAACTTTATTCAAACTTTCTACTTTGCTGCTGTAGTAGCTTTAAGAAAACATTAATGCCAACTGCACACCCACCCCCCAAGATTAATTAGCATACCCACTAGACAGACAGTAGCCCTCCTCCTCCAGACACTGACAGTAAACCTGTGGGAAGTAGGTGTTTACTGTAGGAATCCACTGCATTCTAGTTCAAATGCTGGAGGTATGATCAGACAGGTCTCGGTTTCTGATCTTTATCAGTCACTGCTTGTAAGGCATTTTTGCAGTAGAGCTGTAATTTTAAATTTCTCAATTCCAAACTGTCTTTATTAACACTGAAGTTTCTAAAGACTGCACCCACTCAGGAATTTGTGTGCCCCAAACCAGCAAGTTATGACACTATATACACTACTAGTGAAAATGCCCTAGACAAAATAAAAGGGGGAGAAACTTTATCTTCAGTAGCAAGATTTCCTTTAGCAGGGTAAGCAACTACAGCCCACGATTCCACAGAAAAATCAAGAACAGTCCTGACTCCAAATCCTATTTTCTGTTGAGGAAAAAAAAAGTTCCAATAAATCTAACCATAATTTCAGCATGTATGCTCAAGGGCATCCCAATTCTTCAAGGGAGGGTGCAGGAGGTTTTAGTACTAGCTAAGGGCTTAAAACCCACTGAAGGCAAGCAAGCTACAGCAATAGGCCATGACTCTTCAGACTGTAACCCTTCCTTCCAGGCTGTCCATCATGCTATATTCCTTGCCCTAGTATGCAAAGGCAGAACCATCATTAGGACTATCAGTTTCCTTAATAAGTGTCGCTTCCGTGGTTTTCCAACATCTCAAATGGATGAGTTTTAACCCCTATTAAGAATCCCTCTCCACGCTTTGGCATCGGCAGTTTATATAGTGCCACTCAAGGAATGAAGGCCCAGATACAGCGGGACCTGGGTGGAATTTATACCCTCAAGGCCCTCTGTCTTAAAGGTATTTGTTCATTGCTAAAGTTACCTGGAAGTCTCAGTTTCCACACCCAGCATCACCTCAATCTTATTACTCCTGGAAATCTTATTTAAAACTCTGGGCCAATCCATATAAAGCTTGAAGGGTCAATTCATCAGCCCGACTTACAGTTCATCTGGGATCTTTCACCATGACTGCTTTAGAGGGTATACAAACTATGTAAAACAAAGGTTTCTATAGATCACAAGAAAAGACTTTCACCAATACATAAGAATTCTTGGACTAAATTTGCCATTTTAAGTATGAGTTTGCCAATACGCAGGTAAGGCCACCACGCCTCCTGAAGAAGATTTATGACCAGTGGGGTCATGGAATTTTACTGAAAAAGTCTCAGATTCCAGTTGCCATGCAAAAAAAGCTATTTTTAAATTTTATTCAGTGACTGTGTGAGACAGGCACATCCATGCAGCAACAGGGACCAAGTCAGACTTCCTCATCCAAGCTCCGTGCCAGCAACACTAAGCGCTTGCAATGAATCACAGTCTTCTGCATATTGCAAAGTACTTTAACCACTACAATACTGGTAGATAAGATCAACAGCAACTCCTTTTCCTACTTTATTTTAACTGCAGTAAATCAATTGTTTCAGAAAGGAACAGTTTTGCTACCTAACACTGTCACAGGTACTTCCCCAAACCTTTGATTTAAGCGCTTAGGCTTCCAAGAGGAGTGGCGCTTCAGCGCACACGTTCTGCTAACTCTGTCCCACCAGCAAGCTGAGCTGCTCCTTACCCATCCTGCACGCTGGTGGTTTCAAGCATGGCACTGTGAAAACACACTCCTTGCTGCTCTAGCTGCGCTCCAGCCCCGTGAGAAGTTCCCATGAAGAGAGATCTTCCCACAGCAGTGCTCCCTGATCCATTCACTCCAGTTACAGGTAACCTCCTCCCTGCATTACATCTCTATCTACGGGCACAACACCAGTAGTGGAGTCCAACAGCAGTGCTTTGCAACAGGATGCACAGTTCCTCCCACAGCACCTCAAATATGTTCTTAGTTACTTTTAACCAATTCATATAACCAGGAAAGTGTCCTGCAGCATGTCACTTTCTCCAGAATGAAAAACTGTTACCCCAAGGCAGGTATTCACTTTCTTCCCTTCAAAAAATGCTGTTTCTGCTTCACATCTCAAGAAAAAATACAAAAACGACCATCCCTCACCGCTAAATGCGGCCTTTCTAAACAGCCTGACACTTGATTTTCCCCACTGTTGAAAAGCTAGGGTGGGTTGGTTGTGTTGTTTCAGTTCTTTTTGTGATTGCTCCACTTTTTAGACCAATACCAAATGTCTTTGGAATGTGTTTCCCTTCTCTTCATGTTTTATCTCTAGGTTTACCTAAAGCAAAGAATTTATATCTTAGTGATTTAAATATATTTGAAACAGCCCACCACTACAACCAACTTCCACCCACCCAAGAGAGGTGGACTTTGATTGTCCACAGAAGTTTCAACAGCTTTCTAAGCAGACTTTGAGTTTTTACAGTAAAAAGTTGTACCTTTGTCCAGCCAGGAAAACTGACATAGGTGTCTTGTGGCAAGTCTGGAATCCCTCCAGGAATTGAAAGACTACCAGTGTAAAACGTAGGTACTTCGTCATTCAGTTGATTACCCACAAATCTCTCCGGCTGATCAAAGGGAGGAAAAATGCCATAGTTCACTGCTCCATCTATGTCTAGAGGATACATTTCCCATCCAACAAGTATATCTTGAGCCAGAGTTAAATTTGAAACTAGACCCTAAAAGGAAGGAAAAGAAAAACAACACCAAAAGATAAGATAATTAGTGTATGTTATTGAAGTTATTTGTCTGCAATTATAAATCAGTCAGGAATAAAAACTGAATCAAAGTACTTGAAACAGCTGGCTGCCTATCTGTGTATGAAAAAGCCAAGCATCTGGTCTTAACCAAGTTAAGCTCTGCTTAAGAATAAAGGGCTTCATTCATTCTCTGGGAGAGATTTGTTCCTCTTCAAAGTTTTAAACTTTCATTGATACCCAAGAGGTTTTTTTTCAAACTATTTTCCTGTAACTGGCAAAATTTTTATTTTGCTTTAACATTACCATGATTACAAAACCTAGGGCTTAATAAAAAGCAGAAGCAACATTAAGTATCACTAAGTCTGTGATACTGTCATTTGGTAACACTGAGTCACTAACCCAAGACATTAACCTGCACAATGGCAGAGAAAGTGGTATTTGCTTCCTACCAATTTTCTCCAGACAAGATAAAGTATCACAAAAACCAATGCACATGCCCAATTCTGCGAAATATTTTAAGCTTACAGTCAGCTTTAAGACCACAGAGTCCCACTTCATTTCCATGGAACCACATACACATTGGTTCACAGCGCACCAGGCTGCTTGCACAAAATGCAAAGGCAAGATAAGGTCATGATTTAAGAAGAATGAAAGGAATATTAAGTTACCCCTGCACACATCCTAATTGCGTTATAGCAGTAGTTCCTTAAGTGGTGTTTCATTGCAATGCAAGGGGTTGACTTTAACTGCTTGAATAGACCCTGCATAGAAGCTGTTTCTAAGCGCAATTTAAGTTCTGTTGTAAACACCACATGTCAAACAGGAACAAGCAAAACCACAGTTTTATGGCTTTGGAGGGCTGACACTATGTTGTGTGTCTGTTCTGATGTCTAATAAGCACTGGATTGACTCCACAGATCTCATCACCTGTATGAGCACTAAGTGGTTTTCTCTTCCTTTACCTAGACATCCACTTCGCGGAACAGGAGCTTATTTTTCTTATGTCAAAATAAAATATCTGCAGAGTGTTAAGTGACAAAACTTTTCTATACAGTCTAGACTCTATTCTGCCTAGCAATCAACTAAGGTAATGCAATAGGGTCAAACCTTCTAACCTGCCTCCCTAAGCTCATCTGTAGGCACCATGAACAGTGGGATTTTTAGAATTATGTGAATTGCCTACTAAACATCCTTACTTTGGTCTGCATACAAATGCACATTCGATGGTCCAGATGCAGATATAAATTTTCCAAGTATAACTGAGACACAGATGGCAGCGAGCATGTGAAAAGACAGAAAAAAACAGAAACCACACTGTTCCTTCTTTTGCGTCCTTCAACAAGACTTAGGTCAGCAGCACATTTTAAAACCAAAATCCCTCTAAGATTCCTTCACAAAACCTAAATGCCTATTTTGATTTCAAGCTCAAAAAAGTGATAAAACCCCAGCCAAACAAAACCCCGAAAACCACCCTATTTGCTTAAAAATGAGAGGCTTTACAAGGCAGGAACTTCTTCCACTAACGTGATTTTCGAAAGCACAAAATACCTAAAACCCAAGGTATCATTACTTCCAGTTTTCAAAATCAACACAAAGAACAGCATGATGGAGGAATTCTATGGGAAGAAGCATTGCACACAGTCCAAAGCTACCTGAGAAAGGCCGCCTTTTCTACACAGAAGGATCCTGCTTTTAGAGGATTATTCTCACCAGGGACATGTCTCCTAAACTTGCTTTCACTCTTAAATCTTTAAACAATTGAAACTCTGGTATAAGTGTGAATTTCAGCTCAACCACAGCAACACCGAGAACCTCCCTAATCCAACCTCTAACGCTCTATTTTGTTACCTTAATTTTGCATTAAGCACATAAGTTTCCTTATCACCTGTCCTGTTACTAAATACATAAAAATATTGCTGCTGCTTCAACACGAAAGCAAAACACTGGGATACTAGCTTCCCTCTCCTACCACTCAGATAAAGGTGAAGTGCCTTGAAGAGACGGCATGGACAGTTGGCGCTACTGCTACCCAATCGTGTCCTAATAATAACAAAACCAAAAAAAAGGCATGCTGGGAACTGTGCACAGCACAAACACAACGCAAGACTGGCCTCCACAGCAGTCCTCTCTTTTACCAGCTAACACACAGCACTGGGGGATCCCATTAAGCCTAAAACCAAAAAAGTTTACTTTTTGCCCCTGCCCTTCCTAGTGCTCTGTTAGTGGCACCTCCACGATATTGCGTTTACATGGCAAGCTTTTGGCAGCAAGGGGGGTTGTAGGTGGGGCCTCTGTTAGAAGATGCCAGAAGCTGCCCCGTGTTGGAGAAAGGCAGTTCCAGCTGACTCCAAGACAGACCCACTGCTGAGCCCATCAGTGACACTGGGAGCGCCTCTGTGATGACACATTTAAGAAAGGCTAAAAACCCCACACCTGTGTGGCAGCCGTGAGAGAGGAACGAAGAAAAACGAAAAGAGCGAGCCCCAGGGTCAGTGGAGGAGGAGAAGGTGCTCCAGGTGTAGGAGCAGAGATTCCCCTGCAGTCAGCAGTGACACAGCCTGTCCCATCACAGCCCATGGAGGTCCATGATGGAGCAGGTATCCACCTGCAGCATGAGGAGGACCCCAGGCCAGAGCACTTACATGGCCTCAAAGGAAGGTGTGAACCTGTAGAAGCCTGTGCTGGAGCAGGCTCCTGGCAGGACCTGTGGATCCACATGGAGAGAGTAGCCCACACTGGAGCAGGTTTGCAGGACTTGTGAGCTGGTGGGGACCTACACTTGAGCAGTCTGTTCCTGAGGGACTGCACCCCGTGGAAGGGACCCATGCTGGAGCGGTTCATGAAGAACTGCCGCCCATAGTAAGGATGCACACTAGAGAAATTCATGCGGGACTGTCTCTCATAGGTAGGGCCCCATGCTGGAGCAGGGGAAGAGTGTGAGGAGGAAGGAGCAACAGAGACAGCGTGTGATGAACTAACTGCAACCCCCATTCCTTGTCCCCTTTCCTTGCTCAAGGGGAGGAGGTACAAGAATCACAAGTGAGGTTGAGCCTGGGAAGAAAGGAAGGGTGTTTTTAAGATTTGTTCTTGTTTCTCATTATCCTACTCTGTTTAACTGCCAATAAATTGATTACCCTGAGTTAAGCCTGTTTTGCCCATGACAGTAATTGCTGAGTGATCTCCCTGCTTATCTTGAACCACAAACTTGTATTTTCTCCCCCTCTCCTGCTGACAGAGGAGTGACAGAGTGGCTTTGTGGCACGTGGTTGTAGCCAAGGTCAACCCACCACAGCCACTCATGCGTGGAGGTGACAGTCCCAAAGCACAGACCCAGAAGCACTTGGAAGCTTTCTAAAAATTATCTCTAACATCTGACCAGTCCAAACTTGAACTGACACTTTTGCATGGTAAAGTGCTTGTGAAACAGCCTTTCCCAGCCACATTGAGATTATTACAAGGGCACGCTGTTTGCAAATGAAATGGGACCAGGAGAGACACACAAGAGTGTATATATGTACACATACAAACCCCAATTTCACCAACCCCCCAAATGCAATCCCAGGATTTACAAACCTCAAATAACAATCAAGTTCTAGACCAATTTCCAACCCATTTATGGAGTTTATACAAGCAGTTTTATACATTTTAAAATGTTAGCTACAGGCTCAACTCAATCTGAAAGTCTTGTGGGTGACAACTTAAGTGAACCAACAAAAAAAATTTAAAACATGTCTGGCAGTTTTTAATTTCACACTGATTTTGGTGACTGGAAAAACTCAAATGAAAACTAGTGAGTAGTTATATTTTGAGGTAAAGTTCCAGCTGTGTAATCCTGACCTTTTTGCTCTTTCTACCCCACTACTTTCTTTTTAACCAGTGGAAAAGAATAAAAGCCATTACAGTCCCATAACTCCATTGATTTTACTTACCTTAAAGTCATTATTGTATCTACCAAAGTTGACTCGGCCCATATTCTCTACCAAGAGGTCCAGATTTGCTCCAGCCCTTCCAGTTATATTTATAGCAAGTGATTTGTCCCTTTCAAGGACACCCTGAGGAACCTAGAAAACAACAAAAATACCCTGTTAGTTGTTTTTTCAACTTGCATGAAGAAAACAAAAATGACAAAGAGAAAAAAAAAAAGAGTAAAAAAAAATAATTTCCTGAACTGCTATGTCAATGTGCACATTTCAGTACACAACAAATGGATGTGCTAGTGGGTTTTGATGTACCTGGTTCACAAAAAGCAGGTTCCCAAATTTAGTCTACTGAGAAGATTTTGGCAATATCCGTGATTTAAAGGGGCTTCATCTTCCAATTAACCATGTATCAATATTTAGTTCTATTTGTTCCTATTCCCAGAACATAAGGAAAAAAGAGCTTGACCTGGAGTTCAGCACAGGTCACATATTAATTAAAAAACAGGCGATAAAAGTCCACGAATTTATATTAATTTTCACTAAGCAGGAATGAAACCCTGCTTATGGGAAGAAAGTTCACGTTCCGTACAATAAACTTTTTTTTTTTTCCCCATGAAACTTTGATCAGAAGCCAGTTTCATAAGGTAAGACATAGGCTCAGGCTTCCTCTTCCTGCCACCCTCAAAGTTAAAAATAAGAGAATAATAATGAAAAAAAAAATCTATGGAAATACTGCAGAAAGCCATCAAGAATACACACCATTAACGTATCTCATGAACGTGGAAGTCAACCCTTTCTCTAGGTCTTTTACTCACTTATCACTCACGAATCTGTATCAACATCCAAATTTCAAAAATGGCCATGTTTTCTCCACTACAAATTTGAACATCTGGTATGAAACAACTAGATACTTCCTTATTTCCTTTGTGTGATTAAGTAAGACCAGGGTTGTCTAGGTAAGCCAGAGAAGGCAGGAAGCCCCATAGGCTGCATCCATGACTTCCATGAAGGCCACTCATGGCAGAAATGAACACCAGCGAGCAATGCTTTTACCCCATCGACAGAGACATAGGCACGATCGTGGACTCCGTTCAAAGGTGAAGACAGTTCTGTTGGCTCCGTGCAGTTTTTTGGAAGTGCAGTTCTGTACAGTACAAACCCAAAATACTAGGAAAAGAAAAGAAAGAAAAAAAAAAAACAAACAAGCAGATTCATGAACCAAGTAATTCCGTAGTTTCAGTTCAGGTCAGAATTAGAAATATCCCACACTTCTGCCTACGTGGTTAGACTGAAATGTTAACTTTCATTCACTTCAGATAGCATCTATCACAGACACCGTTTCAGATTAAAATTCACTTTGACCTTTAGGTAATGGGTGTAAGTCCCACAGAGTTTCCACTTTTAAATTTCATCAGAAGATTTACGCAACTTTATAAGATAAGGCTCCATCTAAGAGGTATTTCCTCAATAAAAACAAAGTAGTTAATGATCAACAGTATTATTTCTTCATTAAAATCAGTGAAAAGATAGCTGGAAAATCCCTTCATAACTGACTTCACTGTCACCCACTGCCCATAAATTGACATGTTCGTCAAGTCAATATTCTCTAATATTATCTAATTATCTATTATCTTTAAATACTGCACGGTTTACATCAGGAACATTTAGGAATATTTTTAACTAAGTTCCTCATCAGGAACAGAAAAAAAATGTCGTAGCCATTACTGTGACCTGGACAGGCTGGAAAGCTGGGTGGAGAGGAGACTAATGAAGTTCAAAAAAGGCAAGTGCAGGGTCCTGCACCTGGGAAAGAATAACCCCATGCAGCTGTACATGTCGGGGGCTGACCTGCTGGAAAGCAGCTCTGCGGAGAGGGGGTCCTGGTGGCCAACAAGCTGTCCATGAGCCACCAGTGTGCCCCTGTGGCCAAGAAGGCCAGTGGTATCCTGGGGTGCATTAGGGAAGCGCACTGCCAGCAGGTCGAGGGAGGTGATCCTGCACCTCTACTCAGCCCTGGTGAGGCTGTGTCTGGAACGCCGTGTCCAGTTCTGGGCTCCCCAGTTGGGCTATGAGGCTGATTTAAAAAAAAAACCCCAATAGTCTCTTAAAAATCTGGAAGTCAATACTTCATAGAGGAGAGAAATAAAGGTGAAAGCCCCGACAGCACTGATACCTCTGTCCACAGGAAGAACAAAACCTCAGGGGCAAAACAGGAGCACTGTAGAATACGGAAAGGCCTCCAGTACAAAAATCCTGGATTCCTGTATAATACTATTACTTCTGTGCTGGGATACGGGGTAAGACACGACATAAGAAGAGTAATACCACAGAGGGTTGTTCAAATAAACGTTACAAAATTACTGCCGAGTGCCTACTGAAGGAATCCTTACCTGCTTTAGCTGAACAAAGGTCAACGGGTAAGTGCCTTTCACTGGTCCAGAAGGTGACAGCCCATCAAGAACCTCCACCACAGTGCCCACCTGCAGCACAGAAAAAGCAGATATGTGAAGGTCAGTACATTTCAGTCCAAATATAACAGCTTGCATACCACCAAGCCAGCTCGCTGCATCGGTCTAGAGAGTTAATAAATCTTTACATCATCCTTGCAGACACGTAAATAATACGATACAGTACAGACAACTGATGAACTCTGAAAGGAACATGCTACATGTGGAGCAATGTTTTAAAAAAGTAGATCTTCTAAATTTGCTATGCATTCATAAAAATAAAAACGACCCTTTACTATTTAACAAGAACTAACCCAGGAGTTTCTCACCAAATTTCTATAAACAAACACAACTGCTCTGGACAATCATTAGAAAGCAACTATATTATCTAAATTTTGCTCAATTATACTTCGAATCAAGGTAGGGAAAATGCCACTGATATCTACTGAATTACTCTGAAATCATTCTGACCTAAGTAAGGATACAGTTTGGTTCAATCAAGAGCTATCCAAATTGATTTTACCCTATTTAGTCTTAAATTATTTTAGAAATTTCAAGGCTGCCATTCAGTTGTCACATGTAAGTAGCTGGACTGATTTTAGTAAGACTGGGAGCAAGGCTTAGGGTAGTCAGATACATAAATACTTTGCTGAACAAGGACTTTGAGGTTTACAATTGAATTGCCTTTTGTTGCGATCCACACTTTCCTTTTGCAATTACAGAGTTTTCTACCGATCTACAATTCTGTCTCGAAGTCCAAGATCAATTTTAGGTTAATCAAAATGTCCACAATATGCCTACTGTCTTACAAGCTCAAAAAATCAAATTTTTCCTGCAAGATGTCAATCTGTTTCACCAGAATTATTGTCACTGCTCAGTGGTGTCCAGTTCACACTCAGAATATTTCTCAAACACAGATTTACTTTCAAATGCTTGAGAAAAAAAAAAAAGCAAAAAAATTTAAGTTTTTAAAGTCTTGTAAAACCGTACTGCAAGAGCATTCACAGCAATTCAAATTTCTGAGGCTGCTTCAATAACAGAACTATTGAATTTTTTGAGAGCATATATGAAAACAGCGTTGAAATATTAAAATGCACGTACAGCATTTTGCAGTGATGCAACAGAAGCCAGCATGTACCACCTATGTACACGTAATTAATTCTGCAGTATAGTACTGGGTTTGGATGGGATACAGTTAAATTTCTTCACAGTAGTTAGTACGGGACTGTGTTTCGGATTCTTGCTGGAGACAGCACTGATAACATGGGGATGTTTTTGTTGCTGCTGAGTCAGCTTACACGGAGTCAACGGCTTTTCTGCTTCTCTCACCACCCCACCGGACAGCAGGCTGGGAGGGGACACAGCTGGGACAGCTGACCCCCTGTGACCAAAGGGATATCCCGTACCATGTGGTGTCACGCTTGGCAGTAGAAGCTGGGGCAAAAAGGAGGAAGGGGGAGATGTTTGGAGTGACTGTGCTTATGTTGGCAAGTAGCCAATACACATGATCTATTCAAAAGGTGCGTGATGTGGCACTCAGGAGCACGGTTTAGTGGTGAACAGGGTGGTGCTGGGTTAACGCTTGGACATGATGATCTCCGAGGTTTTTTCCAGCCTTAGTGATTCTATGATGGAGCCCTGTTTTCCTGCGGATGGCAGAACAATTCCCTGTGGACAGGTAGTAGTAAATAAACTTAGTAGTAAATGAACTTTTCATCTCACCTTACTTATGTGTGCAGTTTTCGCTTCACTTATGCCTGCAATTTTTGCTTTACCTACTAAACTGTCTTTATCTCAAGCCACAAGTTTTCACACCTCTACCTTTCCGATTCTCTCCCCCACCCCACTGGAGGGGAGCGAGAGAGCAGCTGTGTGGTGCTCAGCTGCCTACCAGGATTAAACCACAACAAGCACGTAGATACAGATCTGAAGAGACTTTTAAAATGAGCTTATCTTAACTCGAGAGGAACACGAAAGCAAAAAGATGCCCTAAGTATACAAAAGGTAATGTTATCACCACCTGCAGCTTGGGTCACTCTCACTAGCCCACAGCTAAGAAGGTTCACTCAGGCAACAAGCCCGATGGTCAAACAACAGTGTCATGGGTTCACACTGGCAAAGTTAATTTATAGAAATAAACAACAAATCTATGAGCATTAAGAGTCTTATAGCCCAGGTGGACAGCGAAATGAGAAATGAATGTAAGCAGCATGAAGACACACACAGTCACAAAAATGACCTGCTAACTGGCAATGAGCGCTGCTCTGTGCCTTGCTGAACTGAGTATTAGTAGCTTGTACATGTGCTTTTTTGACTTTGGTTTTAAGTTCTTGCTACCAAGGGGGCTTCTATTTTGAACACTGGTCAACTACATATGATTCACTCAGGGGCTGGGCTGGTAGAAGCTTGTTTCTTTGAAACTTCAATATATTACTTTTGTTCAGCTTTTCAGTCTTCACTTGTGCGTACTAAAAAACCCCTCAAGATCTGGTCTTGCTGCAAGTTCCTGTTGACTGCTACTAAGTGGACAATCAGCATCACAACAGAAACTTAACAGTGAATGTAAAAATCACAAATATTGTCAGGAGTTTTTAAAAACAACCTGAAAAGCAACGAATGGCTACTAATAAAAAATAGCAATATTTTAGAGCCAAGTCGTCAAAACTGAAGTGTAAGATCATGCACGAAAGAAAAAAGGAACAAAATAGCTCCATCTGCTGTTCTGCCTTTGCTTGCCCTCATTTATCATCTTCAGCACTTCTCTTTTGCACCTATGCAACAGGACTTTTTCCTTATCACCTGCTTTCCTGTCTTCTGCTCTTATTTTACAATGTCAGTGTCTCCAGTACAGTTTAATAAACTATACTTTTCCCACCTCGGAGGATTCTTTAAAATAATTCAATAGCTCAAACGAGCTCAAATGAACAACTGCCTGATGAGTGGAATTGATACTTAAGGATTGAGTTGTCACAGAATATCGGGGGGGGGGGGAATCAACAGAGAACAGCCTGCTCTGGTTACATGTACCTCTGTTATGTATAACATATGACTCCGGAAAATACTCTGGAGTCTCATTTCTCTTTTCCTTTTCGAGAAAGCGTCAAGGGAGTTGGTTCACTGCAGTAGGTTCAATGCTCTGGATAGCAGCTGGACTTCTGGACCTCAGCTGCACAGTGAAGCTTCACACAGTGCCTGTTTTAGCACTGTCACGCCAAATGATATAGCTGGGAAGTTTACTATTATCAAAGCCATGTCCTACTATTTTAAATACTCCCTCTCTGATATTCACCCAAATACATTCGGGCTTCTCCATACAACAAGGTGCATTGGACCTAGTCCCAGCAGGGGCTAGAATGGAGTTGGGAGGAAGGCTTTGGCTGGGCTGGTACAAATCCTCTGTGATTTGAGACTCATCCTGTGTTGTGGGGCAACCAAGCAGAGCAAACTGCTGCTGAAGTTAAGCAATGGGTCAGAGACCAAAAAGCTGCTTTATTCGCAGAAAACAGTTCTGGAGGCTTTCAGTGCAGGTGGCAGTATATGTACAGGCATGACAGAAACCTCATGCCTGGCACTTTACACGTGCCATCTGGATTCCTAAAACTGCTGTGTGGAGAGTAAAACACTTCCTCTCAATAAAGCAAGAAGCATAGAAGGTGAAGGAACAGAGCTCCCCATGTGATGGCCAGGTCAAAGCTGTGATATTTGAGCAAGTTTTGTCATCTGACTCCGCTGTAAGATGGGTGCCTGGACCAGGCACCCAGCAGCATTCACTTCTTGAAGGCATGAAAGAGGAAGTTCATCGTTCTAGCGAAACTGGACAGCCTTATCTGAGAGCCACGAACCATGAGAAGATCAGAGCCAAAATCTGATAGCTGGGCTCCTAAGTGCTGGCAACCCTAGACAGCAGCCACAGTGGTGGATGTACTGATAAGAGCAATTAATTAGTCACTACTGCCAGTGGTTGCTGAAAATAATATAGATCTGTTTCAACATCACTGGTGAACCACTTTTTGCATTAAAGTATTTCTGCCCACCAACTGAGCAGGATGACATGAAAATGCCTCCAAAGCTTTATCACTACCAAGTTTTGCAACGCTTCAGCTGCAGTACGTAACACATCAGATATATCGCTAACCGGAAAAATGGCTGCCAAATTAAATTACAAAGTATAAAATCAAAGCATTAGGAGTTAACAGTATCCAGCACACCAAATGCAGTAATCTCAAAATTCGTCTGTGCCCAGCAGATGGAATATAGCCAAGTTTATACCTGCTCTGTCTTCTGTTGCCCTTTAAACCACTCTCTTCACTCACTGCAGGAACCTGCTTCTCAACCATATCTCACAAAAAATTGTCCTTGGTCCTAAAATGACGGTGCTATGGACAAACCCCAGATACCTGCAAGCTGACCAGCCACACCACTGTTGTTGTACAGGATATAGCAAGGCTGGCTTCAGCATGCTGGGTTCTGTGTGGATCTCCCTCAGCAAGAAACCCATTTAATTTCTCTCATCAGCTACAGATTTGCACACATCTTGTAAGAAACTTTATAAGACTCCTAAATTTATTAAAAATGTTCCGTATTCAAAATTTAAACATACAGAAGTACTTAAAAGATATGTATATCCTACCTGCTGCTTCTACTTCAGAGGCATCACCAGCTACAGAAACAGCCTTTGCTCACAGCTCTTATGGGAGCATTCCCCCAGCTACATTACTCACACATGAGTTATCTTCAATAACTGTGTTCCTATTGTGTTAATGATATATTCATTTCAGTTAAGTAAAACTGCAGGTGCATACTGCATATTGTAAAAATCACCTTTTTATATTCAGATAAGATACGTTTTCTCATTTTCCAACATGGGCATGATTCCTAACTTCCAAGTTCTGTTCCCTCTTTCCTGAAAGTTTGCTTTCAGGGCTTTCCTCTTTATTTTGTATTACGTCTAGATTTTGCCATAACGCCCTTACAGACATTTTTTTGTGAAAAGCAAACACAGAGCATTACAAAAGATACATATTACAGATGTTAATTTACCTTCTGCAAGCGAACCTTCCCATATGCAAATTTGGGTGTTGTTGGAGGGATAATACCTTCTGGTAACTCCTTATACTGAAAAGAGAAGAAGGAAAAAAACCCACACTCAAAACTTTAATACCAATGCACTTCACCTGAATTCTCACTTTCAACTTACAAACTTTGTAACTTTGTAAATAGAACTTCGGCTAAAAGTAAATAATCTCACTAAAGGTTATAGGTGGATCCAGTCTCAAGATAGAGAAGGGTTTTTTTAAAGAAAAAATCTGACTTGATCACAAAAGTTAAAAATTTTTTAATTACTATTCAACTCGAGGTAATGGCAAACGGCATAACAAATAAACTGAGCTGCCAAAGAATCACAGTGCCCTTGGAGCCCTCCTGTGGCTTCAGCCTAAGTTACTTCTGTGACTCTTCTGCAGTCATCTCCCCGGTCCATAGGGGCTTGAGTGGACATTTCAAAGCCTGTAAGACAGTATTTCCACCTGACCCTTACTTAGCAGCACGTCCATATGGGAATTTTTAGCCTCTTGTGCCTTTCCTGCTAATCCATTACTTCCTAGGCTGGGGTCTTTGAGAAGCAGGCCTTGAGACCACAGCGCCACAAACCTCTGAGGTCCCATCGTTATCTTCCCTCTAGTCCTGGTCTAGACAATTGTCCTGTCAATCACAGGGAAACATGACAAGGAAACACTGACCACTGATCTACTTCTGGTTACTTCTTGCCTTATATTCACGGGAATAACCACCTGACATCAGCAGAGAGAAGGGATGAAGGGCGTTCACTACTTTCCTGGACACTTCTGAGGAGTGGCAGACCAGACCAGGCTTTCTGCCCCAGAACCCAGCCTTCTCTTTTGTGAGCCTTCAACCTTCTCTTCTTGCAGTCATCCTCTTTTCCCTTTCCTGCCATCACCTGTCTCATGTAACATCCACTCTTCTCACCTGTTCTTTCACTTACTAAACACTGCCCTGTCTGCACATTAGAGAGAAAAACCTTCTGCA
This sequence comes from Pseudotriccus pelzelni, assembly GCA_035584735.1. NCBI lineage: Eukaryota > Metazoa > Chordata > Aves > Passeriformes > Tyrannidae > Pseudotriccus > Pseudotriccus pelzelni. The sequence goes on along the minus strand of JAWMRA010000078.1, from coordinate 43,191,429 downwards.
GACAAGATACCCATGTAAGCAGGCAATCTAAGTCTGCATTTTAATACACATCACAAATGACTGCCCTTGTGAAGGCTGCACATCTACACATTCCGAGTGCTTACTTTGGCAGATTTTGTTTTAAAAATGAATTTCGTGAGAGGCTGAAAAGGATTCTTTTCTTAGGAGATCTTACTTTGATTTCAGCTTGAAAGTTTCAGGACAAGGCATGATTTTCTAGGTTTACACATGGTATAACCAGCATAAAACTCAGGCTCAAAAGCTTGACTTGGCACCAAGACAAGGGGTCTTTTTAATTAGCCTTTTTTTTCCTTTTTTCTTTTTTTTTTTTTTAACAAACCACAGCACTGTGATTCCTAATGCTGTCCTGTCAAGTGTCAGTTACGGATGGATGAAAGCCTGATTTACATTTCTGGTAACAAGTTCATTCCTTCTTCTCTGTATTTGCAAATAATCAAGATATCCAGACTTTAAGAAAACAGAAACTGTATTCACCTAAGAGAAGAAGTCAAAAGCAGGAAATTTCAGTCCAAACAGTAAAACTTAAAGAACACTACAAGCAATTGAAAGTAGGTGTAGACTGAAACTCTTCTTCATTACATTTTTAACCAAAGGAAGATTATAACGTTAGCCTTTTAGCCCAGCTAACATGTTGAACGCAATCATTAGTTACAGGCAACTTTAATTTTTTTTCATCAGATCCACCTCAAACTGCAGTGAAGCAGACAGACTGTTACAGGTTTAGAACCCACAGCAGAGACAGGAAAACTTCATGAGAAGCTATGGATATGGAAAGCAAGAAACTAACAAACCACACCAAAAAATGACCCAACGCGCCTGAGGTTATACTGAACACTTCAGATCTTACCAAGGCGCTCTCACTGCAGTAGCATACTACTCACACCTCAGACAGGGACCTTGCCTTGAAGAAAACAACTCTAAACCAGGAAGTTTGGAGATGTCTCTGGTGAAAAAGGCTGTATCAAGACAAGAGGTTCCCCTTGGAAAGGCCATCAAAATTATCCCATCAATTTAACCCGCCAAGCTTGGGGAAAATTGAGAAATTGAAGGAAACGATCCACAGCAGGCCTTCCACAGTTACGGAGATACAAGCATGCTCAACCCCAGAGAAAGGGCAGTATTCTTTTGGGAGACCTACTCCCAGCATAAAAATGTCTTCTAGTGAATAGGAACGTTGCTGGCATGCAACAGGATGAGTACAAGCCCGAGCCTTGGGATTCATGTGGAATCTGGTTTTAAGCCTCATCTCAACAGCCTCCAACGCTAGGCTATTCAAAACCCAAACGCAGGTTCCATGTTTCACTTCAGTCTGCAGTTTGCAGAGACACTGCATTTTTACAGCAAGGCAAAGCTTGTCCCACCCACTAGCTACAGTCTGTGAAATCACAAAACCAAACTGGAGAAGCATGTTTCTTCTCGCAGAGGCCCCAAACCACAGCACGAAGCTTGGGATGCAGACAGCCAAAACACTAAGCTGCAGCACACATCAGGCTGATACTGAGTCACGTGCCTAAACTGACTGAATGGCTGATCGATGCTGCAAGGAAAAAGCTCCGTGCAGTCCTCCCCTATCTCTGCTCCCAGCCAAACCCTTCCTGGCTCCCTCTGCTCCCCTTGTGGCAGCACTGGCTCTCAGCCGACTGAGGGAGCTGATACAGCTTAGTGACCTTAACCTGAAAGAAAGCAAATACATTAAGAAAGGACAGCTCAATCATTTCGGTGTCAGAGCTAGATATGTATCCTCTCCTCTAAAAGGAAGGAGGGAGCCATAAGGACAGAAGGGATAGCCTGAGAGGTGCAAGATCTTTGCCCTTTTGTAACAACAAGCAGTTAGGTTGGACTCATTGTCTTGCTCTACTTCATTTCTGCCACTTGCAGAAAACAGTAAATTCAGAAGTGACTTACACCAGTGCAGAACAAGAAAGTTTGCAGTACACCAGGGATGTGTCAAAGAACCATTCTAAAAATGTCCTGGGGACACTCACCATACCAATGACTTCTCTCAAGGCAAAATATTTTTCTGTAAGATCTCCCGCTTCACTCAGTGGAGCATCGTAGTCATAACTAGTGGGCTGTGGCATATAGGGCATATTAGCACCTAAGGCAAGAGATAAAAAGAAAAAGGCATAAAAGCAATGGAAGAGCTGGGTTTTTTCCAAAGGCATCAAGTCTGAAAATTCTGTCCGATCACAGCCAGACTCGGCTACATTTTCAGATTCAATGTAGGCCTCGGTATGCGGGGTTTGACATAGAGAAACTGTTCCTGATGGAGGACAATGTACTTGTGAGCTCACACTGCTTTGTTACTCAGTCTTCAGAAATATTCTGAAGAGAAACACTGTTTCACAGGACTGAGTGAAGCAGAAGTAGCCTTGGCCAAGACAAATACCATGTGGGTTTAGTACAATATGCGGACAATAAACAGAAAATAGCTAGTGCAGTCATCTTTCCTCATGTGAAAGTAGGCATAGCTTATTCTTTCACAGAATACATCACTACCTAATTCATAAACAGTTCTCCTACATCATTAGTATCTTTTAAATAATTTCTTACCATTCCAATAGGCAAAATTAGTCCCACCTATAAACATGTACCTAAAAAGACAAAAAAAAAAAAAAACCAAACCAACATCCACTTAAATCAGGTTTTGCTGAACTGGAGAAAAAAAAAAAATCCCCCCAAAATTAACCTCTACTGAACACACACTTACAGGTTAACGTTAGCACCACGTGCCAGGATTTCATTAAGCGTTTTAGCTATAGTTTGTGCGGGCACAACAGAATGACGGTGCCCCCAGTGATCCAACCATCCAGTATAAAACTCAGAATTAACCTGAAAGGAGGAAGGGCAAAAGAGGAAGGGAAAACATGAAGAGGGAACAAGAACAGAATGCAATGTGATTTAAGGTTACTAAGTGTGAGAGGGAAGGAAAAAAAGCCACTTTGACTCATTTGAGCCATTTTCAAACTACTATAAATACAGTAAAATATATACTAAATCAGTCCTTTTCAGCAGACTGGTCAAAGTTTCAGACTACTGGTCAAAGAAATTAAAGGATTGTTTCAATAATTTTATAGGGACACTTTGAAAACAACTGCTGAAGTACCAAAGAACATGGATTTCCTGGGAACCTGTCAACATGGATGTTTCAGATGCTTGGCATTCAAATAAATGATTAAAACAACATATTCTGTGCAGAATAGCATACACAGACCAGATACAATGAAAAATAAATATTTCAAACTATTTCATAGCACAGAGATAATCTTGTACCCTCAATGGGCCTTTTCCCTTTGCCAGAATGGCTTCCAGTGATCTTACATCCCATTATGGCTTGTCTAAAACCTCTAGGGTAGCTGAAAACAGGAAACAACTTCTAACCTGCCGGTTTAATTTTGCTCTTAGCTTCCACCTACACACATATCTCACTAACTCATCTAATCATACTTAGCGTTTCCGCTGCTCTGTAAACATTTGCCTTAGCAAGGAAAACTACTGAAACAAAATGAATACATTTCGAGACTAAAATAGTATCTGCAGAACAGCAGTTAATGTGGGTTTGAAAAACACCCACAGAACCTCCTCTACTCACTTTTCCTGACTGACTTGGAAATTACGTCTTTCTCAACATGTCTCTAAAACTGTTTCAATGCACTGCTGTCAACTCCTATTAACTCTTATTAACAACTTCAAGGTTAGAAATTATACAAGAAATTTAAGTGAAAAGACATACCAAAGGGCCCTTAGGTTCACTGCTCCTTTGAGCTAAGAATGCTGCTGTGACATTGCCACCTATAAAAAGAAAGAAAGAAAATTGAGTTCCTACATCTGCAACTTTTTGGATCCTTCATTTTACTGAGACAGGTGTCTCATCTCCCTTCCAACCTAGCAAAAATCATGAGAAGTTACTCCAGCAAACACACAAAATCAATAGTTTTGATTCCAGTGTTTCATTTGCAGAACTTATTTAAAGCACATACATACATGGATGCCTGCATGTGTATATGCCTTTGCTTTTGAGACACATCCTTTGAAAACCCAGCTTTTCTCAGCAATGACATTTTGGCACAAAAAAGGCTGAGGTGTGTCAGAATTGCTACTTGACCATTGGAAAGTCTAGGTCTGGGGTTACATTACCAAGACTATGGGGAAGAACAGAAGCCAGGCAATCTCTAAAGGGGTGTTTCACTTCTGGTCACTCCTAGTGGCTCAAGCCACAGTGACTGGAAACAACCACTTCCATGAGTAGCTCGCCATCCCATAAATGATACACATGAAGGGGTTCACAATTTCATTCTACTTGTAGGAAAACAGATCCTGCTACCCACACGTTTGGCTGTAGAGAGAATAATGTACAGAACAGGCCATGTATTAAAAAAAAAATAAAAATCTATCTCGGAGTTTGTTTCTTGTTCCTTAAGCCTATTTTTGCCTTAAGCCTAATTTTGCCAAGTCCATGAAGTATATGAACATTTAAATCCTTAACTTTCCTATTAAAGGGGTACTTTCTGGTCACACTACTGCTGCTCAGCCATTCTTCAGACCAATATCACAGCAAATTGAGGCAGTGTGCACATTCGTAATTATGATCTTCAGCAGTATTTTTTTTTCTGATAACCATTGCTTAAAAAGAAATGCACTTTGACAGCTGGATTCTAGGACAGATGAAGACATTAAAAAACTCAAATACAAAAAAAAAATTAAAAAAATACATGGAATCAATAACAACTATTACTGCTATTTTTCGGAGATACTTACTATGAGCAGTGTAAATTGTTTATTCATGATTTCAAGACGCAAGACTCTCTAACTGGGTGCTCATGGGTGAATATTCTATGTTCAGGAGTACATCAAATACAAACAAATGCCTATTACCCCATTTAAACAAAGCGGTCAGGTCTGTTAAGCACTCAAGTCAGTTTGTCCTGCCACAACCACACACAAACCAGAATATTTGATATCAAACAGCGGTCTCTAACCTGGGGCAAAGTCCACTGTTGCATAGAGACCCTGAAGAGCTCCACATTTCAAGTGAAACTGGCTTGCACCATCAGTTGTGAAAAGCACCACCTCATCACCAAGATGCAGGCGAAAGAGCTTCAGAAGGAAACGCAGATAGTTATAGTCGCAAGCGAAGTAGCTCCCGTACTCATTCTCTACCTGCAGAGTAAAAGCAAGTTGGTGAAGCCATAGCCCATTTCAGTCTGCATCCAATACCAAAACCAGAAATCCCAAACTCATCCCTCTTCTTCCTTTGACAGCAACGTTGAAAATGTCATTTTAACTCCAGATCTGAGGAGTAAGGGAAGACAAGACTTCTAGGCACTGATTCCCCTTACCTGTCTCTTACAGTGGAGCAACCACTGAGCAGAGCTAAGCCATCTTCCTACTAAATCAACCCCCACCAAAAGTATCTACCCTTGCTCCTTAGCTACAGTGATCACAACACAACCTCTATTAAAACTTGAGATCTATAACCACCTTTCCAAGCAGAATAATAAAGCCACAGAACAGGCTGTGATACAACCAAAACTGCAACCGAACATCTACAAAGGGCTCACGAACAGCAAAGCCCTGCAATGGACTCAAAATTACTTAGGGGAGAAGGACAGCACTGCTACTACTGAAAGGTACACATCTTGCCCCTTTCCCAGGAAGATGGGCTTTCAAGCTCCAGATCTCCAACACCATACAGACCTGAAGGTTATTTCTGAAAATCCTGCTATAAACGTCTTGTTTCTGCCAAAGAATAATTCTGCCCAGTGCTTCTGCTCAACGGACAACACACATTGTTCAACTAAATGATCTTAGGCATATTACAAGCAAGAGCTCTTATCTCATCCTATGTCAACGAGGGAGTTTAAAAAATACTGAAATAAAGCTTTCATTATGGTCAAATTCTGAGAATATAGAACGGTCACCCCTGCGCATCTAGAAGGAGTTTAAGAGAGGAGCTACTGACCACAGACGTACAAGACTGTGCCGGGGAACATTTACAACTTAAGTTAGGTGCTAAGATCTAAAAAGCCTATGTTTCCAGGTAGTTTTTGTCACGAGGTTTAGGCTTACTCCATACTGCTTTTGCTTCTATCTGCAGGTTTTCCCTGTCAAATTGTTTCAGACATTTGTAATTTTGATTTTACGTGAGAATTGGCATGAATATTGGATCTAAAAAGCTACACAAGTTCCCTCTATTGCTTTCTGTGGTTTTGGGAAACAACTTTGACAGAGCAGATCAGGTCTCTCTGAATTCTGGAAACAGTGCATTCAGTTCTTTAGGATAAGGTATTTCATCAGAAACTTTCAGCTACCTGAAACTGCTAAGGAACACCTGTGGCACCACCACCCAAGATCCATGGAGTGTCTGAAAGAGTGGTATAAGCACTCCTGCTGCTAGGATTCATCTGATTTCCAGAAAGTTACCTGCACCATGATGATTGGACCTCCGTTTTGATAGAGGTAAGGCCTCATCTTTGGCAGAAGGACACTCATCCATTTCTCTACTGCTGCCAGGTAATCTGTGATACAAAGCATAAACATTTCACCTAAATTTCAGAGGGCTTATTTTATTTGTTTTTGTTTACATATGGATAGTTTTTACCATAGTTTTAATTATACAAAGTATGAACAGCATTTAATGAACAGATTCCTCTTATACTTGTTCATAAATGTCAGCATCCAGTACAGTTTACTAAAAAATAAAACATTTAAATACTGATGAACTTGGAAAAAATCACCAAAGGGACTTCATCACGTCTCACACAGGTTGTCCTAATACATTTCAACAGGAAAAGAATTCAAACATTGCTAGGTGTACTATTTTTAAAATAGATAATTCAGCCTGCAATAAGCAAAACTGAAGGTGGATATGGCATCTATACATATATTTGTTGCTCAACACGCACTCCAATAAACACATTAATCTCTTGTCTCATTTCATCCCTCCGTAACTGGTTCATGACCGGGCAGCACCTGAGAATGCTGTAACTAGCTCTGGAATTATGTGCACACTGACCAGCCAGAAAGGATCCCCGTGATGAGTGGTCAGTCGGCCATGACCAAACCAAAGATCTCAAAGCTGAAGCTTTTCCTCAGTGGTGACAATGATTTCCCTCTTGGCACCAGTTCGTCAATACCTTGGAAACTTCCAGCCCTACTTTGTTCATTCTATATACTTCTTGAATGCACACTTCTAAGTAAAAGTACTGAAGATTTTACTCACAGGGAAACTTAAGCTGAAATATGAATTATCTACTAATGGCCTGAAACAGCAAGTCACCTTGCTGCCAAAGTGTATTTTTTATAACCTTTTTCACATCTCTACCTGCATCAGAAGACCTGAGAACAATAGATTTCTTCTCCAGCAGCCATGCAGGAAGACCTCCCTGGGAAAAAAAAAAAAAAAAAGGGAAACACTTTAGTAAACATTTTTAGGAAATCTAAAAAGAATTTAGTCTTTTATCAGAATACACAGTGAGACATGAAGACTGATTTTCTACATGAAAGTAGTAATTCCTAATGAGAAAACAAATACTGAGTATTTGGATTTAATTATACTAAAGCAAGACTCTCTTCCAAGGGATACACCAAGAATGTTTGTCTACTTTAAGACAGAAACAATTGCATTAGATTTACCCTAGAAATGACCTAACTGTTACAAAAGGCTGTATACCATGTCCCATTCCGCACAGATGTAAGGTCCAGCTCTCAGGATAACAAGCAATCCAATCTCATTAGCAAGCTGCAGGAAATACTCCAGATCTTTGCCACCAAAAAAATCATAGACGCCCATCTGGGTTTCGTGGTAGTTCCATGGGACATACCTATTAAGAGAGAAAGTCACCTTCCATTAGGACACTGAGACTAACCAGAACTTGGAGTAACACCTACTTGCACTACATGCCCCGGAGATCTGTAATGTTGAACTGGTCCTTTAAGGTCCAGTAAAAAACAAGAGGGCCTTTCTCTAGGGCCTTCCTTCTGTGAGCTACTTCATAGGGCAGAAAGCACTAAAATTAATACTGAAATTAGGTTTAGTACTTTGCAGTATGCCTCCAGCAGTCCATATCAATGCAAGAACAGGTTTTGGTAGTGCCTTTTTGAAACCATGATATTTGTTCCAAAACTTAAGTAGCTAACAGTTTTGAAGTTAGCAAGTCAGGTGCTCAGCTACATCGTGGTGGGAAGCTGATGAGGAGATGAATACTGCAAACCAGTCAGGTTACCAAACCAGCTCATGACCCTTAGTGAACGAAACACCCAGACTGCACAGGGAAAACCAACTACACTGACAGGTCCATCCTGCCGCCACTACAAAGAACTTAAAAAACATCTAAGCCTCAAACGATACTGCATCTTTGTCCTGAAAGTTTTCATTGACTAGGAGCAAAGCAGGCTCTGGAAAACAACAGTGGGAAGAACGGTCAAGTTGGAGTATGTCAAGATGGACAAAATAAAACTTCATTTCAACTAAGTAATAAAGCTGCCAAACAAGCAGATCACCAGTTGAAAGAACACTTCTGTTCTACTTCCAGGACTCAAGAAACCACAACCTCAGCATTGAACACCTCACACAAATAAAAAAAAAAGCACTTGGCTGCAAGACAACAAAGACAACATGTAATCTACCAAATACCATGAGTGGTGTTGTAGCTTGAGGTCCCTTCTTGACAACCTCTTGACAACCATGAGCGTTTCGGCTTGGCATAGTACAAAGTGACAATCACAGCACAGACACACATTAAAATCAGGGATGAGTACAGCCTGAGCAAGGATTCAAGGGAATGGGAAAACTCATTCTCCATGCATTTAATGTTTTGCACGCGGGTTTGTAATCCTTTCAGGAGAACTGCTGCCACTGTTCTAGAAAGAATAAATTTGAGAAAAATTTCTAAAATCAAAACTGTGTCCAGTCAAGCAAAGATCCTCTCAGGCAACCCTGTCTTACTGTCTGTGTTTGTATATATGTTCCACAGTTAATTTTGTAAAAACTACCCAAGAGGGAAAGAAAGTGCATAAAACAGTGCTTTCAACAAGAAAAATAGGAACCCGCAAATAAGTATGCTACTGAAATGTCCATACACAGACAAACAAGCACATGAACATCAAATACAAAAAATTGTAATCTTTCAACCTTAGTTAATATTATACTCTTTCAAACGCCAAAATTTGAAAGGGTATAATATTAAGCTTCTGTTTGAAATTATGAAGCTTAAAATTCATATGCCAGGATGGAGTCAAAGCAATGCACTCAGGCATCATAATGCAGATTTTCCCCTCTACGTGGTATATTTTATTTCTCTGTCAACCTGCTCTAGTTGTTTCAGAAGCACATGAATAACATGTTTCTAGTAGTTTCAGAAGCACATGAATAACTCACTTATAAAACAAACTAAATGTGCATTGAATGAATATGCGACCCAGGTGAAAATACATGTGATGTTAATGTCATTTGGTGTACTTTTTGTACTGCTACCATTGCAGTATAATGTTAGTTTGCTCTGAGCTATAACAGCTCTGTTGTTTTCAAAACTATTGCTTAGAAATGCAGAATTCTTTTAAGTCCCATATATATGTGACTAAGGATTTGTCAAGGACAAATAAACCTAAATCTATTTGTTCTTTGGAAAATTTGCCTAAAGGATTGAAGGAAAAAAATTCATGTCTCTTGACTTAACAAAGCTTTTGGTACTTTGTTGTACCACGTTCCTATAAGCAAGAAAGAAAAAAAAAAAAGAGAAAAAAATACACAATAAGAAGAAGTCATATGGAAGTGATATTAAGAGGAAAAGGGCTGCAAGTTCCACTGAGAAGTGCCATCTGACTGTGAATCACCAACATGACACTGCAGTAAGAGGCAAAGTTTTGTCTGTCCCTGTACATCAGGGAGGTAGATGTAGGAATTCTTTCACTGAAAAATGCTTCTGTAAGAGCGCTGCATCTGTTTGAGCTAAATAAAGATGACTAGGTATTAACTTCCTAACAGTTTCTCGCTGCCTAAAATACAACTACAGAGAGACAGCAACCACTTATACTCTTTTCTTTTTAGTCTACCAAACCAGCTATTTATTACTGGTAAGTAAATTAGAGGTTAATATGAGAAAAGCATTCTAGCTGCAATTTAACTACACCTTGTCATCTGTTAGTTATGAAAATACTGGAGAGTTTTATGAACTTGTTCTAGAAATGAGTCTGAAGGTTTAAATATGCTTAATAGTATCCGAGGTGAGGATAGAAGGGTTTCTCAGAAAAATTCTTCCAGAAACAGTTTTCATTTACGTCCCATGCTTCACCACAAGGCTGGATGAAAAAGCAGATTCTAGTGGAGAAAGAAGGACGAAAATTCAGAAAAAAATTTAGGTGAAGTGGTTTTTCACAGAATGAATCACAATATAAACTTATTTTAAAAATGGGTCTAAAAATTGTTATTAAGACACTTTAATCCCCCAATGTTTTCTACAGCTGGAAATGGCCTCAAATAATTTACTTTGAAATTGTTATCATTAATGAGTATAATTCTTATATACCATTGTACAAATTTATAGTCAGTTGTTAATGCTGTACTGCTTCAGCTACAGAATAATGAATTTATACAGGAAAGCCACATCCCTTTTTCAAACCTGAAAGGTGCCATTTCTTCTGTATGAGTTATAGCATTTACTTCCCATTTACACACTATTTCTAAGCTTTATCCTATAATCTTTTTCTTTAGAAGTCACAGTTTTCCTGTCCTATTACAGAACTTTAAATAAACAAAAACCCACACTTTTAACTATCTTAATGTACAAAATAATTCTCTCTGTAATATCAGGGCGGGGTTTTTTAATGGTGCAAAATTAAGTAACTTGTACCACTTTAATAAATGAGCAGCATATTATACATATACATATTACAGCTAGTTAAATTACACATATCTGGGTCTTTAAAAACAGTAAGCTGTGTTTAAGTAATTTTAAGAGACAAATAGCAGCTCGTTCTTAGAAGGACTTTCTACAGGTTTACACTTTTCCACTCATTAGTCAACAAAGGGAGCCAACAAAGAAAATGCTCAACGTTCTTTGCCCGTGCAGGTTAACTGTGTATTCTTCCAGAAAGCTTCCCTACTGATCTGTAAATCCTGCATATATTTGCCTCCATCTAGTGGTCAATTGTTTACCTCCTCCATGCAAAAAACCCCAAAACAAAACAACCAAAGCGAACCCCTAACCTTCAGTCCTTTCCAGGTGCCTCTGACAGCGCACATTTACAGTTGGCAGATCAGGAACTGAAAACGCAGAGTTACCTTCGAGTGACCAAACACCTTTGTGTGCTGCCTGCTGAGGTGGGGAGTAGAGCTCCTCAGTATCCTTTTCCATCATTTCCTGGGTTATCACACCAACTACAGCATTAAATTTCAACCCACTATTTAGACGGTGTAGGCCTTGATACTTTAAGGTTTAATGTAAGATCAAGCTTTCTGTCACCTGTTTTCTCATGCTCTGTTATTGCTTAAGATGTTACCAGGTGCAGGCAGTTAAAAACATGTACTGCCCTCACCTATTCCAGAGTCTGGGATGAGCTGCTGAGTCAGCCAGGAGCTGAATGGTGCAAAAGGCATAGTGAGCCTTTTGGAAAAGAGGCTGCAGAGAACAGGAGGGAGAACAGGAGGGAGAACAGGTCTGGCTGGCTTTGACCACAAGGTATTTCCAAGAACAATCCTATAATAATAAAAGGATTCTGTTTCCCTTGAAGTGGTAAGCCTTACTGGGAACACCTTGATAAGAACAAGGAAAGCTCCCACATTTCAAATTATAGAAAGACTGTTTCCTATCTCATGGGAAAAACCCCAAGCTGCAAAATCACCATCTTCAGAGGCGGCCTCAAGACTGGGAGTCCAACTATCACATTCTACCAGAAAGTCTGGCAGTGCTGCTGCCCATTCCAGAATGACCTCACAGTCCCTTGCTAACAGCATTACTGGTCCAGGAAAGAGCATGTTGAAGAAGAGAAAACAAAACCACAACTAACTAACCACGTACATTGATTCTCATTCTTTAACAAAACCGCACAAAACCACAGCAGATTTGTTTGGGGTAATAAACATTTATCGCTTTAACTCAAATAATAAAGAGCAGTAAGGCTGGATTATTGGCCAACTTCTAAAGAAAACAAAAGGGGGTTTTGGTGGGTGAGGGTTTCTTTAGCATTGAGAGAGAAAGAGAGAGAGATTGGTATCAAATGGAAAAATGCATGGATTTCGTTCCTGTAGAAAACACAAGGCACTGGTGTCATTTCTGCTTCTAAGGGATACATTTAGGACTTTATCTTTCACCACAGTAGAAAAGAATCCAAAGGTAAACACAATAATAGGGGAGAAAGTTAAAGAATCTCGGTCTGCTCTTACAAAAAGAAAAGGAGGTTGTAATAAAACTGTTATCTGTCATTTGTCATCCAGCAAGACCTAAGGCCACAGGTCCCATAACCACTTGCCAGCTGCACAGCACCTTCTGTGCCAAAATCACACACAACTCAGCCCTCCCAATACCAACAGAGACCAGCTGGCACCAGCAGAACAAAACAATCTCTGCTCCTTCCTGCACAGCGGAAGGATGCTAACGCCAAACAGTAAAGCAGAGATTTCAACAAGGAAAAAAAAAAAAGGGAAAGAAATAAGAAAAAAAAACCCATGTTGTTAGTGGGAGGTTATACAGGAGGAGGAAAGCAACAGGAAAAAAACCAAAACAGCCCTGCAGCAATTTCGCCATTAAACAACAGTGACCGGGTGAACGGGAAAGAAAATATTCCTGTCTCAAAAGGCCTGTGATGCAGCAGAGACATGAACAGGCAATTTCAAATTAAAAAGAAAAAGGAAGGGACTGTTTTTAAAAGCTGGAAATGGGTTTTGGGAGGAGGAGAAAAATTAATCAGAGACATAAGGGAAGTATGAGACACTACGGATCACAGGAGTCACAGAGCCACTGTCTGGACCCAGGCTGATGTTCAAGCCAAACAACAAAAGGTATTAATTTTCAGGTCCACTTTAGCTTATTTTCATTGCAGCAAAAAATAATTACATGGGCAATTCCAGAAACCCTGTCCTGAGCAAGTGTGTTACTTAATCCCATTCTCTTACATCATATGAGCAAAGATGGAGCTTGCTTGCTTTAATGGAAAATAACAAAAAACACCCCAAAAAAACCCCACTCACCAGTCACTGCACCATCCCAACACAGAGAAGAGTTTTAAAACACACACAAAAAAAGAGAGAATCCTAAATTTGGAAAAACACTACCTCTTTTCTTTCCCTGCTGTATATTCTTCACATACTAACGCTGACTAAGCACATCCCCCAGAGTACAAGACAGCCCTGGAACTTGTCCGTCTAACAAAAAATACGGATTTCAAGGGTGGGGAAGGAGAGGTGGTGCAACACTCTCACAGAAGAAGGTGCCCTGGCCCACAGGCTCTGCACTGCCAGAAACAACACTGTCTGGGAGTCCACAGCACAAAAGCAGGCAGTTTCAAAGGGAAGCTCTAAGCCTTGCAATGATTTCAGACAGAAAAACAAACCTGTTCGGGAATTACAACCATTTCTTGGAAAGACTGTGCCTCACACTTTTCCACCACTCCTCTTGTCAAGAAAGTTTTGGCAAAAATTAGAGTAAGCTTCTTTTTTTTTTTTTTCAATCTGTGCCTCACCTGCTGCAATAAGTACACAATGTAGGAAAGACAAGAAGGATGGACTAAGGGTTTGGCATTCACACAAAAATGAAAGCTTTTAAGCTTTTCATTTTTTTTAAACAAGAACACCCAGTTCCCAACCATTTTTCTAAATTTAAACGCTCCTGGTGAAAGAGCTTCAAATAGCTTATTGTCTCCTCTCACCTGATCTGCCTTTTGACCACAGAATACAAGGTCCTTGGCAAAGGCAGAGCACAGACAACTGTTTCATAGCTGCCAAAGTTCACAGTCCAACCATTTAATTCAGGTCACATTTGCACCCTGGGTTGTGAAGCAAAAGGTGTTGCCTGTTAGTCATAACCTGCCCAATTGCCCCAGTTTACACTCCTAGGGGTCATCCTGTACCACCCTTCACTTCTCCAGAGTTTTCTCACCTATTAGTTAAAAAATAATAAGCCAAGTAAAAAATGGCAGCATTTCCACTAAACTACTTCTCATACACCTCCCAGGGCTACAGATCCCTTGGAAAGTCAGCAGCTACTCACGTCTGAATGGCATCAAGCCCTGCCATCTTCATCTTCAACAGGCGGTCTTTCCAGTAATAGCGGGGCACCCGGGAGTAGTGAATGCTGCCCGAGATGTAACGGAAGGGTTTCCCATCTTTGACAAAGCAGTCGGAATCATAATCAATCCCAAAGCTCCTCGGGGGGACGTTCTGTATACAAAACAAACAAACAAAGTCATTTTTTTCTGCCTTGAAAGACACAGAGAACAGTCCGTACGACACCTGTGGGTTGTCCACAATAGAAGATACAATGCTTCTAAAATAACAGATGGTGAATGACTCTCCACTAGCTACCTATAGCCCACCTGAGACTTGGCACAGCAAAAAAGCAAAAAGGGGCCAGTGCAGTGTGCCACAGGGCAAAAGAACAAGAGCACAAACTAGCAGATACAGTTCAAAATAAAAACACACCCTCACGAAAAACTGGGGATGAAATTACTCAGCAAACATGCCTATCCCTAGGCTGTCATTAAATGGAGCAACTGAGTGAGATAACACTCTACAAACATTTCAAGACTACAAATTTCAATGAGGAAGACTACAGTGTGTTGCAGCCGCAACAGAGGCATTTTTTTTGCAGAAAACCTAAAAAAAGTTGTGGAAAACGTCCTAAATGCACATAGCAATTCAAAACTTTCTGCCAAAAGTGAACAAGTGAAACTGTGTGGTCGATATACAACAACAGATATGAGAAGATACAACAATGAGCTGGCTGGGACACTAGAAATGCAAGGGATTGTCAAGTGTGGCACAGCAGAAGCTTTTCATGCTCTCATTCCATAAACATGGACCCATTCCTAGGATTACATAACAGAGAGTTCTGTGAAAGCTGAAATAAATCTTGACTCAAAAAAGGTATGGGCATGCCAGGCCTCTACAAAATCAGGACCTTACAGACCTCAGAAATATAAACCAACTGTAACTCAAAGGCTGGGATTCTCCATAGGAAATTATGATTCTGTAGTAACTTCAGGCTGTTAGGCCTCAAGTAAACTATCACTGCAAAGGATGCCAAGATATGTACCAGCTGCTTACTTTCTGTTCAATTCAAATTTATGTGACTTTTTGCAGATCTTTCAGTTAAAACCTGCATCTTGATTCCTGGGCATGCTGCACTAGGATGGAATTGCATTGTGTGTACCCCTGAACAAAAAAAGCACAATTCTCCCTTATAAACATCAAGCAGATTTTTCACATTCTTCAAATGTTTTTACTGTAGGGCCCTGTGACAAATCATAGCACTAATGCAGAGTTGAGCACTCCAAATGATCATGACTAAATGAAACTCTGAACCCAAGTGCAGCAACACAGTTCTGCAATGCTGTAAGAGGGGGAAAAAAAAAGGCATAGTGAGGGATAAAAGCACATTATACATTAAAAGGCCATTTTCCCTGGAAATAAGGAGAGTCAAAGTAAACTGCTGTGGTTTCCCTCTGTTAGAGGATTTTAGTCCCCTCATTTAGACTTTAGACAACACCAAGAGGTCTATGGAAAAGACACTTGCTCCATTTGTGGCAGGTGACTGTTGAGATGATGAATGGTGAAACAACTGTTCACACACCCCCAGGGACAGACACCTCTGGCAGAGAACCAAGGCTGCCTTAAAGCAATAAAACAATTAAAAGAAGGTATTAATTATGAAAGTGGTCATCACTGAACCAGTTACCATCTAGAAGTCATGCTTCTAAAGCTGTAAGTTACCTTCCCAACACATATGCTTCCCGACACAGTGTCATTACGGGGGCGAAGAGAGGGAGGAAGATTCCAGAGTACTTGCGATTCACCTCATTCATCACCCTTTGTAAACAAACTTCCACTCATGATCAATTACTCAACATTATTTTGTTGTCAGTTCATGACCCAGGGCTTGCAATGAAAACAAGAGCGCTCTCATCATGAATTTATGCCTAGCTCTGTCAATATTGCCTACTCATGGTTGTGCACACGCAGGGAATTCATTCCCACTCTGTCTCTCTAGATGGGGTAGTGGGTCTGCTCAGCTGGTGAGCAGATTCAACAGACACACCCTCATTGCACTGTTTGGGAAGCCAGCTCGTTCACATCAAAACACATCAGTGCCTGCTGAAAATTCAAATCCTTAGAGGCAAATGTTGCATTTATTTTGCAAACTTAACGTGTATGCCTCCTGATACACACAAAAAAAAACCCACATATCTTCAACGCACAAATCTATTTAACAGTGGCTAGAATCTCTCCTTCTCCAAATTTACAAAGCAAGGTTTTTTTCTTATTTGGAAAGCAAGCAGATGTGGATACAAATCCTCCACAAACCTCTCCACCTGTGAAGATTTCTAGCCTCTCTTATCTAGACCATTCAAACAGAAAACAGTCCTGCCTCTATCCCAAAGCTGAAGTAAAATTGAGAACCACAAGCCACTTCTACTTTTTTTAAAAAAATTCTCTTAGTAACCTTTCCTTGCAGCAGTCGTTTTCTCTGCATCACATCCTCATCTCTTCAGCCTGCAACCTTTTTCTCCAAATATGCTTCAGGAAAATTTAACAATGGCCTTACCTTTCCCACATTTCATTATGGCTTGCTTACCAGTGTGGGTGCAAGATTTTCCAAAGCTAGTCAGGTTTATTGTCAGTAGCTTTTTGTTAGTAAACAGAATTAGTGTGTTAAAACCATGCAGCATGGACTGCTGCAATATACACTGGTACGAAATAAGAGGTCATTACAGGCACATTTCTTGATATAAGAATAAAATTTTATTAAATCCCAACATTTAAAGCATTTGCTTTATCACATTTTACATATTTTTAATCCATTCTATAGTAATTATGTAATATAATAAATATAACTTTCACAAAGTGATGATACTAATCTATTCTGCTAGTAATTCTGACAGTAATTAACTCTCCTCCCGCCCCTCAATGAACTGGCCTTTTATAGAAAGAAATGCATATTCATTTAGTTAAGCTCTCCAGATCAAATACATTCCACACACACAGAAAATTTAAAAATTAAAAAATCAAAAAAAATTACAAAATAAGCAGCATAGCAATTTTTCTTCATCTGGAATACTGAACACGGGTCTATGTTGTGGACATTCAAGTCAAATTGGAAAAAGTATAGGAAGAACTTTGAAGGACAGCTAGATGTTGCTCTATTAGGTTTTAGAAACGGCTAATTCCTTTTATCAAAAAGAAAGTTGATCTAGGATACTTTCCATTCATATTTAGAAAGCAAAATAAGGAAAGGCTTTGAAATGTTTTGGCACAGAAAGAAAACATTTTAAGTAATAAGTAATCATCAAGCAAACAAGCTTTCAGAGGGAGAGACTTATAGAAAACAAATTCAGCAAGAACTAAATTACAATGGGAGAAAATAAATTTATGAAGTGACGATATGACCACTCCTAAAAGGATGCGTTTAGGCTTTTGAAAGGACATATAATGATCTTCCAAGAGAGGCACATGGAAAGAAATTAAGAAATGGACAGAATGAAGAGAGGAATAAAAAGGGCAAGAAAAAAAAAAAAAGAAAAAATAATACTAGCAACTCACTGAGAAACTGACACCATCTAAAATCAGTCTGACAAATGCCTCCTGCTAAAGAAACCGGCTTAACAATTAATCTTCTTTACACGGTAAAACAGCGCAACAAGTGTAAAGCTTTTAACTGAAGGCATGTTGGTAAGTAAACAGAGGGTTACAGGCTATCAAAATTCGCACTGCCCAAGACCATTTGACACTACGCCACCGACTGCGAAGTGGTGGCACTCACTGCCCACACACAGACAGTGGGCAGCGTTAAACACACATGGAAACTTCAGGATACTTAAGCAGGTATCATCTCACAAGCACAAAACAAAAGTTTACAAAATTATAGGTGTCAGGAAATAGAAATTACCTAGTCTGGCAAGTAGAGAGACTGGCCGATGAGGTCTTCAGTTTTCAGCCTAAAAGAGCGA
Source organism: Pseudotriccus pelzelni (assembly GCA_035584735.1). Classification (NCBI taxonomy): domain Eukaryota; kingdom Metazoa; phylum Chordata; class Aves; order Passeriformes; family Tyrannidae; genus Pseudotriccus; species Pseudotriccus pelzelni. The sequence goes on along the minus strand of JAWMRA010000078.1, from coordinate 43,173,249 downwards.
TGACTTCTCCAACAATTCCACTGACCTTCATGACACATTTACAGTATTTCTCAATATTCCTGAGTAAAAATGCAAGATGCTTGTACATAGGAACAGGATACAAAATCAGCCTAGCAGTTAGAAACTCTGCCTGGGGGGAGGGCTGAAGGGAACGGATGAAGCGAAACTACAAAATTTATCAACTTGGGCAAAAACTCAGCTTTACAAAGCTTATGGTCTTGCCATCCTCAGTCTCCCACATAAAAGCTGCTCTCTTCTGCCCCATGCTACCTGGCTCTGCCTGAGAGGAACCCTGGTGCTGGTGGGCAGAAAGGCAGAGCAAGAGAAGCCCTGTGGCTACAGACTACCAGGACAATGATATGCAAATGCTCTTAAGGAAAGTCACCCGCTTCAGAGTTCAGTCTCTGTAAAAAAGGACACAATTTACTTGAAATATTAAAGCCTTTAAACAAAGTTCAAGCATTAACCTATTTGCATTGTTTTCAGACAGCATCTCCTTACTCTTGCAAGAGAAAAAAAATGACAGAGCAGAAATTAGGCAGAAAGAAAAAAACACAGAATGAAAAGACACTTAGTATTTCAGCTTCGGATTTTGTGCTCTACATCAGGAGGTACTGCATGCTCAGACAGCAACAGAAACTAATTTTGAAATTTCTTTCTCATTTGTTTCATTGGAGCTATTTTTAGGAAATAATTACTAGATGCCCAGCTATCCTGGGGAAATGCCTGAGAATGACTGCTATTTTCATCCTTTGATGTCAGCCTCACCAGCTTTTTAACTGGAAAAAATTGGATTTCAGGAACTGATGCCTGGAAACTCACTGTACTAGTAAGCATAGACTGTAAGCTCTAGTGCATGTTGCAGAGAGCTAGAAGGATAAGGATATCCAGCCTCAATTAAAAAAAACAACTCAACTATTCCCTTCCCACAACATTTCTAGCACAAGACTTCTAGATTTTGCATACTCAGTGGGCACTCTGTAGTCCCTTCTGCAAAACATGCACGAGTGATTTCACTGCATGAGACCAGAACTTTGCCTGCCTAAGATTTGATAAGGCAGCTGCCTGATGGTAGCAAACATTGGAACACGAAGTAGGTGCAGGAAACAGATATTACTAAACATGCACAGGACACACATTATCTCCATGACATCGGCATTAGCTTTCAGTGCAGAATCTCAGTGACAATGAACTCAAAGAACTAGCTTCTTCAGTATTTTAACATGCCCCAAATTTCTTTCACAGGCCCAACATATAGTTAGTGTTTTCTGCTCAAACTTAACAGAACCTGCTGAAGTTCAGCCCAACACATCTTCTCTGGCTTCCCTGAAAAAGGATTTGCTATCACAGCAGAAGAGCCAATATACTGACCAAAAAAAGAACGGTAGAAGTCTGTCAAATGGAAAACTCAAGCAGAACGTAGGATTATCTCCGTTATTTCAGCTCTGCTGCCCAGCCTCATGGGTATTCCAAAGTACATTGTCCCGGGGCTGACATAGACAAAGGTGTTCTGCCCAACTTTGTACAAGCCAACAAAGAATGGATTCAGAAGATAAGCTCCAGCATTTAGAGGGAAGATCTGTCCTCCGTGAGTGTGACCAGAGAGAATTAAATTTATGTCTGGTCTCTCCTGAAGGGCCCACTTTGCAGCAATCGGCTGATGAGCTAACAGCACTATTGCATGCTCACTGCTACAACCTCTGAGAGCTTTTTTCAAATCCATGCCATGTCCCGAGTAGCGCAATACATCTGCTTCGATATCATCCACGCCAGCCAGGCAGAACCAGTCATCAGCACTCTTTGGTGAAACAATCTTCACATTCTCATTATGCAGTGGCTGAATGTTGAACGATTTTAACAGCTCAAACCAGTTGCTAACATCTGATGTGTAGTACTCATGGTTTCCTGTGACAAAGTAGGTCCCCAAAGGGGAATCAAGGTCTCCGAGAGGCTCAACAGCAGGTCGTATGATCTCTGCCTCAGCGTCAGTCAGGTCCCCAACGATCACCGTGATATCTGGTTTTAAAGCCTTAACCATTCTGACTATCATGGCAAGCTTGGTCTTCCCAACAGTAGGCCCCAGATGGATATCTGAAAGCAACACCACTTTCAGGTTAGTCATTGCTGAGGGCAGCTTGTGAACTGGAATCTCCACTGAATTCACAGTAGGAGGCTGGGAAGCATTTAACAGCCCGACAACAGTCAGCACAAGAGTCAGCATGACTGCCAAAACTGGTTTCATTGCTGTCCTGTTCTTGTTGCCAGTGACTGCCTTAGCGCCTCTCCCCACTAAGAACTTGTAAGCCTGCTCTACAGAGCCTAGAGTGAAAAGGAAGAAGATGAGAATGATATAGGCCCCCAGGCAAGTGTAGGCAGCTAAAGAAAAGAAATAGGGCTCTTCTGCAACAAGAAATAGCAACGTAAAGAAGCTTGAATGAGCCAAAGCTAGAAACATGAACACAGCTATTTTCCACAGCATGAAACAGAGGGAGCTGGCAGCTGACGACCTGGTGAACATGGTGACTGTGCTTCTCCAAACATGCAGAGATCCCATCAGCATGAGTGTATTGGCAAATAGTGCCATCTGCAGCCTTAGAACCCAGTGCCGCATCCTGAGATCGAGTTTTTCTGCCAGATAACTCCGCGACAGCATCATAGAGAAGAAAACCACTCCTGCAGCCACTGCAGCCTTTGCTTCAAGGGGCAGTTGCTTGAAGGAGATCATCTTTGCTTCCCGACCGTTCCCTTTCGTTCTGCAGAAGTCTCCAGTAGGCAATAATGTGGTTATGAAGGGATGCCTTGGGTCAACAAAGCCTGCAACCAGGAACCAGTATCAGCCGTTTTAAAATATTACACACATTCCCTTTTTCCCAGACTGCAATAAAGGATTGTTACTCTATATACTACCCAAGATGCTGGGTCATGCAGAATCACTGTTATAAAGACACAGAGGAGATGTCCTGATGTGAAATAAATCAGACAACAGAAAAGACTGGATTCTGGCAGTCCCCTTCCAAGCTCCCTGCCTGCAACCCTCTATGATTCCTCCCCCACCCCTTTTTTCTTTTTTTTCATATGCTCTTTTCTCATTAAGACTTCCATATAGTAGATGGCAATAGATCACAACAGGGATGCAACGAGTCCTGGAAACAACGATTGCAGTATTTGGAAATATCATACATGTTCTGGGGACTAAGCTGTTTCTGATATTAATTTAACATGTGTTTTCCGTTCTTCTTCCCAAGCAGTTGGCTCCATCTGAAAAGCAGGCATCACCCTACCTCATTCTTACCGAATGCAAGAGGTTCTACTAACACATGCTACAGCAGCAGTGAAATCCCCACTGGAACAGCTACCAGATGCAACTGTGGTCCCAGAAACTGCAGATGATGTACCAGCAGATATCCTTGCCTGCAGTTGCGAGTCAGGCTTCTCCAAAGCCCTGAAAATCAGTAGGATCAGTGAAATTCACACTGTGTTTTGGTACTCACTTCCAGATCACTTCCACTACATGTACAGTTTCCAAGTCTCAATGCCTACTTCAGCACATCCTGGTTGAACAGGGATTAATTGAAAAGGGATCAGAACATCACACACTCCGTTTCTTTAGAAGGAAGCAGAGTCTACCACACATCTGCTCACAGATTGAAAACAAACAAGCATCAATTGAGATTGAATTGCACCAGAATTCCCTGGTTTGCTCTGTATTTTGCTCAGTCACAGTGTTTCTATTATTTTCTATTTCAAATAAGCCTACTGTTTCATTTTAATTGCAGATGAAAAAAGTTTGGATGGTCTTTTATAACATACAATAGAGATCAAGTCTGACATAACAATCACGCAGTGGCATATCCTTATTTTCAACACACTTCCTGTCTCTCAGTCCACACTTAACCAGTGAAAAAGCAAGCAATCATTGCAGCCAAAAATATCTCAGAACTAGGACACAAAAGCAGCCTTGGAGGGCTCAGCAGTGAGCTTGAGCCCAGAAGTCTCCAAACCGAAGTTTGCCAGGTTGCTTATTTGTAGCATAATAGCTTTCCCAAGCTAGTTTAAAAGAACATTAGCACCTCTGTGTTAACAGGACCCTGCTCGACTCTGAAGACAAGACCAAGTTTTAAAAGGACCCTTTCCCTCATTGCTTGTGTCAGGGAAATGTGGGCTGATAAGATCAGTTCCTCATGCTCTCCTATTAAAAAGCTGCTATTTTACACATAGGCCTCTATAGAAAACAAGCAAAGGTAGGAAGGATAAGAGCATAAAAAATGCCCTACTGATCTACTGACCCAAGTCCATAGGTCCTCTAGACGCCAGGCAATATTCTGTCTGGACAACAGCAACAAGAAATGCTGTTTAAAGAAACTACACGACCCTGGCCATTGTCTGTGGTCTCCTCCCTCATACTCCTCCAGCTGACAAAGCTGCTACACTAGGGATGTTAGAAAGCAAATCCTTGCTGGCTGTTGTTTATAAACCTGACACATTTAAATTTGGCAAATCCATTTTTTTTTTTTTAATCCTTTGAACACTGCTTCTACAACCTCACACGGCAGCAAATTCTTGAAACTCACTATATATTTTTACAGTACTTAATCTGTTTTAAACTAATCTATTAAATCCCCCAGGACTGCTAATACTATCAAATTTGGTAAGTATTGGTTCTCCATTCCTCTTACCCACCAACGTTCAGAATTTTGGAAGGCTCAGCCATAACCACACACACACATTTACTGTCACCCATTCCATAGAGGTCTCACATTGTAATAAATTGGGTTTGTCCGTAAAAAAAATTATAAGTAACTAGTTAGAGCTATGGGATAACCATTTCTTTAACAGCTTAATCCTTCAAAGGAGTGATTCCTGGAAACACCTAGACCTCAATAAACATTCACT
>JAWMRA010000078.1:43088901-43168256 GCA_035584735.1 Pseudotriccus pelzelni | reverse complement strand
CAATCAGCGCTGTTAGCCATGGGGCTAACCAGCCCCACGCGTGGATCTTCGCCTATTTACCGCTTGTTAATAAATTTTACCTTTTTACTTATAATTTTGGCTCTTTAAATTTATTCGGCCATTTAGTAACTTGTAACAACATGAGGCTGTGCTGCTTTTCATCCACCTTTAACCGCCTGTGCACGATTCAGCTGCAACATCCACCAAGGTTACAGCGACTCACTGCCTCAAACTCGAGGCGTGAGCCGCAGGGCTGCCAAGACCAAGGGTTCATCCTTAGGCAGCGGCACGGGACAAAGCGCCTGAGGCAGAACAGGAAAAACTCCCTTCCCTCCTCTCACGCACCACGGGAAGAGCACGTTTTCCCACGGGATCTGCTGACGGAGCGTCGGCACCGGTTCCCGCACCGGTTCCCGCACCGGCGGGGGCTGCTCGGCCGGGCCCCGCACCCCGCGACCCCCGGGAGCCCCTCCGGGGGCACCGCCCGGAGCACACCCGGCACCTCCATTCCGGGCCGGGCACGACCCCGGCCGACCCCTCCGGGACGGCCAGCCCTTCCCCATCCCCACACAGCCCGCTCGGGAGCAGGGCACGGACCCTTCCTTGCCCCCGCCCCGGCACCTCCCCGTCGGCGCAGCACGATGGCGGCCCCCTCGCCCTGCTCGCCGCCCGTGAGCCCCGGAGCGCTCCTGGTTCGATTAAAAACGGGCCGAGGGCGGAGCGCTCCTGCTCCGGCGCCGGGAGGAGGCCCCCCCTGCCGAGCCCTCAGCCACGCCGGCCCCCCGCGCCCCTCGGAGCCGCTCCCCGCTCTGCCCCGGGTGCGGCCGGAGGAGGGTGAGGCGAGGAGGGACTCACCGCCGCCCGGGGGAGCGCGGCCAGGGCGGCCAGCAGCAGCAGCCGCAGCATGGCGGGCACGGCCAGGAAACGGCGGCGTCAGCTGACGGCTCCGCCGGGAAACGGGCATCCCTCCTCCCTCCCGCCCACACCGGCACCCACCGCACCGCCCTCAGCGCCCCGGCTCCTCCCGCCCGCCGCCGCCGCCTCCGCCACCGAGGGTTCACCGCGGCGCGGCCTCACCGCCTGCGCCTGGGGCGCTCCGCCCCGCCATGAAGCGCTGTCGTGCCCTTTCGGGAGCCCGCAGCGGGCTTTTGGATGTGACCCCCAATATCGTGTACGTCCAAGGGCTGCTCCCGCGCAGAACTTTCCGAGACGGCAAGGCCTTGCTGTCCTCTACCTCTCCCGGGCGGCCCGTCATCCACACCGGGGCCAGGTGCCTTCCTTCCCGTGCTCTTTCAGGAGCCCAGCACCGAAATTAAGATGCAACCTCCAGTACTGGATGCGTCTCCAGAGACTGCTCCCACGCAAAAGGTGCCCAGGCAGAGGGCTGGTTCCGGCCTTCCTGGGAATTTGTCCCAGCTCCCCAGAGGGGATGACGGAACACCCGCCCCCAACCACCTGGGCTGGGCAGAAAGGCCTCGCACACCTGCACCCGTGCCAAGGAAGTGCCGAGAGCGATCTCCCAGCCTCCGGGCCAGCGACAGAGGCGTGGATGCCGACAGGACAAAAAGAAGGTGCGGAGATGGCTCTACGCTCACTTCCATCCGTGCGACCAATTTCCACCTGGTGGGCGAGGACGCTTTGTAAGGAGTATGACAACGTCCAGGGCCGGGGAGGGGAAGGGGGGAAGGAATGGAAAATTGAAAAACAAAAGGGAAAGGGGCAGAAGCAAGAAGGTAGTCCTCCCTGGCACTCTCCTATCCTGGTAGTAGTTGGGGCCACCTCTGCTTAGCTTCCCAGCAAAGCAGTGACCACATGATTGGCAGTCTGGCTGTCCACTACCCCAGCATCTCTGAAGCCCTCCTATGTCCCCAGCCTTGCTTCCACTGGCCATACACTTCCCCTTTTTCACCTTACCTCCAAAGGAAGATTCCAGCTCAGCCAAACCAGCCTTCTGCTTCAGCTGCTTGACTTCCAGAATTTTGGAATTGCCCACTCCTGCGCTCTTCAGAGGTGGCACTTGAAAACTGACCATCACTGATGGACCCTTGCACCTTAAAAAGGGGACCTCACTAACTAGTTTCCTGAGCAGCCTGAATTCTGCTCGCCACATATCCAGAGCTGAAGTTTTGCTGGCACTTTCCCTCCTGTCAACAGAGATTTTAAACTTGATTGTTTCATGGTCACTGTGGCCGGGATGGTCCCAAATCACCACTTCATCCAAGAGACCCTGTCTGTTAACAAGCAACAAATCAAGGAAGGGGCCTTTCCTAGTCAGTTCCCATAGCACCTGTACCAAGAAGTACAGGTGTTTCAGCAATCTCCTGGACCTGTTTGTATCAGCTGTGTTGATCTACAGGTGCTTCTTGGTTGCTTAAAGCCTAATTTGTTGGTGTCATCATCCTATCTGGGTGGCCTGTAGTAGACTCCCACAATGACACCTGCTTTATTTGCTTGTCCCTTAATCCTCACCCGAAGGCTCACAACTGTGCCATCACCGTCTGGAAGCTCTGTACATTCCAGCCCTTTCATTACATACAACACCATTCCTCCGCCTTGTCTGCCCTGCCTGTCTCTCCTAAAGAGCCTGTAACCATCCATCACAGCAGATCAGTCACAGGATTCATCCCCCCAGGTGTTGCCTATGCCGGGACTGAGCCACGGCTTCTAAGCTCCTCCTGCTTGTTCCTTGTGCTCTGTGCACTGGTGTAGAAACATTTCAGGTGCAGTTCCTTGTACCCAGCGCCTTGTGTAGCCGACTGAGGATCTCACTGGCACACAGTCCCTCAAACTTTGGTGTGCCATCCCATTGCTCATGGCCGGCAAGTCTGGTTTTATCCCTTTCTCCTGCACATTTATGCAGGCAAACATTCGGGAGTTAAAAGCTGCTGTATGAACCAGCCTGCAGTGTGAGTAACAAAGCCAATGATTCTCCTAAAATAGTAGTTGGACCTGAGATCTGTCAAGTTTTTGTATCCCTTGAGGACAGATGCAGCCAACAGAACATTTACTCTAAAATGAGTACTCCGAACTAGGCAAGCAGGCACAGACAGCTCCCAAATTAATTAAGAATACACAGCACAGGAGTGTGAATACCTGACAGGAATGAGAATGTTCAACACCAACTTTTGGTTTTTTTACCCCCTGAATAGGAACTAGGTCTGGTCTGTCTGTGCTTGCTTGCCAAGTGCCAAAGGCACTGTTAGTGCCTTTACTACAAAAAAATATCTCTGCCAAGCAAAAGAAGTACCAGAGTGCTGAACCTCAAGGCCAGCAGAGCCAAACAGAGCTGAACATCAAAGAGATGTACCCACTCGGAAGAGCTTTCAGAATTCCACAGCACTCTGCCACGTGGTTTCTGGTGACACAGCCTGCAGCAACAGGCTCCAAAGAAGAGACACCTTTTGGCTCATGACTTGTGTTTTATATGGACTTGGGCCATCAGCAAGTGAGACAGATGAGGAAAAACTGAAGAATGACAAAAAACCTGAAACTAATTGTTATTTTACACCCCATTAAAAAATAGTTACGGTTATATGGTTATAAATGGTTATAAAACTATCTAACTTGTCAGCTTGCAGAACAGAACACGGTAACTAACAAAAAGAAAGTCTTTTAGAACAGATTATCACGTCGTTACAAGAAAGTCCTGATTTGGGCTTACAAAGTCAGCATTATCATTATTTTCTGAAGAGGAAATCCTTGTCTTTATCAAATGTCAAGTGCGAGAGCGCGTAAACAGAACAAAATATCCAACATATATCAAAACACACAGATACCCAAAAAACTCCCTTCAGATTTTATAGATATATATGTGTACCTCCAGTGTGATTTTTCATAGGGAATGCCCCATTCTTGTATCTCAGCCCTACCCTGCAGTGGCACCCAAAGGGAAAAGAACACCGAAATGTGGAACTACCAAAATAATTCTTGCTGTCCACTCAGTTATGCCCATGCTTTACAGCACACAGGGCTTTTCTGCTGGCAGTAATTGCTGCTATTGCTAATGATTTCACTGGTGGGTTTGGTTAATTGCTTTTCAGAGACAAATAGGTGAATAATAAATTGTGCTTATTTCTCTTGCATGATCTAATAATTTGCCTGTTATTCTCAGGTTTAGATCCTCAGATGCTTCTCAAGAAACAGTTGTTTAAAGCCTGTTTAAAAAGGCTTTTCATGAACACAAGAAAGAGTTTTACCTGATTCAGAAGCAAGTAAAGCCAGGCTGAGGTGAGTCCCCTAGGGCTGTTGGTACTGGCAGTTTTAAACCACAAGGTTGTATTTTGAATTGTAGAGTACAATCCTGTTCTTTGAAACTGAGTGTTCGCTGCTTAATGATAAAAGGACACCACTAAAAGCCATTATTTGTCCTACTGTGTCATTACAATGGAATGTTTAGTGTCTCTATTACCAAATTCCAGCAATATTAAAATAATAACAAAACATTATACAGATCATCTGCGTGAAAAATACAATTCTGCCCTTTAAGCCCTTTCTTAGAACCTTTCTGAAAAAGAAAAGTTTTTATTTTCTGTCCAGTCTCACCCGAATGTGTGCTAGAGCCTACCTGGCACATCGTGGTGTGATACACAGAGAGAATGGGGGAAAGAAAAATTGCCAGATGGATTTGTTATATATCTCTGCCTTAAATGTTTTATGCATAATACAGTTTTGCCATTATAGATTCCTTCTATTTTTCTCACAATAGCTTCAGGCTAAGACTATGTCATGGTGTGTTGACTATTACTGTATCTGGAAAAAAAATAGTACAAGAATTGAGCTTGAGTAATCAGAAAAAAGTCAAGAAAGATGAAGATGGGGGAGGAAAGACTGAAAAAGTGGTAGAAAATCTGCTGGTGGTTTGTGCAAGATGCCACTCCACCATAAATCTATCATCCTGTTCACTATAAAAGGTGCAGCAGGTGCTGTCCACAGTTTTATTTGCTGCTTTGATAAACTTACTCTGTAGAATTACTTTGAAACAACGAAGCAGTATTTTGTGGTCAACCCCATCACCAAAATGTACTTTTACTCATTACAGAATTTGTTTTAAAGTGCTGGGACCCTTGCTGATCTAAATAAGATGATTAACTCTCAACTACTTACTAACATTAGGAACCCTGTTCACATTCAGCTTGATGCTTCTGATTTTCAGGGATCTTCTGCAACATCTCAGTGCTCTGTAAAAGCAGCTGCTGATTAGATGGCTCTGCACAGGGATTGCTGAAGCATACCTGGACAGCAAACAGGAATTGGGTTATATATTTGTGGTAGAAACTGGGTAACTGTGTATCTTCAGTACTTAGTAATTCTACACTTTAAGCCTGTCCTATTTTTGTGGGAGAAAAGTGCTGCTACATTTAGGGTAGTGTAAATAATATTTTTTTCTTCCAAGTTCTGTGTCTACAACCCACCCTCACAGCCTAAACTAAGTGGGGTTTTGGCTATTTTTAGAAGTTCACCTGGGCAGGCTTGGGCTGGTGCATTTTTGGGCTGGATGTTCCAATTGCCTGGGCCATTCAGAGATTTTTCAGGATAATTTTTTACTTTAGCTCTCTACCTTTCTGAAGAGAAGGAGAAATTTAATGACTCTGTACTCATGCTGGAAATGGGAATAAGAACACTCTTTTGTTTTCTTGGCATGGGAATCCCTGAGTGTAGTTTGCATAAGCACTAACCTGGCACTCACAGACACTTATCTCACTGATTTAGCTCAGCTGGTCAGAGCATGGTGCTAATAATGCCAAGGTTGTTGTTCAGTCCCTGTACAGGCCATTCATTTAAGAGCTAGACTCGATGATTCTTGTCGGTCCCTTCCAACTCAGAATATTCTGTGATCCTGTGGTCTGCAAAATATCCTGCTCATAGAGGACAGTGAATTGCAGCCACAGCCTCTCCTAAACAGACCATCTCAGGTGTTGTTGAACCTCTAAAATAGCCTGCTTGGAAAGAAGCAGGTTAATGTCCTCTTAACTGAGAAGTGGAAAATAGATATATTAAAAACCTAATTTAATGTAAGCACAGTGCAGTTTTCACTGGGACAAAAGGACATTTCCTGGTCAGCCTCAGCAGAGGGTATAATCCCCGGTTTTGTTCTATTTCTGCAAAATCTTTCCAGAACCTGATCAGCACATCAAGCTGGGTACGTCTCTGCCATTAGTACACACAATAAATGAGGAGCTTTAAAAACCATCCCAAGTTGTGCCTAGTATTAAGCACTCTGAATTTAAAAAGAGGACACGTGGGAAGTGCTGGTGGGTTTAATTTTCCTGCTTACTTTTTGAATTAACAAAGAAAAAAGTGTTACATTTGCAAGTCCTGTTGGTGAACATGAAAGCAACATATTTGTAAGAAAAAGAGAGATGCTTATTTTTGTAATGATATAAGCTGAAGGGAAATAGCAAGTTATCTCGTGATGCATGCTGGTATTGCAAGAACTGACCACGTTGTCTCAGCTTTTGTTTGAAAGGAACTAACTGTGCATGGCACTGAGCGAAGATACCGATAAGGAGCAAGTTTGGAAGAAATTTGGCAAATGGACAAACGTTCACACTGTTCTCCTTCTGTTCCCACCCTCAGGGGCAAAAAAGCTGCTGCTGTCAGCAGCACTCAGTTAACAAATGGCATTTAACAGAAAAGTAATGAGCAAGATGAGCTCTGGTCTGGACATTTATCTGTCCCAGGGACTTTAATACAGTGGAAGTGGCTGCGTGAAGTGGTGGAATGAGATAAATTTGTGACTTTGCTTCTAGGGAGAACTAAATTAAGTCTGATTAAAGTCACTTAAATCCTGAACACGAGGGCACAGATTCGTGAAGGAGAGACCAGAGGATGTGAAGATCCTTTGCATCGGAGGCTTTGCCTGTGGGCATGCCTTTACCCTACTGAAGTTAATGTAGCTCTCCCAATGCTGAATCAGCTTGCATTACACCAAGGGCCAAACTAGCTTGAATTAGGAATATTACCATGGATCCACTGTCAGGCAGCCATTTGCCAAACCAGAGTAACTTGTGCCTGATCCCAGAAGTGCTTTCACACCTGTGCTTTCCCTAGCAGGTACCCTGGAATTTAGCTGAGACTACTCCCCCACTTCTGTTTTCCTACTGGAAGGGCCCAGGATGTGAGAGAGGCCAAGTGTGGTACAAAGTTATCATTGCATACAAACCTACATCTGTTTCAGGAAGAGTTTCAGGATGACAACTAAGTGTTAAAGATACACAGATACCTTAGTGGTGGAGTGTGGAGCGGCCGGAGCTCCTTCCCTTTGGAAGGAGATGCCACACTGTTGACACTGGAGCATGGTGCCAAGTAACAGTGGAGCCCAACCCAAAACCTATCCCGAGTTTTCTCCGTAAGTGGAACTGAGCCTGAACTGCAATTTGAAAATTTCCTTGAAGTGTGAGTCGAACGAGCATCAGTCACAGCTGAACAACATCATTAAACAAAACCCCGTGGTGCTTGGACTTCCTGCAAAGAGGGGAACTTAAATCAGAATAATTTGCATGCCAGCATACCAGGAAGAAGACATAAGATGTGCAAGCTCATATATTTATTAACCATTTCTCACTGCCTTCCTCTTCAAAATCTTTCCTGTCTCTCTTCTGGATGGTTGTCACCAACAAGAACTTTATGTGACAACCTGCAGTCCTGTCCTGGGTCTCTCCGCTTTCTGCAGCAGGAATAGCCTGGCCTTTCCTCTTGAAAGTGGTGTACTTTCGTTTTGCTCCATTTTGCTGTTGCTTGCAGAGCACCAGTTTTTGTGAGGCGTGATGCAGTTCCTGCTACCCTGGCTCCTGCAGTGTGGGAAGTCGTCCCTGTGGGTCAGCCTGAAGTGGGTAGGACAAGACTCTCTTTCCTCTTACAGCTTCCCCAGGGGACACTGGCAGCAATTCAGAGAGACTCGGCTCTTGTTCCAGCACATTTTTTTTCCCCCAGTGAAAGCGTTTTGCAGCAGGACACAGCCTGGGAGCAGCCTCCGATTTGCCCTGGGCTAGATGATGCACATGAGCAGAAAAATGATGGTGTGGAACATGTTCCTTTTGCTGTTGAAAGAGCTTACCAGGAAAAAAGGGGAAAAAAAAAAAGAGAGAAGATTGCCATCTGTGTTTGAGCCACGTAAGCTGTGTAAACCACAGAGTAAAAAGTCTGTGACAGGTCTAATCAGGCTGGGGTCCCAGGAGCACACAGCCAGCTCAGGCTACAGAAAGCCCAAAGGTTAATTATAGCTTTAAAGAGCAAATATCCAGAGCTGTGGCTGCTGGGCACCACATCCAGGCTGCGCCCCAGCCCCTGCAGCAACTGTCCCTGTGAGTCATAAACTCATAGAATGTTAAGGATTGGAAGGGACCTTTAAGATTGCCTAGTCCTACCTTCCCCTGCCATGGGTAGAGACACTTCCTACTAGACCAGGTTTCATGGCCTTTTTCAACCTGACCTTGAACACTGCCAGGGTTGGGGCATCCACAATCTCCCTGGGCAACCTCTTCCAGTATCTCATCACTGTAACAGTCAAAAAAATCTTCCAGCCTAAATTTCCCCTCTTTCAATTTGTGCACGTTACTCCTTATTCTGACACTACAGTTCCTGACAAAGAGTCCCCCTCCTGCTTCCCTGTAGGCCCCCTTCAGATACTGGGAGGTTGCTGTGAGGTCTCCACACAACCCTCTCTTCTCTGGGCTGAACAGCCTCAACTCTTTCAGCCTGTCTGCATAAGGGAGTCCCCCCCCCTCCTCCACTATTCATGTCTGTCTTTGCCACGTTCAGCCTCCGTGGAAAGGAAACAGAATTGCAATCACTTTTTTTTTTTTTTTTTTTACCACTCAGCTGACCCAGTTACAATGATCTTTTCGATTGCAATTTAGGGTAGGTCTGACAGCTAAAAGAAAGTAACATTAAAAAGCCCCCTGGGGATGCACAGCTCTGCGCTCTTCAGCTGATGCTGCAACAACATGTTAGAAACGGGTACGGGGAGAAATCAGTAGCTCGCTGACCGCCTGTGCCAGCCACAGGCACAGGGGCTTTTAGTCAACGGGCAACAAGCAGCCAGAGGGAAGCCAGAGCATGAACATGGGCCGTTCCTCCATGGAGGTTTGGCTCTGTCTGGCTTCTGCTGTGGCGACAGGTTTGGCTCTGCAAGGCGACCTCTCGGTGGGTCGCATGACCTGCTTTTGAAGGGTTCTAGAAGGAAGGTCGGTGCTATTTGAAGGTCCCCAGCAGCACCAGGCTTCATCCCCAGTCCCTGTCACAGACAGGCTGGTGCAGAACATAGTGAATACTTAGGTGCTTATGTTTTGCATCAAGCCTGTGAGGCTCAGCTAACTTTTGCGATGGAGTGACCAGAAAAGCAATCTGCAGCATAAAACCCCACAATATTTACTTGTTTACCGGGACATAGGTTTCCCAAGCCAACAGCGATGAGCGCTGTGCCTAAACTCAGAATCACAGAATATTCTGAGTTGGAAGGGACACACATGAATCGAGTCCAAGTCTTAAGTGAAAGGCCCATACAGCAGCCTAATCCCAAATCCTAGCATAATTAGCACCATGCTCTAACCAGCTGAGCTAATCTCAGGGTTATGGGTGAGAAGGAGAAGTTGCAGGCAGAGGTTAATCAGTTGCCGCAGGGAATGCAAATATTTAAGATTGCTAACTACCTTAAAGGCAGGTGCTTTTCCTTGTTAGTTGCTAGATATTTAAGAGACACATTTTATTTTTTCTCCTGAACCTTTCTGAAGATATGGTGCTTTCAGATTACTTCCTTCTTATGTGCACACGCTGGGGAGCCTACAGCTTGTTAAAAATGAGATTGCAGTGACTGCAGTACATCAAAAGAGTTAATCAGCATAGCGCCATAGAGAAGTTGAAGACCCAGGGTAGGATAAGTGGAAATCTGTAAAATGGAAATAGCTAAATAATTCAAATTAGTAACATCAGTTTCTGTGTGGTTTGTTCATCTTCCGGACGGAGTTGTTTCACAGAGTTGAGGTTTTTATTAAAGGTAGAAGAAGAAGAGGAAGAAACAAAAAAGTCACAGTCCTGCTTCAGAGCTGTTCCAAATCAGTTGTTTTCCCTGATCTATCCTCTCCAGGCTACAGAGCCTCCTTCAAGACTGAGTAACGATCTGGCCGAAGATGGCAGCTGCAAGCACAGTGAGTATACTGCTGTGTTGCTGTTCATCACTGTTTTCCTATCCACTGTCTGTTCCTCCATCAGTTTTCTGCCTCTTTCAAGCCAGTGGTGCCATTCCACTGTAGCAGTAAAACGAAGCCTTCTTCTCCACCTCTTTCCATGCTGGGCATTTTGTATTTTCTTATGTATTTGAAGCCACCAATCCAACCACGTTTTGAATGACCTGACAGAGAAAATGCTTTCACCACCTGCCATTTTAATAACTGAAGTTGGCTGGAGGTGGTGAACTGCTCTTTTGTAGAGAGTGTGTTATTCAGTGGGTCTTTCTTACAAATCTCTACTATGCTGAACACTTCAAGCAGTCTGAAATGCGCTGTTTCCCTGGCAGCCTTTGCACTTTCCCATTTAAATTGAATATGCTGGGCATTGTCAAATGCATCTGGTGGAGAGGGGCAAATGCATGCTTTGCTGAGCCTCTCAACACAAATTTACCAGATGTCCCATTGCAGGTCACCCACCCTGGCAAGACCACCCTGGATTACTACAGGAACGACAGCGCGGTGCTGTTCCTGTGCGGAAACCCAGTGAACAGCACAGACTTTATGTGCGACAAGAGGCAGGTCAGGCAGTTCTCTCAAGCCTTCCTGCCAGTGTTTTTCTGGCTTATCTTCACCGTGGGCACAGTGGGAAATGCCTTGGTTGTGCTTGTCTATTGCAAATACCACTTCAGGAGAAGTATGATGGATCGGTACCTGCTGCACCTGGCCATTGCAGACCTGCTGCTCCTTTTCACCCTCCCTTTCTGGGCCAAGGCTGCTTCTTATGGCTGGATCTTCAAGGGCTTCATGTGCAAAGTCGTCAACAGTATGTATAAGATCAACTTCTATGGCTGCAGCTTGCTTCTGACCTGCATCAGCTTTGACAGGTACATCACTATTGTCCAGGCAATGAAAGCTAAAACTTCTAAGCGAAGGTGGCTCCTGCGCAGCAACCTCATGTGCTTGGCCGTCTGGCTGACAGCGATGGGCCTGTGCATCCCAGAAATCATATACAGCCAAACCACGCAGGTGGGTGACATAACAGTTTGCAAAATTACGTACCCACCAAACGTCAGCAGGATCTTCAGAGTTACCGTCCTGGTCTTGAAAGTCACAGTCGGGTTCTTCTTCCCACTCCTTGTCATGGTTATTTGTTATGCCCTTATCATCAAGACCCTCCTACAAGCCAAAAGATCCCAAAAACAGAAGTCGCTGAAGATCATAACCATGATCATCACGGCTTTCCTCCTCTCTCAGTTCCCGTACAATATTGTTTTGCTGGTCAAAGCCATCAACACCTACACCGGGGCAGTGTACAGTTGTCAGGCTGCCGACCGGCTGGACATCGGGCTGCAGGTCACCCAGAGCATCGCCTTCCTCCACAGCTGCCTCAACCCCTTCCTCTACGTCTTTGCTGGTGAGCGCTTCAGGATGGCGCTGGGCAGGATGGTGCAAAGCAGCGGCTGCTGCCGAAGCAGGGACCAAAAGGCGTTCTCCTCTGCCTGCGACAGCCAGGAGCACAGCTCAAACTGGTCCTTTGCCATGCTGGGGAGGCAGCGGGTGAGGAACTCCCTGATCCTTAGCACTCACTTGACCTCCTCTGTTATGTCCCCTCCTTGCAAAGTCCTCTTTTAAGTTCGTCCTCACTCTCTCCTCTCCAGAGGAACATGAAACGCTTTGGAAACCACCTTGTGTACCCCAAAGAGTGTCCTGGAGGAGCAGGAAGGGTTGGTGGCCCCATCCTTGATGTGTGGGACCCAACCGAGGGTTGCTTGCTGAAAGGATAGGAAACCTTTGGCAAACGGCAGCAAAGTGGAACCATACTTGCTATAAGCAGAACTGACAGAGGACAAAAGCTATCTTTGTGACAGCTGTAAATAGTTGGCCCACCTGCAGCTCAGACCACAGCCTGAAGTAACAAGTCTTACAGGGAGGTGATACACCCAGTTATGGGAGCAACAGAGGCAGATAAAGCAGGACGAACCACTCATCCTGCTCATAGGAAACAGCAGGAGGGGGTTCAGCCTTCCTTTGCTGTGGTGCCAGGGTCTCCTATGGAGGTGGCCAGACTCTGGTGCCCTGCCAGACTCCTACACCAGATCCCCTCCCCTGTAAACGAGAACGGCCTTTAGCTCCAACACTGGTTTATTGCAGCGGGCAGACGGAACTCTGTTTGGCTGCTCAGGTGGTTCTTCTTGCAAAGAAAAGCCAATCGTCTGTGTTCATAAAGTGGTCATTGCAGAATTTGACCTGCCTTTCTCTTATAGCTTCGCTGTGTGCTGCCAGGTGAAATTGGGTACAATTTATGCTATGGCTCCTACTTTGGTACTGGAAACAAATCACACCTCACAGTGAAAACTCAAGGGTATCAGAGACACTGCATTGTCTGTCCCAGGGGTATTTTCTGAATGGTGCAAAGCTGTATTAAACCAGAACACAAAACCCAAGCTGTGGTTCAGCTGACTGCCAGTTATGCACTGGTATCTTTGCTAACAGTGACAAAATATATTTAGCCTGGTGCAAGTAAGACAGAGCATAATTGTCAGATCTAATGACATTTGGAATGAGACTTCAGGTTGTTGGAGGCAGCAGTTCCCAAAAGTGGTGTGCTGTAAGGCACCCCACAACTTCTATAGGACTTTCAGAGTGCTGGTGTTGGCGCTGTAACAGTGCCTGAGGCCACAGGACATCGTGTGCCCATTGCCCCTCCTTCATCCCCTCGCAAGGACATGGGACTGCCTGTCCTGCCTGACTGCAGCTTCCACTTCCCAGTCTTCGACTGCAAGTCATAGTGCTCAGGGGGTTTTGTTTTAAATAATCTTGTTTAACCTAGTTTGTCTTCTGGTTAATTACTTCTTTCTGGTAAAAAGTGGTTTCACTGTGCCTTTATCATTAAAGACTGTTGATAAACAGAAGATTTCTGTGTTGTTTGGCACTGCTTTTCTAGCTAATAGGGTACATCTAAGCAGGTGGGGTTCTAGTTCTATATACATTTATTGGCCTTTAAAATATCTTTTTACCTTTTCCTTAGGAAAAAAAAAAAGGTCTAAGACGTACATTTTTTTTACTATATGTGCAAGAAGGGGTTGGGGGTGGGGTTTGCAATCTGTATTCAGCAAACGGAAGCTGAAATTCTGCTAAACAAAGGCACTGTCACATATCCCAAGAGGATGAACTGGTTATTTCTTGCACACACGTCCTTCCCAGGTTGGGATCCACACACATGACCTGTTTCCAGTGACAGGATTCACCTGTCTCCAAAAAGGCCAAAGGAAAGCTTTGCTAACAGGGTTAACTTCACATATGTAACCCTTGGGGTGCAGCTGAGAACCCCGCAGACACCAGAGGGTTTAGGATTCTGAGGAGAGGGGTAGGGAGGGAAGGCAGGTTTCTGAAGGCAGGGGTGGAGGGAGCACACTGGGGGTAGATGCTTTCCCATAACAGTGCTTCCCATGGCTGGGGGTGAGGGTACTCCTAGCCAGAGGGTGGTCCTGGCCCAAAAGAGTCCTCAAGTTATGCAAACAAACAAACAAAAGTGTGAAAACCTTAGGGGCTGCCAACCTTTGGTCCTGTCTGGGACCCTCAAGCTCCTCTTCCCTGCATAGCATCTCACCAGCCCCGGGAACTTGACTTTTGTGGCCTTCTCAGAGAAGATAAAAGCTTCTTCGCCCCCCAGAACGCCATGGGAAATATTCATGCTTAATCAGCAGGCGAAACTGCTGAGGGTGGTGAAGCGACAATGAAATTGGAGCAGTTTGGGGTGACGGGGTCAGCCCTGGGTCACGCGCATCCTGCTCTGAGTCAGGCTGCTCCCCGCCACTTTGCCAGTGGGAGCTGGGGGCCCAGCCCCTCTGGAGGGGGGTTTTCCCTCAGCAGGCTTTTTCCACCACGGCTGCCTGCAGTCCAGCAGCTTCTGAGGCTGTTGGTGCCTCATGGCTTATTTGCAGGGAAGCTGCCTACCTACAGGCGCTCTGGCTGCAGCCTCGTCACTGGTGGGTTCCCTCGCGGCTGGCCACCACAGAGCAGGGACTCAGTCACGGAAATGTTTGCTGTCATTACCCCCTCTTCCATCTGCTGGAGGCCTCCATCTGCCAGCAGGATAGCTCTTTGTAGTCAAGCCCTCCTGGGGCCCCTCTGTCCCTCTGCCCTGATGTTTTAGTTAAATTTATCCTACCAAAATCACTCTCATGCCTCACTAGGCTGTCCCCAGCCTTCAGCTGATGCACTTTTCCAGGAGCGGGGTTTTCCCTGAAGTCAAAGGGTATTGCCTCTCCTGCCCCTGTCCACTCGCACCTCCCGTGGGACACTGCTCATGCCTTACCCACAGCTCTAACAGGATGGTCACTAAGCAATTGTTGGAGAGGCCTGAGATCTTCCATGGCTTTGTTCCCCTCCTCTCTCTTTAAGGCCATTTTTCATAGATGTTCCCAGTTTGGGGTTGTAGTCTCTTCTGCTGTCGCTTTTCTTTGAAGGAGGAGCTTGACTTGTCTGCCCTAAGTGCTGTCACCCTGAGATCGCAGTGCTGGCAGTCACGTAGCACAGCACCCCACTGCTTGTGGTACAGGGAGAGGAAGCTAGGAGAGCCGATAAGAAACTTTCACTCTCTGCAGGCAAACCTGCCTTCCTGATGCCTGCTCCTGCCTGAGACAGACATGCTTTGTAAAAGCGCCTCTTCCAGAGAGCGGGGAAGTGATGGAAGGGTGTCAGAGTATGGCAATTAACGCTGCAGTCATCACTCAAGTGATGGTAAATAGTCAGCCATCAATCCGAGTTCAGTATGTGCAGACCCAAGGATGCTCTGAATCAATTATTCTTTATTTAACTGAACAGATACTGTGGTTCCCAGTGCCTTCAAGTGCTGCCTGATTTTTCCAAGTCTCCTGGGCCATATGCTTTTAAACCTTATACTTGGACTTCAAAGCGTCCCTGTGACACTTCAAGGACTCATGCAGAGGGTACCGCCGTCTTGTGGCAGCTTCACATGTTCCTCACAGCAAAATAGAAATATAAAACAGAAGCTGGGTTTTCAATGGCTACAGCCTCCCCTGCAGAGCTGACGTACAGCAAGGTGTGGTCACTTACACCTGTACTGTGTATTTGTAAAACTCAGTCTTGGCAGATCCCTTGTACTCCAGATTAGGCTTTGCTGGAGACCCTGGTCTAGAGAGAAGCTTCTGAATGTGGAGCTGGGACTTTATCACTCCATCAGTGACAAAGTGACAATGTGCACTACCAGGCAGCAGCATGAATTTCTCTCTCTGATGTTTCTGCACAGCGACATAACTCTAGAATCAAGCAAAATCAGGAATATTCCTAAGATGCATGCAGTATCTAAATTCTTCACATAGTCACTGAAAATAAAAGGCTGCTTTGTGTCATCCTCTGGAGATGCTCCTGGAGGTGCCCTAAGAATTCTGTTTGTAATAGTAGCTTTGAAATGAGGGATGGCACAATATGAGGATAACCTTGAATTTCATATTTTAACTTCATAAACAAATAATAAAAACAGAACTTGAGGAAGATGGGAAGAAGAAGGGAGATTCCACAAACACAGATCAGTCTGAAACACAGGCTCATGTCACACATATTCCTGCTGGAGTGCGGGGACGGGAAGCACCGCAGCCTCCACCCCAGGAGCAAACTCCTGTGAGGAGGCAGAAATAGCTGACAAAAGCAGCAATGACCGGTGGTGATGGGACCTGCCGTCCTCCTGACCCATCCGGGTGGCCCCAGCAGCTCAGAGGAGCCTCCATGTTTACCATGTGTCCTGGGGCTGGCATTACAGACGCAAACACCGAGGTGACACCCAACGAGGGACTGCGACTCACACGGCACTTCTTGGCCTCTCGCTGCCACGCCACGTAACCCAGGCGTACAGACCCACCCAGGACCCGGGGAAAACCAGACGGGAGCCCTAAGCCGAAGGGCCATGCTGCTCACTGTCAGGGACTGCACTTGCTGTCCTTGAGGCTGCTCTGCTTCTGCCTCTGAGGACTGGCTCACTTAAGGATCTCCACTGTTCCTCTCTTGTGCTGTACAGATGTGGCCTTTCGCCACTGTCTGGCAAGTGGTGGACAATCTATTTTCTATTTTCCTCATTTTGTAAAAGCTTTTCCCGCTTAGAAGCAGACCGTACAATCATCAGATTTATCTTCCACACAAAGCTATCTCTACAAGGCAGGAAAGGGATACACATTCACAAAGAATTTTATTTTTTATTTCCTGAGGTTAAAAAAGGGGGAAAAAAAGCATCAAGAAACATTCCAGTACACAACCGTCTACATCTCTGTAACTGTACAGACACTGGTATACATAATTTTTCCCATATCTGGAGCAGGAAGTTTGATGTGAACAGGGTTTGCAATTCTTTGGCAGTTAAGACCAAAAGATGCTTCTGAACAAGTTACAACCTCAGTGATTTAGCATGATTAAAACTATAGTGCAATTTCAATTTTGAGGAAGGAGCAAAGTCAGGCTTTTGTAGCTTTGCTATTTTGTAACATGGTATGTTCTCGTGCAACACATCTCTGTCATTTTTCATTAAAAAATATTGAGTAAGACTGAGTAAAGGAACACTGTCATTTTCTTAAAGAAACTACATTCTTTCCTTCACATAAAGCTCTGCATAGCAAAAAAATCTCACCCTCCATACCTCCTTACCCTTTCCAGCACCCAGGAAAATCACCCAATTGCTTATGCTGACCGGAATATATAACCTCTTTGTCCTAGGAGTGAGTGTCAGGTTCTTTACTATCTTCTCTGCACAGCCTCTTCTAGCTGGTACAATGGGATTCTTGTTGCTGACCAGCTGTTTGGAACAGCTGCACTCCTGTCCTTACCTGTACCTTAGCATCCTGCGTATTTCATCATCTGAAACTTCTCCTCCTTAAATACTCTCCTTGGTTAGGAGCAAACCTTTTGATCTTTAAACTACAGGTTCTTGGCTTCCACTCTTAGTCCTCTTTCAGAAAGAAAAAAAAAAAGCCATAAAACTACTCTCAAGGGGCAGGAAAACCTGAAGAAAAGGTACCATAAAGACTCAAATGCTAAATGAAAACAATCCAGTGGTTTTATTCCCCTCCTTCCAAACACATGCTTTAGCCAGTCTCAGGACTGTCAACATGAAAGACCTTCAGGAAAACATCTAGCTTAGGATGGAGACAATTACTTCAAGAGTTATATAAACAGTGGCTTAAAAATATTTGCCACAGTATGAAAAAATGTTAAGAACTGGATGTGGAGAGGAAATGAAGAGGCAAGGCTGTCAAATAACTCTGAATAGAGAGACTTCAAATACTTTTGAACAAAGATGTCATATTTTGGCCCAAGATACTTGACAGTGTCCCTTTACCCTACGTTTGGCATTTTAAGAAAGATATCCCAGTAAGATTAGTATTCTACCTAAGAACAGCAAAATGCTTTTAAAAACCACACCTAAAAGCTTGAAGAAAAACTGCAGCAGACTTCAGTAACAGCTCAGTGAAATTGCATAGCATATGGTACACAGTACTCCATTTTTAAGCAATAAATAATCTCTTCTTACCTAATTAAATATAAAACATAGCTTCAACACTGAAATATGCCATAATTCCTGAACCGATCCGTGTGCTATTTATGGCCTGTTTATTGCCCACGTCCATCTCTTGTCCATCTCATTTTCATGCACACAGCCAGGTAAGGGTTTAACTGCCCTGTAGCCTTCAGGAGGAGGAGTAAATCTGCTTGTACTTTGCACTGCCCCCTCTGCCTGGCAGAGGCGGGGGGGCACACCACTGGTATGGGCAAGAAGGCAGCTGAAGGAAGGGGAACGCCATCCATTAACCAGACACCTAAAATCGAGATGCTCCATGAAAAGTAGTTATTCTTTCACAGTCTTTTTCAAGATCACTGCATTTATATATTGTTAACAACTGGAACAAATGATAAGCAACCTTTAGCTTTATCTGCAAATTTTTTCTTCCCTATGATCAGAAATTTCCCTCTTACCTCAGCTGCTACTATGTAAATGTCCAACACCTGTTCTGTGATATCTCCATCTTCTAAACAACCAACCAGTATTTTGATGTCGGAAATCCCTTGTGGGTAATGGATTGGACCAGCAACACATAAACACCAGCTGGACTTTTTTCCCTAGTCAAGCTGATCCTTCTAATTCCCTGCCCTTGCTTTTACATTTACAACTTTGCCCCTTTCCCCTCCCCTAAATCATTTGCTTCAGCTTGTGCTTGCCCCTTTTCCTTCTTTCCCCTTATGTTTTACTTTCTCTCTCTCACCATGACCCCTGTGTATCAGCTACAGCTGTCACCAGGTCTCTACAGGGTTCCTGACAGGCTGTGCTGGCCTTCTACCAACTGTTGCACTAAAACCTTCCAGGTCTGAGGTTTCCTTGGGAGAACAATGAGACGAGAAATCAGACACACCTAAAATGATGAGGAGGGCTGGCTGGGAGAAAGAGCTTTTCTCCTTTATCCTGCCAAATGTTTTCCCATTCCATCAGAAGACAGGATTTTAAAACAAAAAAATCTGCTTTCAGATATTTTGACAAAAGGATAAAATTCTATATAGAAAGCAGACGGTTTGTGTAGAAATTCTGTATAAATGAGAACCCAGTCTTCCCTTAAGAGGCAGTGTTTACAGCCAGCTCTTTCCCCAGATCCAAGATGCAACTGCAAGGGTTAGGAAAGGGAGAGAGTACACTAACCCTGGGTGGAGAGCTCATCAGGCCTGGACACGCATTCAGTTTGGATGGACGTTTTGAGACCGGTTCAAACATTATTGCTGCCTTCCACGTGGTTGAGAAAGAGAGACACTGCTGATGTCCTCAGAAACTGTGCTTTCCTATGACTGCTGATAACTAAGGTGCTAAGGCAGGAAAAAGGAATTTTCCTCTTCCTAATATCACACAGTGAGCAGTGCTTTACACAGGATACTCCTTGTTCTGCCACTGGTACTCACTGTAAGAATGGACCAATGTACAGAGTAGGGTGAGCGAAAGTGAAAGCAGTCGCTGCTTCGTGTTGTGTTGTTTTGTAACTGGTAGTGACAAAGCATTTGTAAAAGCCAGTTAAGGCTTACCAAATCTTAGCCCAGAATGTAAAAAACTCCTATGTTTGCTGTCTACAAACTTGGAAAAGACAAAAAATTCTAGATGGGTTGCAATATATGCCTGTGAAGATTGAAGTATTGCATAATTGCTGTTCTGACTGTAAGAGTAGCAGAACAGAAATGATTATGTTTACTCCTCAGTGAAGAGGTCAAAAATAGACTTTTTTCTTTAAATTTCCTTTTGAAGGATATTTTTGGAAGAAAAATAATTCAATAATTCAGCAGAGAATTTCAGTTTGCATTTAGACACCCACACACTTATTTTTCTCCCCACTGAAAAAAAAAATGGGTTATTATTGACCTGTTAAATCAAACATTGGCTTTTCAGCAATCTGTACACAGTACAGAACCATTAGTGTTCCTGAAAAGGCTTCAATTTTTTAGTGTATACATCTCTTCTTAAGTGCATTATAACTATTGCATAGTTTCAGAGTCTTCAACACAGTGGTAATCAGTCTGCTTACATGTACATAAATAATATCATTTCTTAAAAATTTAATTAAAAATAACGCAGTATAGTCAAGGCTATGGAAAATCACTTCCATCATAGATGACGGGTCGCTCAACAGCCAAGTGATAAAACACTCTTTTTGAGATAAACCTGTCAAGGGAGAAGAGAGAGTAAAAAGATCATGTTAGCTGAAGTCAACTAGGCAAGAAGTCTTTCAGTTTATACTCAGATAAAAACCTGACTGTTGTCAAAAAGAAGTCTGCCTGTGCAAGGGCTGTCAGGCCTCCTGTTAACAAGATGACAATCCTGACCAAACTGTCTTGCTTACTTCTGTTTACCTTCCTGGGATGGAGACAGAAGAGCAGAATTCTGCTATGAGGGAACAAGATCTTTGAAGATCTCTTGGCCAATTTCTCATACTTCTGAATGGAAGAATAATCTGACCCCGTCTCTAAAACCAAGCTTATTTCACCTTTTACAACCACCTAGGACTTACCTAGAGAATGTGTTGTCAAATATCAGCGTGTAGATTCCAGGGTTTCTGACTTTCACCTGTCCTCTGATAGTTTCCTTATGAGAGTTGCAGCGAGTCATAGGGATAAGAACCTGGAATTCAACACAAATCAAAATGAAGCTCGCTATTTGCCCTATAAATTGACATTTGCCTTCAGAAATGTATTTAGACTTCAGCCATCTTGAAACTCCCAAAGTGCATATGTGCCTGCAAAACTAATTATTTTAACTGATGAGCATTAAAACCTCACCCAAGCTAAAATCTCACAGTGAGACATCTCATAATCTCTTTACGGCAATAACCTTTAAATCTCTGCTTTAGAGATAGAATCAAATCCCTATCTTTTTAAACGTTAATCTAAGAAACTTTACTAACATCGGCTGGTGCTACCTTAAGTCCTTATACTGAAGAGCAAGACTTAGCTAAATATGTCTTTTAATATATGCTCTTATACTCCCTGTATTATAAAATAAGCTTTCTCAGCAAATCCTAATTGTTTATCTGAGCTTACAGCAAAAGTGTGTGCGTCCATGGTTCTGTGTGTCTCGCTGTAAAACCCTAGCACAGGTGTCAGAAGAGCAGCTGACACAGATCAAGAACGACCCTATAAAACTCAAAAGTTATATCAAATAAACGTATCAAGACAAAAGCGACATTCACACTTCATTCGGCTTTCAGATTAAGGGATATTTTACATGGAGTTGGTAGCCATGGAGTGAATTAACACGTGCTATATAAATGTCTTATTCCCCTAGTAAATCACAGCTGTAGAGTTCCCCCTCCCCTACCACGGTGGATTAAACCAACAGCTGCCTTGTCTTCAGTAAAACTCTGCAATTACTTGAGTAAAACAGATTCACTTAATCCATAATCCTCATGAAATATGGACAGCACATACAAAAACTGGTACCTTGATCACTGGCAAAGCAATTCTGAACACCACACAAGCTTATGCTTCATTGTAAGAAATGTAGATAACCCAAACAATTTGTATTTCCTTGTGGCTTCTGCCCAAGAGCTGGCAAACTGGCCCTAAAGACCTTACAAATTAAGTAAAACTGGGAAAGGGGAAAAAAAAGAAGAATTTTGCAGTCTTGGAACTTTTGGGTTTGTTTATTAACAGTGGGTGAATTTCAGATGCAACCAGTAGAAGCTACAGTGCTTTTCAACTCAACTTTTGCAGGCAACACTAAATAACTAAAGATGTAGCCCTGCCTTTAGCAGAACTGCAGCTTAACTGGAGAAACAAACCCTTAATGGAATAGCAACTGGCCCTCTCGTGAGACCTCCTAGTGATACTTGCTGGTTCCTTGAGGCAGCCGATGTAGAGTACTACAGTCTCTACAGTAGTAAGGAAACAAAGGTCTTACTTTGCACTGATCCAGTGGTGTGTCTTCAGATTCCTGGTAGACAACGCTGAAGGATATGCTTTTGGGGTCTGAGGAAAAGATCCAGCTAATTGTCAGCCCCATCTCTGTAACAGTGATGGGAATGATACTGTACGTGCTGGATTTAATGAACAGCTCTTTGTTGCTTTCTCCAAAGTTTATGATCTCTTCCACTGTAAGGGGTATTTTGATCCTGTGAGTGAGAAAAATACAATTACTTGAAGAGCTCCAGTCCACTTACTCAGACAAACCTACTAATCACTGTTTTTTATTTTGCATTTTTGGGGGGCAGACTCCACAGCATATCTGGGACAGGTCCACAAGATGTATGAAAATTCAGCCTTAAGGAAAGCAAAAACTACAGAAAAGCTGATTGACATTAAGAACTTTAACTGCTCTGGCAAATGTGGATTTTTGTTAACTTCTTTATTTCATTTCAGCTAGAGAAAACCAGTGCTGGAATAAAGCCTTTTAGAGTCACTAAAATAAAAAAGGAGTCTGCTGCCCTCTACTGTTCTTTTTAAACAAAAATTTAAACAAAAAATAAGTTACCTAATTTAATCACCTTTCTAGGTATCATTTGTACAGGAAATGGGGATCAGGAGTATAGAGGGGATGGAGAGATGAAATGTGAATAGCAGCTCTGTCTAAATCCTTTGAAGCACTTAATGTTACATCCTGGTCTATTTTACCCAAACGAGCTGCAAAAAAGCAGACTCAAAATACTTCCAATTAAAAAGGAAGTTGTCAGCACCTATATGAAGCATTATCTAGGTGCTAAAGTCCTAAAGCATTATATGAGCTGACCTCATTCTGACATTTATTTCAGACTGCAAGCAGGTCCAACTAGCACTGCCTGACTTGTCCCTGCAGTCTCTTTCAGACACTGCTAGAACTGCAGAGCGCTCTAAGCCCCCCCCTCCTGTTGACAGTACCTCTCTTCTAGGAATAGAAAGGAAGATTTTCTGATGTGATGAGGACCCACATCTTTCCTTCTCGTTCCCCACTTGCACTAAAATTTTGTAGGACTGAAGAGAGAGGACATGGCTCATTGCTGCTGCTCTGTGTAGCTGAGTTATACTCTCTCATCTTCCTCAGATCAAATTGTACTGTGGGACACAAGGGATCAGCTCTTCTGGGAGCCTGCAAGACTTGTGCTCACATAGCTGATATCTGATTTCAGCCTTTATTCTTTCAGCCTGGAAGTAACGAAACTGTTCTGCTTACATGATTTCTCCTGACTTCAACAAGCATATTTCAGCATCTTGAGCAAGTTGCCACTCTTCAGATTCATCAAAGGTAGAAGAATTACATGTACTGTTTCTAGAACAAGGAAAAAAAGGAAAATCATGATTGTCTGAATAGTATGTGGTCAAATACCATCTGCATGCTGATGCCTTCCTAAAATAGAAACACTTTGATAGTCCTAATACCAAATCCTAGGGTTCTTATTTTGCACGTTCTAGTGACAAAACTGCCTGGCCAAAACTGTAGCCCTGTTTGGTCACCACTGGGTACAAACATAAAACTATTTCCTAGCTTGGTTTTGTGAGCTAAAAAGAAGTAGACCCAAAACATCTCTTCTGCAATCATAAGATAAATTCGCTATTGAGATGCTGTCAGGTTTTAAAGATCCCCTGGCAGGTGGAAACTTCATGGAGGGCAGACACAAGCAAAACACTCCACACTTGTCCCTTAATCAAACCTGGCAAAGGGATAAGACATTTCCCTGGATTTAATCTGTGAGGTGTTTGAGCATATAATCCAGTTCCTTACTCTGACAATTGTACACAAAACATATTTTATCACTGTAGAATCGCTACCATCTTCTTTTCATACAAGAAATACTGTACGATTTGAACACAAATGCACTAAAGAAGCTGTTACGAGATGACAAAGCAGGATGTCTCCTCCACAGCATGATGTGTCCAGAAGAGCAGAGGAAAAGGATGGAAGAACCTGCTATCCACTCCTTACCTCCAAAAGGGTGTATGCTCTGGGTGAACAATGGAGTAGCATCACTTAGGAATTACAGGGCTGGACACGGGGAGTAGGATGAGTCAGTAAACAAATGGTGATAGTTTCCAAGTAAGTTAGAGCTTTTCTAATTAGTTCTCGTTTTGCTTCTCAGCATTTCAGCAGGTTGATAACTGAGACAATAAGACTATCATTCAAAGAAAAAACACCAAGGATTCTTATATACAGGAAACCAGCTGGTCAGTTCCTTCCAAAAACCAATGGAATCTAATAAAATGTAATATCATGTGCACTTCTGAACCACCAGGTGTAATCATGCCCCAAAAGGGCATAATTGCTATACTTGCTGTAGAGCAATTCTCAAAACCACTGCACAGTTTAGCATTTTCTTTTAAATCCAGTGGGACATTTCTCCACAAGAGCAGGAGAAAATTTCTCCAGGTAACACCTCCTTCAGCTTGTCACTAGCAGCATCTGAATATACTCTGGCAGCACATGCAACCAGGTGTAAGTCTAGTGCAGTGGCATTATTGGTTGGAAACATAAAGAATTTACTTCTATGACTGCAAATTAGGCTGCACCCACTGTCTACATATTTCCTGAAGTCAAAGCACTGTTACCTGCAGAATTCAGGTTCCATTAATCCTGTTTTCTTATTCCTGTAGCCCCTTGGATAACTTTTGACTTCTTCAGACCCATGCCACTGCTGTTAATACCCTAAAGAGACAGTTGGGATATGCACAGAACACTCACAGCTGTGCCAGAACTTGAGCTATAACCAAACACTACTTCCCAGCTGAAATGGAGGAACGACATACTACAGGCTGGTCCGTAAAGCTTAATGCAACATCTATGCCAATACTTAGCAAGTGATAAAAATAATTTAATGGTTAACTATCTTTATACAACTAGATAAGAAAACCGATTCTGAAAAAAAACCCCAAAACTTAGAAAAATAAATTGTAGCTTGTAAACCTATATGTATATTTTGCTTGCATAGTGGGAACAGCAACAGATTTCATGCCGTGATCCATATAAATCTCCCTTCCCACCATGATAGCTACACTGCTTTAATTTCACAGCCTTGAATTAATGTAGATAAAGAGAACTACATGACTACAGGCTTCCCAGAAGCATCAAACTCCATGATTTATTACACAATACCATTAGAGTTCATTATTTAATTCATTAATTTCACCCTTTGTTTGGAACTCTGAAACGTAAATTAAATCCCAGGACCAATATATTTTCCATGTTCTCCTATAACACATGATTT
The DNA here is from genome assembly GCA_035584735.1 of Pseudotriccus pelzelni. Classification (NCBI taxonomy): domain Eukaryota; kingdom Metazoa; phylum Chordata; class Aves; order Passeriformes; family Tyrannidae; genus Pseudotriccus; species Pseudotriccus pelzelni. The sequence continues at coordinate 43,143,382 of JAWMRA010000078.1, read as the reverse complement.
CCCTTATCCCTGCTGCTGCAACCCAGTACATGGTTAGGTGGTTAGCTTTCCACTTGGCTGCTCCAACCAATAAATTCACCACACATCTACTTACTGTAGGCTAAGGAAATGCTAAGTCTCTCACTTTGTCTATTAAACCAAAGTGCATTATAATCACAAAGCAAATCCTCCGTCTCTTTATGATATCCCATTGAGTCCAACAGTCTAAACTGAGGTCTGCTAGCCTATGTGGAAAATACAAGAAACAGTCTCAGGATTTAACTTGTCCCCCTGACCAAAGAATTTATTCTTGCATGACCTATTCACCCTACATGGCAGCATTAAGATGTTCCTCCAGCTTATGAATATGTATCCTTTATCTATAAACAGTCTGGACTTTTTTCTTGGCTTTTTTTTTTTTTTTTTAAGTGAAATGAAGTGAGGATGAAAAGCAGGAAGAACTGAAGCACGGAAAAGACATTACAGGAGGAAGAGAATAGCTCTCATTCAGCAAATCCTCAAGACACAGGTTGTCACAGGCTGGTGGAGCATTTTGAAGCAGTATCGCTTCATGCCTGTCCTGTTCTTATGCTCTTCCTCAGGCACCTGCTGTTGGTCACTGGCCCTCAGGTGGATGGTCTGGTCCAGTATGCCTGTTCTTATACATGGAAAGCATTTCTAACAAATAGTACTAAAAATGCTGTGGTCAACACCATACGTGGCTTTGGGAGTTAGAAGTAAGAAGTCCCTTTCAGAATTAAATCCTGAAGGAAGCTGGTTCAGCTCTGCACTTGGCAATTTTCTGCTTTCATAAACACCTGAGCTCTGACAGCTTTAGCTATGTGTCTGAGGGGTTGGCTTCATGTGGCTTAGCAATGAAATCCCAAAAGCCATCTGCCTCTTAGCAGCGCACTGATTTCTGGAGAGAACTTCAGTCATCCAGGGTGAGAATCTTACCGAATTGTGTGAAAGCCAGAAACCTGAAACGGAGAGTGGAGGCTGTACAGAGCCCCTAACAGCTGCTTAGCCCAGCAAACACATCTGAAAATGCAAAGAAACAATCAAAGGCATTATGCTGAAGTGCACCAATGATTCCCTGGGCCTGCTGTTTGTTAGCTAGCAGGTCAGAACCACCCCAAGCACCCTAACTTAGTTATTAGCCTTCCCCTCCAGCCCAACAAAGAACAAGAAGAAGAAAGAAGATGGTGAAGGATTAGAAGAAAGGATGCCACAGACTGCCCTTGACATGGGCAAGAAAAGAGGCGTGATTTGGGGTGGAGCATGGGGGATACAGAGCTCACTGTTTTAAACAGGGTGCATGACAGTGACTTGCATGGTGTATGGGTGGGAAAGGGATGGGTTAATCAGCAAACCCTGACATATGTTGGGATGGGAAAGAATCACACAGACAACGGATGGGAAAAAAACATGGATGGACATGAAGATTCATCACCTTGTGCTGTGGGTGACCTGCTTATTGGTATGTAGGAAATCTCACCTATGTCTCAAAAAAAACCCCTGTATGATTTAACTATGCTATATCCTGTATGAAAAACAAAAAACAAACAAACAAACAAAAAAACCAGCCAAAAGAAGAAACAGTACAAAAGGACTCTCCTGCCTTAAAATTGGTTTTAAAATTGGTTACACTCTATCTGTAACACCAGAGGCAGTACAGAGAAGGCAAGCTAGGGAAACAATCATGACAAAGGGATATTTCCCTCTATGCAAAATCTTATGAGTTGTTTTTTTTTTTCCAGTATTGTGATAGGAAAGAGGTTTGTCAAAGGCTCTGAGATGCAGACAGCTTTCAAATGCTCATTTGCAAAAGATAAAGTGATTAGGGATTACCAGTGTACTTTCAAGTCCCCTCCCCAGCAGGAGGCAGCAAACAGATGACTATGAGCATCAAGACTACAAACACTGGCAAGCTGCTGCCCAAATATCCCAAATACTGCACAGTCTGTAGACCACCAAGGCTACAGCCTACAGAATATTTAGCACCTTGCTCCAAGTTTCTTTTCTTGAGGCAGAGAAATTGCTACCACATGCAACGAAGCACAAGGAACAACTCAGTTTTAGAGGGCATCACAGAGCCTTGTGTCAGTAGTCTTATTTCAGTAAATGATGCTGCAGGATTAAGTAAAATTCAGGGTTGTTTGGGTTTTTTTTTAAAATACACATTTGCAGGTTCCAAACTCAAGTACTCAGAGGTACAAGCACGCTGCAATTCAGAGTCCCAGAAGCACTCCAGCAGTGGTACCACAGGCTGCTGCAAAGATCTAACTGCATGTGCTGCTTTCTCTGAATACTGTTTCCCTCCCTTGCAGAATCAAGAGACACTCAAACTGCTGTACATTACAACTCACCAGTTAAGGCCTTTCAGCCAATCTTAATGATTCAGAGGTGAATTCTACTAATCTTATGCTGAGTAATACCTTGTAGTAGGATTAGTCTCACAGAAACATTCTCTGTAGCTCAAGAGAGAGGGCATTTAACTTTTGGACTAAATCTTTAAAATCCTGTCCTACGAAAGATTTAATTTACCAGACAAAGAACTTGCAAAGATGGCTGTCAGAAATACACTAATGAAAATCCTCCATGTTTCCAGTAAGGCACCTGAGAAGGGGAAAGGAAGAAGTGCCACCATATGATGATGTGACTAACATCTAAAAACCAAGATGAGGCTGAACTGAACAAGAGGTGCTTACTCGCTGAGACCGTGCCTTTCAGGACAGATCCAACCCAAGCCAAATGACTCTGGCACTCAGAGCCTGCAACCTGACCCCAAAGGCTAGATTTGGCAAAATGAATTCTGTTTCTCTCATGGGTTTCCCCAGAAACCTTCAGTTCAAACACTAAAGGACTGATGTATTTGAAAGCTTAATCCTTATACTATTTTCAGAAGCTTCTTTGTAATTGTCTTTTGAGTATGCTTTTGAGTCCCCAGCAGTATAAATCTGGTAACAGATGATGTATTCAAATACACCAGCTGTTGTGTTTGGGTCTTGACTGTCAAGCCAATCCTCTTAAGCAAATAAATAGATTTGCTTTTGTCTGTCATGGATGCTTTACTACAACTCTTATCTGTTAGAACTTAGGATTTTTCCTGTCTCCTGGGTGCATTAGGGTTTAATTGCTTGCTGAGTAAAAAAAAAAAATCTCAATGTGTCTCCTTACAGGCTGCCTTTAAAAAGAAGGCAACATGGCAACTACAGATGCTGCTAACTTTTATTATAACTTCCCCCTCACTGGTCCCAGTGAAAACAGAAGCGAGAATTTTCATATTTACAAGAGTCTTCCTGCTCTATGTGTATTCAGTGGTTTTCATCCTCGGCCTGGCAGAAAATGCACTGGTCTTTGCCATACTAGTTTTCCACATAAAACTGAAGATGCTGACAGACATGTTTTTGCTGAACTTGGCTAGAGCTGATTGGTCTTCCTTTGGATGCTGCCACTCTGGGGATATTCTGATGTTCAGGAGTGGATTCTAGGCACCATGGCATGTTGTATTATATGGAGCTTGTACACACTTCAGTGCTAACTCTAATGTCTATCACCTTTGACTGGCTTATTGCTATCACTTTTGCCACCGAAACACATGTGTCAAACCAAACAACTAATGACATGGGGCAAATTAATATGTGTCTTGATCTCGGGGATCACGTTAGCATTTGCCACACCATGTTTTTTAGTGAGGCGTTTAATACTGATAAGGCATCAAGTCAGGAAGAACAGCCAAACCATCACACAGAAATGGCTCTTGAAGTGACTCTTGCTTATTTTATTCCTGTGCTAGCCATGACCATCGGCTACTCACTAATTATTAGAGCCTTACTGCATGCCAGAATTCTTCAAAAGAACAAATCAATAAAAAATATTTTCTATAGTTGTCCTGTTTATTGTCTCTGTTACCCTATACTTTCTTCAGATTGATAATTAACAGACTGGAGCTTTAACTTGAATAGCAGTTTTGAATATGTAACTATCATAACAGGAACTCTTGCTTATTTCCATGGCTGTCTTAACCCTGTTCTGCATTTCTTCGTGGGGATGAAAATCAGAAGGTACTTACAGAAAATTATTAAAAACTCAAGATGTATCAAACAACAAGTTATGGCTAAACAATGGCAAATCACTGAACAGGAAGACTTTCAACATACTTCAAATAATGCAGATGCCACAAGCTACAAAAACTGCGTAGAAAATCTGTCAACTATTGCACTGTTTCCATTTCACTTGGTTTTGTTTGTTAATACTGAGATAGGCAGCCTGAGTGAAAGAGGAAATACAATGCCATTAGTAAACACCGTGATCAACTTTAGACCAACCTATCTTAATCATGATACTTCGGTGTCTCCTGCTTTTCCAGCCAAAGTTGGTACCTGAATTAGTTGTGCAGACCGCATGCTTCATGACATAAAGCTGATTTGAATTTCCTGACTCCTAAATCTTTGGCATGCTGTTTTTCCATTAATGGTATTTGTTAATAAAAGCTTTTATGAGTTTTGTTTCGAACATATTACATATTCTAGTGCAGCTTTTCATTTCTCATTTCATGAGAATCCCTGGATTAAAAACATATACATTTCGATCTTCATGGTGGGTTTCCTGTGTGGTTGGGGTTTTTTGGGTGGGAGGTTTTTCCCATTTGGGAGAAGTTCTCTACACATAATTCTTTAGTATTCATCTAAACTTTCTGTAATAAAGCAGCATTTTCATCTGCCTTTTATCTAATATCTGTTTCATGGTCTGAACATCCCCTACACATCTTTGCATTTTACTTCTGATAACAGAGCTCATGGTGCCAGTTGACCAGACCCCTTGCAAACACAAGGGACATCATGTCACGTGTGGTCTCCAACACTAAGCACTGCTTCCTTAGATGCAAACTGCCACATCCTCATTCCCACACATCCTTTGCCCCATGACATCTTTCCGGTCTGTTTTTCCTGGCACCCCGGTTCCTGTGCCATGAAACTGTGGCTTCCTTAGTTGTTTTCCAACCTTGTTCCTCCAGTCCCCCCTTCCCACCGCTGGCCTTTTCACTTCCCAATGGGAGGCAAAAAGGTGTAGAGTGAGCAGTGCAGACTGGGCCAGAAAGTATGCAAAAACTCTTGCAGAGAGTAGAACAGGCTGGAGAACAGACTGGTATAGGAAAAAGGGATGTTGGAGAGGAGCAGAGGGAGGCCTTATGCAGCTGTGGGCTGCCTGTGATGAAGGCAGGATTGGGTCTGGCCCAAAGGCTGAAAGTCCTTTGCATTATTACATCCTTAAAATACCAGTTTAAACTGTTTCAAACTGGTTTTTAAATAATCACGCTCACTCTGGATGTTTCCTTTCTCCCTATTAACTCTCAGTCCTTCCTACCAGCGCAGTGCAACTCAGTGATACCTGAGCCTTACTGGCACCATTTGTCCATGTCCCTTTTCCCCCTCAGAAAACAGCTGCTTAGGCAAGCCTTTCCTTACTACACAATCTCTCGTTTCTCCCACACTGAAATATCCCTAAAAAAACCCAGGAAAGAACACGTTGTGCTTTCACATGCGTGTGGCAAGTAAAGCTGCTATCCCAACAGACAGCAAGGCAGGGTGGCAAGAGGTGCTCCTGTCCCCACTCCTTCCTCGCTGGTTCTGCACAGGGCAGTGGGTGCTTTGCCACGTTCAGTTCCCCCTTCTGGCTACGCTGGCACCCAGCCATGTTAGTCGTAATTAGGTCAGCAAAGAGTGTTATGAGTCTTTTTTAAGGGGAAAAAAAAATGCAAACCAAAGCAACCACAGTGCAGATAGGCTGAGATGTTCTTTCTACCACTAGCAAGGTGTGAATAAACCCTTTGTTTCTGTACCAGGGTAGTGGCAAGTTTGTTTTTTGTTGGTTTGGTGTTTTTTTTTTTCACTCTTCTGCTGTCTATGATCTTGGTTCTGCTGCTGCAATGTGTATATAGTAATGTCTGTGATATGGAAAAGTGGAAACACGGTGCACTGGTTTACCCTGAGGACTTTGATCCAGTGCTATACACTATCCCGACCTTTGTTTTAGAACACAGTCTGCAAATGTGAATGCTTTAGAAATAAAAGTTTTAAAATACAACACTTCAAAAGAAAACCCATGAGCCTTGAAGTATCTACAGCATCTACCACAATTACACAACTTAACTTCTCACATTGAGATTTTGATCAGGTTGCTCCAAACACACATAACAGACCTCAAAGAATGAAGCAACTGCTGTTTAATCCTAACCTGCAGGAAAGAGCTGCTTCAAGGTCAGACAGAGTTATCCTGGTACATCAGCTATCTTATCACATACCTGTGCAGTTCATGGCCAAGGTGAATTTTAATTGATTCTCAGCTGACCTATACCAATAAAGGCAGACTCTCAAAAATTGCTGTTATGAAATATTTTTGTCGTAATTGCTTTGTGTCATTTCAAGGAAAGAACTACAGTGGCAGGCTAGGTGAAGAAAACAAGTGAAAAATAGAGTAACGGTACAGTAGGCACCAAAAGGGGGACAAATAGGAACAGGAATGTCCTTTTAATAATTCACCACTTTGAGCAGAAACTCGCATTTCCAAACCAGAAAGGACTCACACCTAGAACAGGTATGGTCAGTGTGACTGCCAGTCATAAGAAACTATGTCAACGGAACACATCTATCGCAGACCTTTTTGGACAGCGAGCTTCCCTTCTTTTCCCTCTCTTGTCTGCTCATCTCCCTCATTTATAGAGCTGCACCAATTAGTTCACATGTCTGGCAAAACCCAACTAGACTGGATTATTTTCAGCAGATCTCAACAAAGAAGTCTGGCCTGAAAACTTACCTATTTGTATGTATTCCTCAGACCTGTATCTAGCAAGCACAGTATTGGATCCTTCGTGTCTTCCCCAGGCACAATATCAAAGCAAATTCTGCTCAAAGCATTCAATTGCATGCAAAGAGAACATTATTGGAATGCCAGGGGAGACTACCAAAAGTTTCCATCAGGCCACATTTAGCTGGACGCTTTCAAAAAACAATAAAGACTATAGCTCTACATGAAGTTCAGGATGTTCAGTCCAGTACAGCCAAAAAATCTGCAGCAATGAAACTCAAAGTAACTGAACTGCAGATCCTTGAAATGTGGGAAATTTTCAGTACATCTGCCATGGGCTGCTGTCATAGACAGAACAGAGGGTTAGCAGAATCTTTGCTCGTTCTCGGTATAGTGGCTCTGGCACGTTTACTCTCAAACCGCCAAGGCATCTTGTGCTGCGTTACCTGCTCATGTGCTAAGCGACACTCGAGCTTCGGGTACACGTATGCTATTCAACACAGAAACAAGTGAGAAAACTGTGCTGTTACAATCAACACTGTGTTCTGCTTTTTTTTCCCCTCGACACGTACCACAGGCACCACACCACCATCTGACTCATTTACCAGTTTCTAGACATCTCCCGTAACACAAAACCACACAATCAATCTGAGATGACCAAGTCATCTGCAATATAAGAAGCCCATTCTCCTCTCCAGTGTTCAGGCTAGTGGGACCTTCCAAACATTACAGGCGCCATGGAAAGGGAGGTATGGTTTGTGTTCTCTGCAAAGGATGTCTCAAGCTCCAAGCATGACCACAGTAAAGACTCTCCCACACGCTCATGAAACTGATAACCAAGAGCAGCAGAGGATGAAACACTATTTCCTGGCTCTGCTGCCTATGATATGTGAACAAGGGGAGGTGGACAACCTGCAAGTAGGTTGTTGCATGGGCACTCGTCAAGAATAGTATTCCACTGTTAATGGCAATCCTTCCTTCTAGCTTGAATACTCTGTGGGACAAGATGATTCCAAATCAATCCCAAACTGAAACAAATGGTGACCCACACTTTTTTCTTTTCTTCAGAAAAAGTTTTCTCCAGAGCTGACTCACCTGTGTTACACCCTCTGCAGACAGCACGAATTTAAATTAGTAGTACATTACACTTTTTTCTTTATAAAACAAACAAGCATACAAAAACCCACCACCACAAACTGCCCCTTTGCAAAACAAAGGCAATACTAAATTCACAAGAGCATCGTGGAGCTCAGTTCACTCACGTTTGCCGAGCACATCACAAGCAGGAATATACTGTCAGTGTCAACAGTATACAAAATAGGCAGAATACAGACAAGTTATTTACCAAGAAACAAAAATGTAGAATTTTGAAAAGGTTTTTTTTTACCAAATAAACAAACTGCAAGTCACTGTGGTTTATATCAGAAATGCATCCACTGAAAGCAAAAGAGTCTAGGTCTGCTTTCTCAGCAACAACCTGGTTATTCTGCAGCTATTTTCAGTTTAGCATTTAGATTTATCATGCTTATTTTTCTGCTCAGAAGCAAAGAAAATGCATAATTCAGAAGAAACTTGTCTTACTTTTTTCCTTCTCAAAAGATAATATATTTTACAGAAGTTTTGTAAAATACTTGAAATATTTGAACAACAGTAAACCAATATTTTGTATAAACCTCGATATACATTACACTATAATATTGCAACATAATTTGCAAACCAAGTATATGAGATCATCTTCATTGCTAATTCAATGTAGAAACAGATGTAAAAAAAAAACTACTGAAATCCACATCCACTCTCCTTTTCTTAAGAAAGGACGAACAAACTTGTGCCAGATTTAGCTACACAGTTGTTCTTTTTGTTTTGTCTGAGCTGTCATCTTTAAGGTAGAAAGGAATCCTATGGACACAGACAGGTTATTTCACACTTAGTTCAATGAACCTTGTCATAAAAAGAGCACATCTTTCCTTAACTTTCCCCACCTCCTTGTTCTGTTGATATTACACAGTGGCGAGTCTGACAGTATCACTTAGCTCTTATCACGAGTCGTGTGCCTGACCGGTGATCCAGGATGGCCTGAATGCTGCTTTAGAGGTGACAGCTGGCCTGATGACAGCACAGAGCTAGGACTACTTCTCTGCGCTGTGGAGAAACGGGTGGAGGGAGAGGATGGAGCTGTTTGTATTTACTAGATTTGATGCTGACTGTGCAAATAGGTCAAAATTATGTTGTGTTAGTCTAATGAACAAGTGGCCTCAGACCAGAGGTGTCTTCTCTTTATGCAGAGGTTGGCTACTTGCACTCAATGGGAAAAAAACCCAACATTCTAAAGCAAACCCAGAAGAGTCCCCTCTCCATGAACCAGCGTTTACTTACAAATCTGTCATGCTTTGATCCAGAGACACTCTTTCCATCTGACTCTCATTGTGGAGAGAGTCTGTTTCCTGTACTTGGCACAGCTCCTCATCAGTGATTATATCAAATGCTGCATCATCTGGTGGTTTAGAGGCTTCACTTGCAACTGTGCCATAAAAGAACATGAAAATAAACATAAACAATATTAGCTGGTTGTTCGGAAAAGAAACAACCAAAACCCTTAAGGGGGAAGACTGGGCCATTGCTTTACCTTTACAGAAGCATTAAGTAACTACCAGAACTAATAGAAAACCTTGGGCTGACTGACACTCATTTAATATACATACACATTTCTGTCAATAACAATCAAATTCAAAGATTGGATCAGTCCCACCCTGAAAACACTCCATGACCTCCTGCAGATTCTTGGAGCAGGAGGTGACCACATATGTGGTTCCTTGGAGACTGCCAAAGAACCCTACTTATTTCTCCACAGCACGCAAACAATAAACTAACCAAAAGTCCTCTCAGATGGTGACACAGGCGATTCCAATGAAGCTGGTGATCCTTCCTGGTTGGCACTGGATCCAGAGTCATCTGTACTGTCCACGATGACTCTAGGCTTACTAAAGCAAGCTCTGCAGCAACGTTCCTTTTTTCCACCAGGTTTTGTCACCATGTAGTTGTTGCAGCAGTAGTAGCAGAAAATGCGACCACACATTCTAGAAATGATTCAAAATCAAAGGTGTTAGAAAAACACCCACATAGAGCTGGAACATATCTACGTGACAGAGTTTGGGGCTTTGTCATAACAGTCTTGTTTTCTGCAAAAGAGTGAAAGCTACATCCATGGCAGAACTCATTGTACAGACTGTGCTCCTTCCTGAAGTGAAACAAGTCTTCTTGGCAAGCACAGGACAGAAATTCACAATCACACTTTGCTACCTTAATAAACAAAGAAAACAGAAGAAACCTAAAAATACTAAAAAAGAAATAAAAATACATTTAAAGACATAAAACAACCAAATGCACAAAAATATGCAATACAAATAAATAATATTTATACTAAGTACATAGGAAGGAAATGTGCTTAGTAGTATTACACAGGCCAAATCTCATACTGAGGTACAGCAAAACTCTAGTTGCTTGTAAGGGCTGTAAGAACACACCTATATGTCTCTGCTTTGTAAAGACCCCTCTCCCCTTCAGACAAGAAAGAAAAAACAGGATTGGGCACATACCTGTACATTCATCCCTCCTGCCCTCTCCACTCTGAAGTCTCTCAGCATTAAACTGTCAACTATTTTTTAATGAGCATGTTAAGATTTTCAATAAGAAAAGCACCCAGCAGGGGTAACTGCTACTCATGAAGTTTTAATGGTTCTGTTTTTCATAATCATTTAAATCATTAGTAGGTGAATACACAAATATCTTTCACAGACTTTAGTAGAAACGAGTAATCTGGAAGTTTTTACCTAAAATGACTTCACTATTCACTAATCCCTATGGAAGGCTGTTAACATTTATATGCAGTTGAAACAGTCCCAGTACTTCTTTCCTTACATGACAAATCAGGTCATGAGGATAAGGAACAGTGAAGAGCCAAACCAAACATATCACTGGGACCCTGAACTGTATCCACTTAAATATATTTTAATAAATCTAGATCGGATAAATACTAACTGTAGGGGAAATAATTTAATAATAACTTTTAAAAAAAGATTACTCTGCAATTGGTAATTATCTCTGAACATATCTAGTGTACATAAAAAAAATTATAATTGCACAGCAGGTTGGAATTTGTTCTGGAATACTTACATCACAACAGCAAAATCTTCCTAGTGAATAATGTTTAGGGCATGAAGAGAGAAGTGCACAGTCCTTCAAAGAAACACACCAGGTAGGGTGTGATTATCTTTGCTTCCAGAAATGAGATACTAACAGACTCCCCAGGTCAGAGCTGCATACAGATCTTTGCCTTAACACATGTCAAGGGACCTTTCCATTAACGTCTCTTACCCCCTTTCAAGCTCGTGTGTTCTTTCAACCTTTACAATGTCATGTATCAATGATTCTGATCACTGAACTGCAAACATTAAGAAATCTTTCATCCGTGTAGATGAGCATACTGAATTTTGCTTCTGAACACTGCAATACAGTTCAACACACTGACCTGCAGTGGTGTCGGCGCACCATCCATGAGAACACTCTCTGGCAGTCCAGACAGTGGTTAACTTCTGTGTCCCCCTGCCACCTCTGCTCTGCACTAAGCTTCTGCTGGAACTCCAGAGCATCAGACTTTTGCCACAAAGCATCCTTATCTCTGTAGAGACACAGTTAAAAGGAAGAAAAACACACAGAAGTTATCAATGCTGGTTTACTGTTAACTAACCTCAACTAGAATGTTGGTGAAAGCTTCACAGTAAAAATTCCTTTGCTCTAAACTTCTGAGGAGCTGCTGATGAATTTGCCCATTACTTGCATCTTTAATTCAGGAATACAAGACTGGACCACCTAGGCCGTATCTCTCAACACCCTAAGCTAGAATTTTAATTTCTGCTTGCTGTTTGTTTTGATGCCAACCTGATAAGTTCTATCAAACGCTCTTCAAGGAAGTGTTTTGTTCTTGTCAGGTCATCCAGTTCAGCAAATAACTTCTGGTCACTGCTATCTTTGTCTGCTGCCACCTTGCTGAGCTTCTCAGTGTAATCCAGGATCTTCTCTTTTGCTTCATCAGCTTCTTTTTGGATCCTGATCAAATATAAAGGCAATTAAGAATCATTTTTAGCTCATGTGCATTTGTCTTCCCCATGGAAGAAAGGGCTCCTCTACCCTGATAAACAGGTAGTTTCAGTGAAACTGTTCTCAGTGTGCATATTTTTTAGAGCTAGACAGAATCTCTCCAGTTTTTTGCATCACTGAAAATGCACATAAATCCACCATCTAGTGAACACAGTCAGCAGCCAGCAATTTCTTGGATGGCCTGCTTACAATAAAGCTTACAATGGCTACCACACTGGGAATAAAACAGATGATATCAGCAAAACACATAAAAATACATAGTCTTTGGATAACCCATTAGACTCCGTGTGAGTCCACGCCTCATAAAGTTCTATTTCTGACTGCCAGATTATCCACACCACACAGGCCCACATTACAGACCTTGAAAACACAGCCTGAGTTACATCATTAAAGTTGATAAGAAACCTGGCAAAGTAAAGTAGGATGTGGTCCCATTCAAATAATTCTTGATGATTCCCTGAAGCTCATGGAGAGGAGAGAAAAAACAAACAGCCCAAAACCTTAAATTTTCCATTCCTTATACTCCCCCCCAATATTGTTTTAATTTTGTGCTTAACCTATAAGGTAAAAGGAGGTTATAAAAACATCTTTAAGTTTCATGAAGGAAGACATACAATGAATTTATGTCCTCAACTAACAACACAGTAACATCTAAACTGCTCATTCATGTGTGCTGTGTAATTTATCTATTTCCTATCCTGAAGTGTCAATCTGATATTGCCTGTCAGTGCCCATGCACTATTTGCCCTTTATAAACCCTGTGGCACATGGTACTTCATAAACCCCAGTGATTTTCATTAGGTTTTGGTTGCTGTTCCTTCCCTGGGCTTACAATTAACGGCTTGTGTAAAAGAACCCAAACTCTCACCTTTCCAGGAGTTCTCTAAGAGATGTCACCTCTTCTTCCTTCTGCAGCCGAGCAGATTCTGATTCAGACAGCTGCTCTCTTGCTTCATCCAGCTTTCTGGACAAACTTGTGTTTGCAGCCTAGTAAAATAAATTACCGTATTTCCTTACACATAAAAGTAACACTTTACCACGCATAGGACAATTACCAGGACAGCTACCAGTGTTTCAGAAAGATCAGTTACAGCCACACAACCAATTAAAATACTATTGTATAAGCAGGCAGTAATTAGTTGTGTACTAGTGACTGATTACTTCTGTCACACTGAATAAGAGATAAACTCTAAACAAAGAGAGCATTAAGCCTGTAATTCTTGTTAGTCCATACCAGTTGAGCTTTTGCCTCTTTATCGAGGAAAATCTCTCAAAGATAATGGCAAAAGAATACACTCTGAAAGCTTTTTCACCACCTAAAAAATTCAAAAGTAAAAAATTAAGGAGAAAAATGCTATTTATTAAAGCCATATGGAATATGAAGAACAATGGACAACAAAACAAACTTCTTTCACAGAGAGAAAGAAGTCTTTCACTTCCTCTCCTGAGTATGCCAAGTATGCCAAACTTGGAGTCCACAGGGAACATATCCAACTGTATCTAAAGGTGTGTGTATTTCTGCTAACAGGCAGGGCCATGGTCAGTAACCTTAACTTCCTTGTTTCTAGATTCCTTACAACTCAGTACAACCCTCTTAACTCAATTGTTCGATAAATTCATTGCAAAAATTCTATTTTTTTCCGGCTGGGTTATTTCTCAGAGAGATTAACTCTCTGATTCAGTGCCCTTTGAAGCCTGAAAACAGAAGGATCCAGACATGTAACTGTGTACAGTGGGCATGCAGGGCCTAAGAAAGACATTTTAAACCTGCACCCACATTTAAGAAGAGAACACATAGCCAGGTCTCACAGAAAACCTGGCTAGCTTTCAAAACAGAGCAAATCCCATGTGAAGTCGTGCTTTTCATCTCTGCTTCGGTGGCTGTCAGCTGCTATTTTGTCTGCAGCACGGTGTATTCACTCAAGGGCATTCTCAGACTCACAGCCAGTCATCAGAAACGCTGCTTGCCTTCTCAGCTGTAACACTAATGACTGCTGACACAAACGCCTCTGGTTTTAAATCAGATCAAGCACCTACTTGTAACTCCGTAATCTCTTCCTCGGCAGCATGCTGTTGTCGCTTCTGCTCCTCAAGTTGCTCTCTCACTTTCCCACACTCCTCACTGACTGCCTAGCAGAGAGATTGAGCCAGGAGTCAGAAATCCTCTAGCGGCCACCCCTTCATTTACAAAATTCCCAGTTGTGAACCATGAGTGCTCTTAGTGCCATGCGTGTGATAAATGCAGCACCACTGTCAGGCTTATGAAAGGCAGCTAAAAGGACACAGCTCTTGGAATCAAGGAAACACCCTCTGTGGTGGCACAAGCTGTGTTTTACTGCTACTTTCCACAGGTTATTACAATTCTGAACAAAAAGAAGGTCAAACACATGCAATGGCATAAGCCTCTGATCAAACCACCAGTCTTAGACGTTATCTCAGAATGGTAAAAAAACCCCACAGTAAAATCTTCAGCCTTTAGGTGTGCTGTTTCACATATACAGGGCAGGCTCAGGTTTTTCTGGAAGCAAAGCTCTGATCTTCTAAGCTGCTACCTTGAGCAGCTGAAAGCAAAAACACACGAGGGAATCAGCTGCAAAAGCATATGGTTTCAGTTTCAGCCTGATGCTTTCATCAGAATCAGTTCTAAGGAGAAGCGATGTTACAAGGGTGAGGAACAGGTCTTGCAATGTTCCTACCAAAAAAGAGAACAACCACAGCTGTAACCAGAGGGAATAGTTACAGCAGACGCCACCTTCAGTGCCAACATAAGAAATCACCACCCTCTCAAGGAGTGGACAGCTTCTCCAGTGGGCTTGGATGGTCACACTGTACATGCCCATAACACTCTGAAGAGTTATTTTATCTCAGATAGGCCTAGGTCATGAGTGTAGAGACATTTTCAGATTCCCAGGCTAAGGTTAGTTGTGTGCTAGTCTCACAGCCTGACCCACACAAACCTTAGGATTTCATGCAGTAATTGCTGCAGCAGACAGTAAAGCAGCTCCCTCAGCTATAATAATTACATTAATTTACCTTGAATTTTGTCTGATAATTTAGAATCTCTGTGCTCATTTGAAATTTTATTGCAGACAGCTCTTCTTGGCTGGTCTCTTGGAAACTCTGTGCCTGTTTCTTCGCTGCCTCCAGCTGCAATTGCAGATTTGGGACAGCTGCGGCACACATTTGAGCCTCCTCTAATTTCTCTTGCAGGCTCTTTTTCTCCTCTTTGAGATTAGAGATGTCAAGCTTCAGCTTCTTCTGTTGCTCTGCTGCCTGTTCCTCCAGTTCTTTGAGCCTTTCTCTGGCCTGGGCTAACTGCTCTTCTGCATCCATCTTTTCAGAGGACAAGCCACAGATCTGAATACCAAGTTCAGCCATATCTGTGTTGGTCCTGTGGAGGAGATCTTTGTTTTCTTCGTTTTCCATTCTAGCATTTTCCAAGTACTGCTTAACCTTGGATAGCTCTTCCTTCAGGTTCAGCAAATCATTTTCCAGCTCAGCTTTTTGATGGGCTGCTGTCTCCTGCTCTTTTTTCAGCGCTTCCTCCCTTTCTTTACATTGTACCAGTTCTTGCACATGGTTTCTGTTGAGAGACTCATTCTGCTCTTTCAGCTGCTGGACGAGCACCTTCTGCTCACTCAAGGCAGTCGCAGTGACTGCCAGCTCACCTCTCATCCTCTCACTCTCATCAGTGGTCTGCTGAAGCTTGACACGCAGGTCGACGACTTCTGCTTGCAGCCTAGACACTTCACCTCGGTTGACCTCCAACTGCTCTTCACTCATGGTCAGTCTGAAGGACAGTTCTTTTGCCTCCTTCTCCAGGCAAGCTGCCTGCTGTAGTTGCTGTTTTTCCACCGATTCTTTCTCTGATGTGAGGGATTCTATAAGCTTTGTCTGATGAAGGCACGTCTTTTCAACACCGAGCTTTTCTGCCTCGAGAGTCTCTGCTTTCTTTCTGTGTCTTTCAGCTTCTGCTCTCAGCTGCTCACACTGGCTCTCCATGCCTTGCAGTTCTGCTTCCTTCTCTGTGAGCTGTGACTGGAGACTCTCTTTGCTTTCCTTCAAGGTGCCCAAGCTTTTTTCCATTTGTAAACTATGCTGTTTGGCACTCTTTAGCTGTCCTTCAAGTGAGGCATAAGACTCCTTGGTGGTCTCCTCTCTTTGCCTTAGTTCTTCATATTCTGAGTGCAGAGCCTCCAACTTCTCCTCCAGAATTTGGCTTTGCCTCCTGGCATTCTGCAAGTCTTCATCCAGCTGTTTGTTCTCGCCCCGGAGCTTTCTCTCTCTTTCATCTACTGACACCAGGGCATCATCTATCTCACTCTGAAGTTGCTTCTCAGATGCTCTAAGCCTGGCTACCTCAGCTTCCAGGGAAGCTTTAGAAGCTTCCAGACTTTTCAGCTTCGCTTCCATCTTGCTCTTGGACTGCTGCAAATTCACATTCTCTGCTTTCAGCTTCCTGCTCTCTTCATCCAATTCACTCACTGCAGAGTTTTGCTGCTCCATCTGCTCCTCCAGCTCCTTGACTTTCTGCCCGAGATGCTCTTTCTCAGACACGAGTTTCCGGTTTTGCTCCTCAAGGCTACACACAGTCTGACTCACCTTTGTTAAGTGGCCCTCCTGTAGTTCAAGTTGCTCTGCTTGTGACCGGGCTTCCTGCTTCAGTGCTCCTTCCCTCCTACCATATTCCTGCTCAAGTATCTCTTTTTCTTTCCTGGCTTCCTCAAGACTTTTTTCCAGTGACCCCACCTGAGCCAGCGACCCCATTACCTGGGTCTGGAGCTCAGCCATCTCCTTTCCTTTCAGAGTCAGGGCCTTCTGAAGTGCATCCTTTTCCTTTGTCACAGTTTCCAGGCTCCCAATCAGCTTTTCACTCTCTTCTTTGGAGTCAGCAGTGAGGCGATTGTATCTGGATTCCAGTTCCTTCTGTGCCTGTTCTTTCAGCTGCAGCTCCTCCTTTGCTGCTTTCAGCTGAGATGCACGTTCATCACTGAGTCTTTGCATATCTGCCTTTTCCTTTTCCAACTCCTGAAGCTTCTCTAACAGCGCCCGTATTTGTAGGGCAGAGTCACACTGGGCTGTGGCTTGCTGTCCCTTTTGGTCCAAGGCAGCATCAACTTTTGCAAGGAGGCTGAGATTCTTCTGTTCTGCAGAACTGAGCTTGGCTTTGAGCTCATCGATGCAAAGGTTATTCACAGCAACCAAAGCCCTCGAGGTTTCCAGCTCCTGATTCGAAACCTGCAATTTTGAGGCATAATCTTCCTTGCTGGTCAATAGCTGCTCCACTTTTGTTGAATATTCTTTCTGCTGCTCCACTGCATTTAATTCCAGTGACTGTAGGCACTTCTGCAGGTCATGGACAGTGCTCTGAGTGGAGTGTGAGAGCTCACACTGCTTCTGTAACTCTGTGATCATCTTTGTCAGCCGGGAGTTCTCCTCACTGTAGTTATTGCTCTTCTCTTTTTCTACCTGTACTTGCTCTTTTTGAAGGCTGACAGCTGCCTGGAGCTCCTGGTTTTCCATTTCTAGCCGGTGAATACGATCCTGAAGTTCCCTCTGCCTCAGCTCAGCCTGGTCAAGTTCTAAACGCATCTCTTCATAGCCCTCAAGGTGTTCAACATTTAGTGAGCTATTTACATCAGGGCTGGAGGGAAACTCCTGGGCCTAAGTGAACAGAGGGGGGAAACCAGAAGGTTTAAGTAGTATTATACATGTATGTAAATTGTGTGCTCAAAAGAGAGCAAGTTCAGATTCTTAACATATACGTTGTATTCATAGCACTACAAGATATCTACTTATAGGAAATGGGAATTGTTTCCCAGAAGATCAATGAAAACATACCTATCTGCAGGCAGTCTTCTGAATATATTTTTTTTCCCCTACAAGATTTGCACGTTCAGTTGATTAATCTACCAGACAATTGCCTTTACTTTTAATTAAGAACCCTTTTTGTAGTTTAGCATTATAAGAGTCATAACCATGATAAAACTAGCAAGTTCTCTGGAACTATGCCAACTAAAGATCTACCATGCCACATAAATATTTATTTGCAATTGCTTACCTGCAAATAGTTGCTCACTAAACTGCTCATGCTGGAACTGCGGCTTGGGGGCTTCCATAAATATGCTGAAGATCCAAGCGAGGACAGTGTCCTTCTGTTGATCACACAGAGAAACAATACATAACTCTAAGCACATATATACATGTCTTTCTACTTGTATATGTAAGATTTATCTACTGGTATCTACCACATGCAAAAAGACATAACTGCACCTGCTGCCTTGCGTAATAACCACTGAAGTTGATGAAAAATAAAATAGGGATATCAAAGGCACCTATAAAAGATTATGGGGCTGGTAGCCATGACTTCCCACATCCACAAGAATCAAGGCAGTCTTACCCCAAGGAATTGTATTGCTGTGTGGCAGTAGCTCAACCAGGTGGTGGCAGCAACTGGCCCTAGAAAATTCTCACTGATACAAATGGACCTGGACCAGACCTAACAGTTTTTGTTATTCCCCAAGTCTAGTGGGATCACCATTGCCACAAGTGAAGCACACTGCCTGCCTGTCCACCCACTGTATGTCTCAGCTCTTAAAACAGAAGCCAAGAACATTTCTTCTTGTGCCTGTACAGATAAGAATAGCTTGGGATTGGGGCCTAAGCTGCAGTTACTGAAAGTACTGTATTACAGAGCATCAACTCTGATCGCTGGGACACAGTATACTAGAAGGAAAAACAGGCCAATTTGTTCATAGAATAATTAGAAAATAAGTGTAGACCTGCTCTAACACAAGTATTCCTACCTCCAAAAGCGTACACTTTTACAGGTTCTTTAGCAGGCAGGGATTTAGGGCCCTGTTAATACAATATGACAAAGTGGTTCTATCTTACCTGGCAAATGCTGGCCAAGCAGCATCTAAATCATAGCCTCTTGATGCTAAGTCAAACTGAACATCAGTGAGCTCATAGAGCTGACCCACAATGTCAGAACTCATTTTGGAATTCAGAAATGGGCTTCTTGCATAGTACCAGTCACTTGAAAACAAACAAACAAAAAACAAGTAATGCTCATTCATAAGCAAAGGAGAAGCAGCAGTTTCTCTTGCGAAAAAAATTCAACAACATCATTATTTACTCCACCCCAGAAAAATCAGGATACACTATTCTAAACACAAACTGAAAGCAACTAGACCCACCAAACTACATCCCATCCATTTGATGTAAATGAAATTAAACAACTTTAATTCATTCCACATAAATATCTTTAGAGGAGCCCCTGCAGAAAAGACTTTTTCCTCTAGTCTTGGTCAAATCACTGACAATACAATATATTTGCTATACATGGAGAAATCACACAGTAAATACCTAAAGCACTCACTTAATACATCAAAAACGAGGGACAGAAAGCAGCATCCAGAGTTAAATACACTGGAAATAGTTGCCTTTTCTAAGTGCCCTAGCAGTGTCCCTCCAAACAACTACAAGCTACCTTTGGTGTTCCCTGGACAGGGGCAAGTTATTCCTCTGTACGACAATCCAGAGACGTATGAAAATGCATTCTGGGGCTTTGTGCAACACATCCAAATTCATCCTCCCCCATGACGTGCAGCTGATCAAACCCAGGATCTTCCATACTTACGAAAACATCACCTTCGAAACCAACGAACGGAAGCACCAGTACCACCCACTCCACACATGTTTAGCTGTAATAACTTTCAATCTTTACAAGCCCAAGATAGATACAAACCAGTGACCTAGGCCAAAAGGTCTCTTAACCTTCATATCCTATTACCAGCCCTCTAAGCCAACCATTTGGAAGGGTTTCAACTTCTTTCAATAGCTACTAGGTGATGTTGCTAGATCACACTGAGCAAACACCCATTAGTTAACAAGGTACTTTGCTATTCACCTGGTCACCTTGGTGTTCATAAAACATTGCTGCAAGGTGTCTGCTAGTCTTTGGTGAACAAGGGAGTAACGAAGAAATGCTCTTCCTTTTCCAAGAGACGTTCGTAGCTGGAAGGGAGAAACCACAAGAAAAGAAAATTCTAAATATCATTTGTAATCCATGTAGAAACACGGCCAGAACAGCCTACACAGCGCCATAAAACACCCTCGCAATAAGCCACTATAAAGGAAAAAGCTGTCAAGGAAAGCAGTAAGAACCGCCACTGAGAGACACCTTCACCCAAGTCTGTCATTGGGTGGAATCCTTTTTGAAGGACGAATTTCTTTCTACAGCTGGCTGTTGTCCACTTTATAATACTAAAAGAGGCATCACAGGACCAATGAATCATCTAATATATGGAGTACCTGAGCACTGACTATGCTAAGGACAATTCCCAATATAAGGCAAAACCTCAATATGCCCAGCAAAGCCAGAAGTGGCTGCTTAACAACATATAAGATGTTTATGGCCACAGCTGGAAGAGCTTCAGGACAGGTCTAGTCATAGGACAAAGATGTACACATATATAAATACACATCCCCACGGACACAGTAACCCCAGATGATGCAAAAAGCCTTTCTTAATACTTGGTCATTAAGTTGAATAAAATCTAATTCTTATTTCAGACCAAGAGCAGCTGCATGTCTGAAACCGAGAGAGCTTTTTAGGAAGACAGCTGTTAAATCAAAATAAAGGGGATCACAAAACTCAGCACTGAATTTTGTTATAGCTGTTGACTTGGGGGATTGATATTTTGTTTTGAATTTTACATCTGAACCATTTTCTGTCCTGCAAAACACTGAAAACTCTGAATAGCAGTGTTTCACTTTCTCTTTCCATCAAAATCAGTAATCAATTTAGGAAAGGAAATGGAATGTGATGGAAGAATTTCTCACCAAACTACTCATCCAACTAACAAAGCAAATAAATTCATTATTTAAAATAGAAGCCAAGACAAATATTAGAGGGTTTGAGGCACAAGTCGGTAGGTTACTGTAAACTTCACTTGAAAAGTTCGTGTAAAAGAAGGCTCAAAGGCCACACAAGCTTTCTTTCCTGCTGATCAATATTCCACTGTGGCAAAGTGAGAGCAATACTTGAAACTCTCAGCTTCCCTGTTTTTGCTGTTACTGGGCTTATGCTCTGAAGTAAGACTCAGATTCCTCATTTATCTCAGTAATTCACTACATACAAGAATGTTCTTTATAAAAGGAACATAAATGAAATGTGAGGCAAAGAAAGCAACAGTTTTTACTGCTTTTTGCTTTGAATTCTACAGGACACAAAAAGTGCAAAATACCATGGTCCCCAAACACTAAGTACCCCAGAAACAGCAAATGTAATTTCCCAACTGGTTTTCACCTTCATTCACCTTGGAGATGTCTGAAAATTTCTTCAGGGAGATGCTACACCCACTCTGTGCACAGAAGCTTACAAGTGTTTTTCCTAACTGGGCACATTTAGTGGATATGTCAAGAACTGTCAAAAAAAAAACAAACCACTGGAAGCCACAGAATTAAGCCCTCTGTAATTAACAGATAACAGTTTCCAGGGTATTCCCACTTGCCTCCTTGCTCCACCTCTCTAGCATATCATGCACCCTAATATTAGAAGCACTAAAGGCCAAGCAGAAGGGGAGGCATTATGCTGCTAAATGTTTGACCATTCTTAAAATTAACTGCCATTGCTCTTTCCTTTTTGCTCATTTTCACCTTTGAAAGTCAAATTCTTATTCAGTGAGCAATTAAATTACATTTGGAAACCTTTGTGTTCTATCCAGCCAGGTTCAAAGACTGGCTGATGATTTCTACCTGTAATGAACGGAAATAACAAATGTGTTTTTGTGTCACAGACCCAAGTCTGCCAACTCAGTTATTTGAAATGGTTGACTGATTCTTTTTTTAAGTGTTCGTATTCCTAAATCACAAGTTAATAAAATTAAAAGAAGCCTTCCACAAGCTAATTTCTATTGTTGCATATAACATGAAAGAGAAAATACCCTACTTCCAAACAGTAACTTCTGATATTGTGCTAACAATCAAGCAGCAAGAGCTACTGAAGAAGGAAAATGCAGAGCAGTCTTGGTTCTTTTTCAGATGGATCAAAACAGCACTATCTCGAGCTGCTGTGGAGGAATTGCTAAGAGAACAGGGAAATCTGCTGTAAAAAATAACTTGCCAATACAAGTTAGCCCTGCTCACAGATAATGGCACCGAGCATCAGGACACTGCTGGCTGGCACCATGACACCATCGCCTCTTCTACCCCCAAAGAAAATCTTCAAACGATTCTAAGGACTCAGACAGGATCAACGCAGAAAGCTTCTCACAGTATTTATTTCACCCACTTATTGAGCTGAAGACATAACGTGGCTTTTACAAGATTAAGCTTTATTACTATACATAACAGAAACAAGGCTTTCTGTGCTGTTCGTTATAGCTTAACTGAGGTAATAAGGACAACCATTCCAAGTCATTTCATCAGGCTGTTTCACGCAGAGGAACAGAGTTGAGACAGAAGATGAAATTGCTGCCCTCACTCCGTCCTCCTCAACCCTACAGACCGGATGAAAAAGTCTCAAGAAATGTCAAATACAGTGAACCTTTCATCTTACTCTTAGAGCCAAGTCCTGCTGTAAGCTGGGCTAAAGACGGCAGGCTCTACCCTTGGCTTAATTTTTCACTTCTTTTTAGAAAAAACGGCACTAAGTTTATGAAAAGGCAGGGCACAACCAAACAGGTCCATTCGCTTGTTGTAAGTGACCTTTGAAACAGGAGTCAAGCTACCTAATCCTATATAATTTAGTGCTCTAGTAGAAAAGGTAACCTTGCATTTTTATACTTTACATGAGAATTAACAAAAAAAAAAATCCCCTATTTTTTCGGCTGTATGTTAAAAGCAGCGGAGTTTTTTTTAGTTTGTTTCCACTGCTCTCTGAAAAGACCTACCGAAGCATAAACCACATATTACAATACTTAGCTGATATACTTACTTCCGTAATAGACTTGACAAAGCGGATTCCATCGTTAGCTCCTTTGATTTTTGCCAGACAGTCACAGAAATAATCCCAGTAGTCTTTTCTGTTGCCCAGCAATGTGCTTTTTTCCTTCTGGTCAAACTTAAACGAGGAAAACAAAATGCAATGGGCAAACCTTAAATATAAATATATTTATATATAGCTACTTGGAATTCTGTTCCTCTCCCAGTTACGTGTTCTTTCATGACTCCTCTTAGCTTTAGCCAGTGTATTCACAAAGGAAGGAGACATTGCATTGTACTGATGCAATCCAGCAGTTACAAAAGCTACTTTACAGACAGTAACAGATAATAATGTTCTGAGTCTCTTTAAAATACAGACGTCCTTTCAAAGCTGCCGAAACAAAGATTTACAGCAAATTCAGCAGCTGTTCAAGAGCAACGAACTAACAGCCAGTTGCAGCTTGGGCCACTCAAATCCCAGAGGATTCTTTAGCTTCTGCTGAAGCCTCTGCAACCCAATTAAAACTCCCTTGCCTAGATTAAAGCTAGATTAGCATGTCTTTGTTGCAATCAGTGACATGATTACAGTATGTGTGGACACAAGACCATGCAAACTGAATTTCAGTTTGCCCAGCAATGTCCTCTTTTACTTAAATTTTGAGGATGGAAAAAGAAAATAGCACTCCAGATTGAAAACCAGCCTTTTGCATTAAGCCTTCCATACAACAAAACAGAAAAAAAAAAGAATTTCTGAAATGAAATTGCAAAAAATTCTGTAAATTACTCACACTACTATATTTGCACCATGAACAGCTCACTAGTATTTATTTTGCATCAAAATGTTGTCAAGATCTCATTACCACAGTTTTTCCAGGAAAACTCAGTAGGCTATATCTCTAAAATCAAGCTCGGATCTTTCAGATCAATAAAGAAATGCCTTACACTCTTCAATCAAATTCTTCCAGCTCTTCCTTTTGATTTCATTTATTTATTTTCATTTATTTATTTTCACCTGAAATAAGTACAATAAGCTGCATGCATTTCAGTCCACTTACCACACACACATTAAAAAAAAAACAGAGACTCAATTGGACATTTATGATTATTTGAGTTAAACTCCATGTATTGAACAGGCAGTAAGGGAAAACAAGGCCGAGCTTTACTGGTGGATTACAAACGACACACATCATTTTTTACCTGTAGAAGGTACTCAAGCTTGTAGGAGAATTTTTGCAAGTTGACACTGTCATCTGTGATCGGTTCCCCTCCTTCTTTAAATTCTTTACTTAACTCAGTCACAGCATCTGGAAAACAAGGCACCAAAATAGTTAACTAATGCAAAAGATACATAGCACTGAATCCGCAAACAACTAAATAAATGATTTCTTCATGGACATTATGCATGTGTATTCAGTTTCTTTTAGCTGAAATGTCTTAATGACAGGGCAAAAAAATTACTGACACGCTTGCAATTTAAGATCACCTGTAAGAAAACCAGAGCTCAAGCTACGTCAATCTGTTGTGTGGACTATTTCTTCTTAAAAAGACACTTAGCACTTCTGACACATGGCAAAAATTGGTAACAGACAATTCCTAACTGCTACCTCAGCAGAGGAAAGAGAAATAACTTTTTGCTGTCTCATGCGCACATTAAGGTATTGCCGCAGAACAAACAGAATTCTGATTAGAAAGGACAAAGCATGTAATCTGCTAAAGGGGATCAGTAACACGAGAACAGTCATTCGGTCAGCACATTTATCTTCTCCATGCTTTATTCAGGAAGGTTCAGCTTGTGCTGGTTACAAACACAGATGGGGAAAATAATTTACATTAAAAAAAGCATACAGCAACTCCTCTTCCCTCAAATGTACAGCTGTAGTGGGTGAGGAAATCTCAAGTCAAAACCAACTCTGCTGTGCCCCTGGACACCCTAGCCCCCAAAGGGTGTACTTCTTAGCATCGGAAATTACTGATTTTGAATTTGCTTTCCACTTGAGTTTCGTACTTAATTCAGGTGACTGAGTGAGCCTCAGCTCCCAGTCCCACTCAATCCCCTTTGCAAATTAAAATCTCTTGTTAGCAGGCACATAGATCTCTTTTTTTTTATATATTACAGGAAGATCTAGGTTTCCAGTTTTGGTGCACATACTTTAATAAAAATTTAACGGAAAAATATCTAGATCTTTGTATAAACAGCTGATTAGGACAGAGAGCAGGAAAATCGTTAAGAATCTGCTGCCAATTCTGCCTGCAACAGAACTGTTGAAAATGAGGTTGGCTACTCCTAGTGGAGGATAAGTTAGGTTCCACCGCAGCAAGAACAGCAGGTTCAATTCTCCAGCACTGTTCCTCTGGATCTCCCTTCCCAGTTTGGTTTGGAGTTCTGTTTCTTTCCTTTCCCATATTAGCAGCAACTCCACATCAGTTTCCTATCAAGGAAGGGTCTAAAAATCAGGTCTTCTGATCTCCCATGAAGTCTTGTAACAGCATAGCTCTATGTATGCCAACAAAGTCCTAGCTCACAATGCACACCCCACAGACACCTTTTTTAAAAGTATATTTAAAAATTATTTCTTATCTTGCATGAAAAAATATTTCTTATTTCTTATCTCTTATGTTTAAATGTGCAGGATTCAGGAATTTAGGGCCCTGCAGAAGGTACAACACTTGTCTCACAAAAAAAGTCAGTCACATCACACACCTTGAACTGTGCTGCTATAACGGTTGCACGAAAGAGTAACAACTGAAAACACAGCTCCTACTCCCTGTTATCCAAAACATGGAGGATGCAGTCCAGCCCACAGAATGTCTCTGCCAGCACGGCACTGTACCTTGCAAGTCTCTGATGATCCGCTGCAGTTGGCTTTCGCCACTAGTTGCTGCCATCTTGAAAACAAAAGGAACTCCCCTTCTGGGCTGTCAACCTTTTCATCCATCTAGGTAAAAACAGCAGAGTTCATATCCTTGATGACCATTGGGTTGACACTGATTATTTTTCTCTGTAACACCTGCAATTGTAAAAATCAAAAATTAAATGAAAGTTTTTATCAGCAGCTCAAACGAGCAGCAGAGAGGTGCTTTGGCATTTTAGATCCTGTTTAGTGATGAATTCCAAGGCCAACTTCTTTTCAGAAATCTCCCTTTTTGTTTCCTTCTAGATTTTGCTTTCCATTTCAGTTATTTCTTCAGTTATATCTACCAAGACTACTGAGCAAACCTCAGAGAGCAATTTTCTCTTGCTGTGGATACAACACAGTCAGTTGTACAGCCCAGCTCAGGCTGGCATTTCGCGCAAAACATCTTGTGACCCTGAGGGAGGTTCCAATGACACGTGATTTTCCCTCTGGAAATCCTCTGCTAGATCTTCCCTATAGGCTGCAGAGTAAAAAGATATAACAATTTTTCAATTTCAGGGAGACTTTCAAGACATAGAGTAGGCAGGGGCCAAGGAATCAAAAAATGATGCATTCTTGATTCTTTGGCACTGGAGTGCATTTTTAATGCATAGGAGCTACTAAAAGATGTAGTACTGGAGACTGGTTTTAGCATGAGAAACCCCTCTCATCCCATTCTCAGAACCCACTGTTCCCAGCATGTAAGAGGACACCACTTTATTTTGAGCTCTGTTACAACATCCCTGGCTGGATAAATATACCTTGCACCACCTCCCTTGCTTAGGACAACGAGTTATACCTAGCGCTCACAGAAAATCTTTCTGTAAGTAAAATTAATTAAAAGCCTAAAGCACTTTACTAAATAACCATGCTTGGGGATCTAAACTTTCAAACACTGATCTGGGAACAATCATTCAAAAAAAAAAAAAAAAAAAGCCACACAGAAACCACATAGAGAACTTACTAAGCATCCTGTGCAAAGGTTGTTCAGAATTCCGTCTGCAGCAGTACAGCCAAATTTTCAAGCAAGCACAACACCCAAAGTACTGAATCTTTAGAAAATTTGCTGTTACACTTCAGTGCTTTTGTTATAATTCAAGATGAACCACAATGAAATTAAGTTGTAATTAAAAACTTACACATTTTTGAAATCTAATGTCAGTAGGTCAGATTATTACATCTCCTTTCTCTTTCCTCTCTTTCACTCCAAAAGAACTAAATTGGCATTTTGGTTGACGCAGGTGTCTGAGTTAATCAAATGGACCAGCCTTCCCTATGCATCTAGGTCTTGTTAGAAAATGGTTCTGATGTGATCCCCTATTCTTTTCCATTTGAAACAAAGCAAACCTTAACAAAGCCACAGAGAGAGAAACATGGTAAAGCACAAAGAGAAGGCTGAAACTAGGCTTACCAGTGTGTTTCTCTGAATACTTGTGCTGTGTTACCTGCTAGTTTCAGTTTCCATATTTTGATGGTAGTTGTTACCTTATGACTCAAGTGTCACATGGTCCATGTGCTGTCTGGGTAAGGGCCTTGGCCTGCAAAATCCGCACTACGACTGGGTTGCTTCGGGGAGAGAAGGCCAGCAGTCACAGACCAGGCGACTTTCCGTGGTGCCAAACACAATTTTTTACCCTAAATCAACAGTATTACACCTCAAGACTCCTATCTTGGCTCTACAAAGGGAGCATACAAAGTACCACACTTCCTGGCAACTTGCTGAGTTTGGTACCAATGAAGAAAAGCAAGAAAATAAACCCAGTGAGTCAATGTTTCCTTTTCTAAGCACACACAGTAACAGCAGCCATAGCTGTTCGGTTTGGCAACTGTTACAGAAAGGAGATTAAGTGAGAAGATTGTGACATGTGGGCAACGGAAGCTAAAAAGTGTGACCAAACCAAATGCTCTTCCTCACACGAAGAGGGAAAAGAGCAAGAACCAAACAAAGGGATCCTGCCTGTCCTTCCCAAAGGCCAGAACAAGCTCCCATTCAAGACTCCAGAGAAACAAAGAGGCATGCCGGGAAAACAGTGACCAGGCCAACTGCAGGCACCTACAGAGAGCCTGGAAGAGAAGGCAATTGGGAATTGAGCCCTTATTTTGCAATAACCAGCAGGGAGGAGGATATGGGGCATCCTACGGCAGACAGGCACAGCAAGTGCTAATTCCCAGCCAAGTGCTAATTCCCAGCTGGGTGTCCAGTCAGATATTCACTGGAGGAGGACTAAGGCAGTTTAGAGTTTCCCCAGCCCCACTAGCACTGCTTAAGTGAGCGTGTTTGCCCAGAAATCACAGATAAATGAATGTGTGCACAACAGCTCAGTGGCACAGTGCAGGGGGAAGGCTTTGTGTTCCCAATGAGTTGATTCTCTTGTGTCAAATCCGCCCAAGACATGCATCTTTATTCCCGTTGGGATCTCCTAGGCAGAATGTGAAAATCCTGAACAGAGACCACAAGTCAGCTGGAGGGATGTAGCTGCACAGCCCACTCCTCTGTCTATTCCCTACTCCCTGTCAGCCCTTTTCTCAATACCTGGAGCAAAGCCTCACAGCTCCCCATTCCTTGCATCAGCTCCCACCCCTGAGACATGCATTTAACCCCTTCTCTTCCCGGAGGTGAAGGGGACCTTTTGACCTGGGCTATTACATACGGCAAAGGTGCTGAAACTTTTCTACTTGCCTTGCTCTCTGCGAAATGGGGGAGAAAGATACTTCTCCCCTCCATGGTCCTTTCAGAGGTGTTCTTAGAAAACACAGTCCATCCCTCAGAAATGTGCAGAGCTCCCACTTCCAGTGGCAAAGAAAGCTGGTAACATAAGTACCTTAGCTGGTTTCTCCATGTTTCAAAACAGGAAGAACTTCTGTAAACACCTGATCTAGTCCTTCCTGATCCCAGAACATTGTGCCCAGAATTCTTTGGAGCACAACCCTGTTCCTCCAGCATTTCCTACCCTATTATGCACGCCTGTAGATGTTTGCTATGCGAAAACAGCATGATACATTCGTCAGGCACAAATGACCTGCTGCGGGTCGAAAGCTTTTCCGATGATGCATCGTTACCTCTTACATAACGACGTAACAGCACCGGACTAAGGCCGATGGCATTAACTTGCACAAGAACTGCAGAGCTGCCATGACATCAGTGCAGCTACACTAAGGACCGGGCACAGAGGAGGCAGGACATGCCATCAGTCCCTCCTCGCACTCTTGGGCTGTGCCTGCTGATCTCTGAAGGTGGTTCCTGCCTCTCCTGCTGGCATGAGTACTAGTGTGGGGGTGACAATCTTCTTTACAGAGGAGGATATCCTGCAGATTAAAGAAAGAAGCAGAAAGGAAATAGCCCACATCCAGGAAAAGAAAAGATTTACCTGAAGGGGAGTGAGACACATATAAAACAGGAAACAAAGTTTAATGACTGTAATTAAATTGGTTAGTGGAGTAGTTAAAATGACCTACTTTTAATCTGATTGTATAAAATTTTCTACACCAGGTCTACATCTCCAGCAGCTACAATTTTTTTTTACTTCATTGCTCAGTTTTGGCCAACTTCGACAGAACATAGTTGTCTTCAAAATATTACACTCCCCCATGGGCAATCAGAACAGTAATTTGGGAAGTCCATGAGTAGAGTGTCCCTTCATTGATAAAAAGGCTGCAGTGAGACCTCTATAATAGCCTAATATCAGAGAATCCACTCCCCACTCCCCAAATGCATTTTCAGAGTACTCTAGGAGCAGAGCTCACACTGCTGACTTGGTGTAATTCAACTAAACAGTAAATCAGATTTGCAAGAACTACTCACTGGAAACCAAGATCCACTATTTTGTACTGCTTACAGAAATACTTCCTGTTAACATAACTACTCTGGTCTAGCCATTCCAAACCAGGGCACTTCATCACGTGGTATCACCCAATGGTATCATAAGACCTTTAATTATTTGGTGCCTGCAGTCCTCTGCCTGTTCTAACATTCTATATGAAACAAAACGGATGAGTGACAATACTGAGACAAATCTTATGTTTATGAGTCACAACAACCTTAACTGTGTTATTTCCTTGTGTGGTGTGAACGTGATTTCTCCTACAAAAGCAGACACTGACGGATAACAGCAAAGTACACTGTGGAAAAAACCCCCAACCTATCTGGTCTTGCAGTTGGCTACAAGACACACTAACAAAAGAACACTGCATACAAACCTCAAAGCAAAGATGAAGAAAGAACTGGGAAAAGAAATCCCTAACTCTCAGGACCGCAACAGCACTGATTTAGCTAAATAATTTCATTCCAGTAATTGTCTGGAAAAACTACTTGGTACTTTGTTGTTACAGGAAACAGAGCCCCAGTGGAATTCTTGGCAACTGTGCTGCTAGCGTTTCCCATTTTGTACCACGCAGGTACATGAAGCTGCACATCCATGGAACTGAAGAACTGTTTGCTGGAAGTAAAGGTCTGAAGTGAGCTGTAAAAAGGACAGAGTGACTCTTCTGTCGTGACCACACACACACGCTTTTACTGGGCAACTCAAACCTTTGTGCTCTAACACCGCACACAAAGAAATGTGACTGATATAAACACATGCTGGACTGTATGACAAAGGACAATTAAAAACAAAAGGCAGGCACAGCCTGAATGTCAGCTAGGGTTTCCATTCTGAGAAGTGAAATTTTCTTGCTAAATTAATCTTCCCCCTGCGTTTTCTACACCAACAAACCTTCACATTTCAATGACAAATAAAAAGGTTTTGGAGGAATGTTTTTTCTTTCTTCTAGTACCTCAAGCATGAGACCATGCTGCAAACCTGTGCTGGATTTTCCACATGTTGATACACACAAACCTTGTTTTGAAGTGTATTTTGGCATGGGAGAATAGAGTAACTAGATGAAGTGCATAAAAACAATCACATATTTCACAAATGCCTCACAGAGAAGAAGCAATTTTATAGTTAAGGACTCCTTAGAGTAAACAGTGGGAAGGCTCTTGTGCTTTAGGGATATTTGCATTTTACAGCATAAGAGCACAAACTAATGATATTCACAAAATACTGCTTGTACCCCTAACCTGAAGGAGAGACTGATACACAAGAATCTATAGAGTTTTATAAATTTCTCTGTGCAATCTTCCCTTTCTATGAACAACTGACCTGCATTCCAGCCCTATTCCTTGTGTTTGCAACCTGTTCTTAGAAAAAGATCAAAACTAGGCAAAACAAGGACATGACTGTACAAGTGGCACTGTAAGAACTCCATGAAACAGAGTTAATTTTTAACCTCAAGTGGGGAAAGCTGGCAGCCCCAACAAATTTTTTTAATGCTGCACCTACCGAATTGCACTTCTACTCTAAGACCTGGCTTAAAACCCTTTAGAACCTTACACTGAACTTTGCCACACAGGACAGGCGCATCAGACGAGGGACACAGACTCCTGTTGAACAGCATGAACTCAAACGATCACTTTCTTCAAACAACACCACGGGCTTGTACATATCTCACAAAGACAACCCTGTCTCAGCCCTATCTCGTGAGGAAAGAGGTCCCCTGTTTGAGGAAGCAGTCAGTTTACAAAGAGAAGAGCACTCTTCTGATAACAGGAATTGCACTAGTATCTCTTTTAACGAACTCGTCTGCCCTTTTTCCTTAGAACACATCAGACCTTGCCCCATGTCAGGAGTTCTACCCTGTTTACTAATATCTACCAATTAACCTAACCATAACCCTCCCAGAGACTTGCTTCTTCTCAGCTGCTCCCATCCCATTTCACTGCCCCTGGAGCAGGTACCCCGCTGCCTCTATGGTGAGCTGAAAAGATAGATTTCATTCAAAAGTTAAAGGGTTTTTCCCCATTTGTGCTCTTGTTCTCCCAAACCGTGCTCCCCACATCCCTGTGTAGCCTCCCTGCCACAAAACCTGCTCTTCCTCTCCGTAACTCACACAGCTACTTACACGTTCTTCAAGCCATACACCTGATGCTCGGGTGGTACTTTGAGGAGCACCATGTAGACACCTACAGAAATAGAAACCTACAGAACACCTACAGAAGTAGAAACACCAGGGGACTTCCAGCTGCAAAGGAGTGCTGGTGATTCATGACACCCAACTTGCTCATGGCCCAAGCTTGGAGATTTCAAGAACTCTCATGTTTTTTAGGTCCCCAAAGTTGGTCTCTGAGCCTTGTTAACTTTCTCAGCAAGCTCAGTCTGACTAAAGCATTTCAGCCACCTCCGAGACTTTGGGATAGATTAAAAGCAACAACCATTACATCTTGGCCCTGAGTGGGACCTCTCCTTAGCAAGATTTTTTCCCCTCTGTATCTACCGTTCCACACAGGCCTTCCAAGATAAAGTTTCAAAGGTACTTGAAAAGGCTTCCTCCAGCTAATGGTTTTAGGGAGTTTGGTGGGTGAGAGTTGAGACTTGCCCACCAGTAGCACTGCACATGTCCAACAGCAGTGGCAGCTCCCTAGGACAACTCCTGGCCTGTATGTACTTCCCAGTGAACTTGCAACCTGCAACATTGAAAATTACAGGTTTTGGCCACGCACATGAAGATCAAATAGAGGGCAAGGCAAGCAAAAAGCACGCTGAGACAACCCAAACTGACAGGCCACCAAGTGATTCATGCTGACCCAGAACCAACAGAAAGAATTCTTGTTTTCCTTCCTCTGTAGCAGGAAGAACAGAGTATTTCCTCTCTCCCTCTCTTCTTGTGGGTTTTCTAATGTAGGTCACCATTTTGGAGGGAAGGGGAAATTTCGGAGTTGCAAGCCCCAAAGTTTGGAAGAGAGGCCTGTATGAGACTGCCACTGCTGGGCCGGTTTGGAACAGACAGGCCCACAGATGACGCAGGCTTGGCGTGGGCCCAGTTATTCAAGGGTACCCTGATCCAACTGGTTCACTTTCAAAACCTAAATTGGCTTGTAGCAGTGGCAAGAGCTTTCCAGTTCTCATCCTTCTTCCCAGCAGGAAATTAAATGTCATGGTGGACACATGCAGGGGTTAATTGTTTATAAATATCTTTGCTGAAATCACTATACCATGAACAAACACAGAATACTCTGATGGATATTAAATATCAAACATTAAATCACAGGGAAGGGCATACAAGTCAAGGCCCTGTGCAGAAAGTCTCCCAGCACTGTACTAAGCACTGAGATGCAGGCACTCTGCAAAAAGGCTCTGCTCCTTCTACCAGTGTTACAAATGTAAAACCATCTTCAGAATACATTTGGGCAAAGTACTTTAAAGGAGTACTACTATGGAATTTTTGGACACAAACAGCCACCACTCCCTGGAAAAACAGGAATTACTACATGAAAATATGAATTAGACAGGATACCAGCTGCTAAAAAGTTTCCTTGCTTTGGCAAAAACAAACAAATAACAACATAGTAATACAAATAAACAAACAAAACCAATAATATGTAACAATGAAAGCACTCAGGGCTCTTGCAGTTCCCTTCAGTTTAATAATCTCAACAACATTTAAAGAATACCAGAGGGGTTCAGGGTTTATTTGACAAATAGGCAATTGTTAATTTTTAAATGTAATCAACTAAGAAAAACAAATAACAATTTGAAGTTTTAAAAAAAAAAAAATCAACGCTACTTTTCCTTGAGTGCACTGCATAATTTCTGCAATTTTACATAGTTTTCATTACATCTTGAAGAGTTTTCTCTCCCTAGTTGTTTGTTTAGATCTGGATCACTCACAAGAACAAGTCTTAGAGAATCCCAGCCTCCGGAACATTAGGACAAATTCCTATGCCTTTTATGTAACCCTCTAGCAGTGGAGAGAGGGACTGCAAATACAATACACTCACTGTTATCAGATGGTGTACATAAGAGACTCTTTTATACATGAAAATCAGACTCCATAACCAACTAATGGGCTCTTCAGAAGGAGTAGTGAAACCACGTTTACAACAAATCCTGTCAAATATATATACTACAGATATATATACTACAACAAGCAGAGCAAAATAGACTATCACTTGTTTTGCACCAGAGCATCTTAGATACAACTTTTTAACTGCAGTGCAGAATGTGAATGTTTGGAAACACTATTTGGATCATCTGGAACATTTTTTAAATTCAAGCGCTCCCACGAGGATCATTTAAAGACTTCGTGAAACTGCCTTGTACACAATAAAATCTGGAAAACATAAAACGCACTACTGCAAGGCAGACTGTCTCCCCTGCCCCATGTTCTGAAATACCGTGTCAGAACTGAAAATAAGAAAAGCACCAAGAAAGAACATGCTGCCTTGTTGCCGACAAGACAGGGAACATGTTTTACCCTGAAAGTTTCATCCTAGCTTGCCTCGTGGGTGCGTGAAGCCTGAGCTGGATAAAATCAAACACCTGCTTTCAATCTTCAGCATTAAAGAGGCAAAGGCCTGGTACTGCTCCCTCTGTTTAAACTTGAAACTTAAAACTTTAAACTTGGTTTCAAGTGAGAAGCAGAGCCAAGAGTGTGACACCTGCAGCCCACCAACTCAGTAAGCAAAACAAACCTTGCAAACATCAGCAGGAGGGCGGGTGCGATGACCCAGGCAGAAAACCCCCGTGTCCTGAGCTTCTGAACAGGCAAGCCCCAGCAGTAAGGAATTCACCAGCTTCCAAAGCTCGGCACAGCCCCTCCGCAGTCCAACTCACCACCGCAGGACCTCTACCCGAGGAGAATCCAGGGCACAAAGGCGCCGGACAGCCATTTCACTAAAACCTTTCTTTTTTGCCTTTTTCCTTGCTCACTCTGGATTACCAGGATCAACATAAGCCGGAGGAGGAGGAGGAGGAGGAGGAGGAGGAGGCTGCAAACCCGGCACCTGCTCTGGAGACAGACCCAGCCGCCCCGTGTGCCGGCAAAACTCCCTCCCTGTCCATCCGCCGGAGATTTGCCGACACAAGGGCAAAGTGGGATTAGGGGCAAGCGGCAAATATTTGCCCGTCAGCACTTCGCAGCGGGGTGAGGGCACGGACGCGGGCGGGCGTTTGGTTTCCAGCAGGGTGACTCCGCTCCTCCCGCAGCTGCGGGGAGGGCAGAAAAACAGAGGACGGTGCTCATGCCGGCCTAAAGCCACCGCTCACCAGGGGCACACGGCGGCACCTAAGGGGGCTGGGTCCGGCCGGTGGCCCATGTCCGCCTCGGCGGTGCCCCTGAGGGCCGCGCAGTCCCCGCTCCGGGGGTATCCCAGCCCAGCATCCAGCACACCCCGGGCTGACGCGCTCCCCGCGGGCCCCCCCAAAGGCCGCCGGCACCTCTCCCCCCCTCCCCACGCCGGGGCTCCACCCCTCGAAGCCGAGCTCCGGAGCAGCAACAAGTGGAAGCCGCCCAAGTTGCTTCCCCCCGCCCCCGCTCCCTCTGGCAGCCGCCGCCTCCTCTTCCCTCACCCCGCTCCCCGGCCGGCTGAGCGGGAGGCGCCGCTCGCTCGGTACCTGCGCGGCCGCCGCCATGTCACGGAGAGGCGGCCCCGGGGTGAGGCCCCGCCGCTCCCCGCCCGAACTACAACTCCCGTGAGGCCGCCGGGCCCGCCGGCCGCCCCAACACAACACAACCCAACACAACCCAACACAACCCAACCCAACCCAACCCCGGGGAGGTGGCTGCGAGCCCCGCCCGGGGCTCCCGGAGGCCGCTGGGAGGGGGAAAGGTCTGTGGT
Source organism: Pseudotriccus pelzelni (assembly GCA_035584735.1). Lineage (NCBI taxonomy): Eukaryota > Metazoa > Chordata > Aves > Passeriformes > Tyrannidae > Pseudotriccus > Pseudotriccus pelzelni. Next base: position 43,107,958 of record JAWMRA010000078.1, on the reverse strand, counting down.
GGGAACGGGAGGGGTTTAAATGGCTGGGGGTGTGTGGGGAGGGGGGAAATCACCTCTTTCGGCTTCCTCTCAGGAGGTGTGTTTCTGGTAGCCTCGGGCGAGGTCGCTTTTTACAGACTTACAGCCTTGTTAGGGACGGAAGGGACCTCTGGGGATCATCCCAGTCCAACCCCCCCTGCCAAGGCGGTTTTACCTCGGGCAGGTGACACAGGGACGCGTCCAGGTGGGGCTTGGAAAGTCTCCAGAGGGGGAGAATTTTCTTGCATAATCTGAAATAAATAATCACTTTTTTTTCCTGCAATGAACAGTAAATTCAGATGCATGCTCCTCACAAGACAACGTACTGTGGCAGTGATGTGTTTATAAAATGTTTGCATTAAATACTGTAGAAGAAAAATCTTTTTCCCAAAATTACATGTATGTCCAAAATATTTCAGAATTAATTACGAGAGAATTATCCACCCGGAATAGCCTGTTCTACCACCCTCATGTCGAGGTGGAACTTAATTGTGTTTTAGTTTATGGGCGTTTCTACTCGTCCTATTGCTAGGCACCACCAAAAAGATTTTCTTTCCGTGTGATAACTTTTGGTTGTTCGTTTTAATGCAACAACTTTTAAATATAACACCAACCGTTGCTTGCTTTTAGGACTGTTCAATATGGGTGGGTTTTCTTTTTTTCTTTCTTGGTTTGCTCATTAGTTCATCAAGCTCTTTGCATGGACAGCTGAAGCAAATGTGAAAGCCAGGCTCGATAAATCTTGCAACAGATTTCCCCCTTCTGCCCCACAGGCTGGCAGAAGGAAAATGAAAGGACAAAGACGACATACTCTCAAGCTGCGCCAGGAGAGGTTCGGGTTGTACATCTGGAAGAAGAATTTCTTCACAGAAAGGGCGATTATACACTGGAATGGGCTGTCCAGGGTGGTGGTGGAATCACCATCCCCAGAAGTGTTTAAGGAAAGGCTAAATGTGACGCTTATTGCAATGGCCTAGTTGACATGGTAGTGTTTGATCAAAGATTGGACTCGATGATCTCAGAGGTCTTTTCCAATGTAGCTGCATCTGTGATTCTGTGAAAGACGTAGGTAGGGAATCGATAAAGGCCACGGAAAGTAAAAGACTGGGAGAAAGCGAGTTTAAAACTGGAACAAGAGGGCACTTCCTGAGGCAGGGTGTGGGGGGTATGTAGGGCATGGGGTTCCTAATATTCCCAGCACACTCTCCCAGAACCCGGCTCCTTCTACAAGCAGACTGTTTCCCCTTTTCAGGTTTTAACCCTCCCATAATGCATATAATTCTCTGAAAAGACATTTCTTTCACAGCATCTGAAATAGGCTATGTTGGTTTTATACCTGAAGTGTACTGGAAAACTAAAGTCCCTTTGATGTTTTTTTTCTGCATGGCTTTGGTAAATGAATGATTTTAAATAAAACTCATGAGCGAGCAGTTTGTCATCCATTCTTGCCACAATGCCAGTGACTTTATTGGTTTCATAAACTTCAGCTTAGGCAACCATAAGATCAAAGCATCCCATTTTCAAGACTCTTGAGGAAGTACGTTTTGTACATAGTCACTGTACGCGTTTCCATCATCCTCACTTTTTCATCCTCCGTGCAGAAGAATGACTAAGTGACCTAAAGTTTTGGTGATTAATCCAATGTATGTTTTTTGAATAGCTCGAAAGCATTTTAATGCCCTCAGAAATACAGGTTATAGTGCTTTGCATGCTGTGGGCACATGACTTGTGCAATGCGTTGGGATGCCTTACATAGTTTGGAAGCAACCTTCAGGCTGAGTTCTCTTGGCACGCTTTGCTGAATCATGCAGTACAGTGCCAGGAGCACCTACCAAAAACAAACGTTTGTTTTCCACTGATCTGTAGACAACTGGGTGTCTTCCAAAAGTAATCTCAGGGTCATCAGATGGAAATAACGGTAAATCAAATCCCGTATAATTTCACTGCAATGGATTTTTTTCTTACATGTTTTCAAAAAGTCACTGTGCAATTCTACTTTTCACTTGAAAATAATCAGTTAGAATGGATTGTTCCTGCTTTTAACTATGTAGTAACAAACTACTTTCAGAAATATTTGATTATTGACATTAATGATTGAACCATTGTTTACGTACACATAAAGTTTTTTAGTGGAAAACATACCATTTCCAACTAGATCCATAGCTGATCAACACTTCCTTAGAATTTTCTATATTTTCTCATTTCTTAGCAATAAAAGAAGTTCAATATTTTACCTTTTTGGAAACTGCACTAGAAAAAAATGCATTCTCTGCTCCATGTGTGTTGCTTTAGTTTACTTTTATGCTGATGAAATTTATTTAATAACGTCTTCATAAGCTGTGGTAAGATGGACAGAAATTATTATCAATTTTACTGGCTTGGGAAAGGCAATGTCAAGTCATCCCAGCAAAAGTAAAGCCTTTTTTCAGAAAAATCGTTTTACTACTTGGTGGAATGTAACAGAGGTAGCCATCTCAATCAACTCAAATAACTAAATTGCTGCTTAACATGTATAAAGGATCCTTAAAGATTGTGTTTAGGTTCTGTTCCATGTTGCTGAAATGTAGGCCAAGATAAATATATTGGGGCTGAAACTGACTTCTGACATCAGAAGTTAAATCTAATGCTAGATTTGAGAGTGATTCTGAAAATATAATTTGAATGTTGGCTGGTTTGGGTTTGGATGTTTGGGGTTTTTTCACATTTCACTTGATGCCACTATTTCTATACAAAGTTTGCAAATAAATATAGAATCCTTTAGTTTTAGTTGTGATGAAAAAATCATACACTGTCATCAACCATTTAATGCTGGCAACACTTTGATGCCTCATTGGCTAGAACAGGTCTTTATCAAACCTTCTAAATAACTGGGATCTATTTAAAAAAAAAAAAAAAGTCAAAACAAAATAAGAAACACAAACAAACAAAGAATAACAGGAAAAAAATGTGGTCTCCTGTGAATAGTAGATTCTGGCAATATTTCATCATGGGCTCGGAGTATGTGTCCATAGAATACCATTCTTTCCATCTGTCTGACATTATTGTTACGTGTGCTACATATGTTCTTTAGAATTTTTGAACAGTTAATTGATGTTATGTAATGACTGGAGAGGGTTTTGCTTCCTCTAGGCACTTGAGGTATTTTATGAGAGTAGAAAACTCCCAGTTTCCCTGGTCACCCTCAGAGGATTAACATACCATTGTAGTTAGACTGAACAACAGGCTGCTGTTCATCATCAGAGACCTTCTGTGACTGGGGGGGAAAGCTTTGGAAGCACTTTCTGCACTTGTTTGCATTCTGTTTTGAATAGATGGACAAATATTTGTCAGTAGGTAGAAAACTGGGAGCAGACAACATAAAAAGAAACAGCAAAGCTCTGGAAAACCTCTAGAAGCAAATATGGCATTTTAGACGAGGTGGCTGAGGGGCTTGGAGGAGTATTCTGCTAATATCAGGTCAGATTCTGACTGGCTTCCACCAGAGCACACTGGGCTTAGGAGCTATCACTGCTTAGGGCTGGCTGTATTTCACTCTTGTGTGGACAAAGTGGGTACCACGATTTTGAGCTGCTGGTGCTGATTCAGCTGAATCAGCAATGATATGGGAGAGCCAGGATATAAACCCTGAACTGTGCAGTTCAAACAAACCCAAGTGCCTTACCTGCACATAGATAGATGGCACACGGATCGAGAGCACACTAAGGTTTAGGAGATTAAGAGCTAGTTATGGTGGCTTGCTAAGTCCCCAGCAGTGGCTGGAATGAAACTGCCATCAAGAAGCAGAACTCGACCTTATACAGCAGCATTGTTTGGAGGTATGAAACAAACAACAAACTCAAAAATATTTTGGTTACCCCAGCAGTTCCTCAGTATGGAGAGAGTACTCCACTCTCTGCGCTTTCCTTTGTTCTTCTTGGTTTCTTGCTTCACTGGATGAGCAAGGGCATTTTAAACTGCTGAGTAATGATAAGGAGAAGATAAAACAGAGTTTTATTTATGATTTCAATAGACTCAGTATTTGGAAATGATATAGAAGTACAGGTATCCTGACTCTCAGTGAAAATGTTTCTGGCAGTAAGAAGGGCATACTGTGCTTTGCCCAATGCGTTGCACATATTAGGAGTCTGATTCTTGCTCTGATTATGATCAGAAGCAAAATTATCATTGATTTTAGTAAGATGCTTTCTTAAATGTTTAGATTTTAAGTTTGCTTGTTTTGTTTAAGGCAGTTTGCATTAGTGATGGAAAAGATTAATTTGTTTACCTGCCGTAACTATTACCAGTGAGCATTTTCCCTGCTGGCAGATCATTGACTGATACAGGCTCCCATGGCTGAACAGAAGATGGAGCTCTGACAAGCTCCATGGAACTTAATATGTACTTAACCAGAGCAGCAAGAGCGTATCTATTTAATTGTAACTTGAAATCAGGGTTAGTGGTGCCATCTTGCATATAGGCACCCCTGATATTATACAGTAATTGTAGTACTGCCACTGCTCAATGTGACATTTCTCCCCAAATAGGCTGTGGTTTCCAAAAGCAATTAGTTTCTCCTTTTTCACTTCACAAACTTCTCTCAATTCTGCATTTGCTCAGACCACATAATAGTTGATTGATTGATATTAAAGATTCAAGGTCATAAGCATTCTGTTGTATCCAGAGCAGTCTGTCTTTTCCAAGCATCTGGAGTTCCCAGAAGGAGAGAGATGCATAGACTGCCAGTCCCCAGACCTCCACTGGACATATCCAATCGCTTTGGTAATACAGCTCTTTAATGGCATGTGTGTATAAGCAACAACACATTTCCTCTTGACAATGGATACAGCTCCCAGTGCCTTACAGGGAGTTGGTGGACATGATGTATGAGGAGAATAGATTGGTTGGGATATGTTTAGTCCCAGGAAAAAAAAAAAAAAAAGGCTTAGGGGAGATCTGTTGGCTCTTTTCCATTACATAATGTGAAGGCATGGAGAAGGCAAGGGAAAATGCAATGTCACCAGGTTGCAGGAAAAGAAATTTTGTTCATGTAGAAGGAAAAAAATCCACCCTAAGAGTTGTTAAGTGTTGGAACAAGGACCCAGAGGAGTTATGGAGTCCCTGTTCTTGGAGATCTTCAGAATTTGACTCTGAGTCACCTTTGCTGACAGGGAAGGTGGAACTTCTGCGAGCAGCATGGAGGACTGCATGACCTCAAGAAGTCTCTTCCAAGCCAAATTAAGCTATGAAAATTCATAATTACTTCTTCAATTAAAAATACCTTTTTTATTAGACAGTTACCAAAGGCTGAGAACAATACTTACAACATAGTATTCCATTGAACTTCTGAATGTTTATTAGTACCACTTCATTATATCAAGAGGCAAAATATCCACACTGAATGACAGCTTGTTGAAATTATGTAGGTGCACAAGGCCTTCTTGTACGCATGGTCACAGTATTTTTGTCTTGTAGAGCTTTGCTGGTGCCTGTGAAGTGGTCCTGGCTTACCAGAATAAAAGAAGAATTTGGACTCATTTGTCCTTCAGTAGATTATGTCTTCCTAATCTGTGATATTGAGTCCCCAGTCCAAACTCTCTTGAAGTGCATAGAGGCAACCACATTAATTTCAAGTGTATCTTACCAAGAGACGAGATTCAAAAGCTGGTCTCCACCGCAGCCAGCAAAAATTACAACTTCTGCCCTTCTGTGGTTTGTTTGAACACAAGTGAGTTCCCCTGTGGTGTTAATTAGTAACCTCTTTAATTTTTTAAGATGGATGCCCGAAAAGCCAAATTGTTGTTTAGAACCACTGCCAAACCACTGCTTGGTACCACAGCAAAACAACCTTGGCCTTCTATACAAATATTAGGAAATGAAGTATTCTGGTTTCCCGGGGCTTTATCATTCAGCTACACTGGAGTACACACTGCATGTTACACTCCCTGGGGAAAAAAGACCTACTGAGCTAGCAGGAAGAAGAATATCAGTTTCTATTAAAAAAAAAATAGCCAGACATTAATTTTACAAATAAAGCAAGCTATTTCTATCCTGCCATTTAGAAAGCCATTTATTCTTGCACTATAGAAGTTTAATTCTTTTTCAGTGTCATTGCAAAGGGAGAAAAGGAGAGAAAGAGCATTTAGAGGCAAATATGCTTCTGCACTGCTCAGGAGATGGGCTGTCAATCCACTGCAACCACTTGAAGTGGGTACTCAAAGACTGGAAGAATCCTGCTGTAAGGAGCAGTAACAAGAGGAAAACTAATATCTTACTGAAGCGTCTGCTTAACAGCTTGTGTTCCTTCTATGGCTCTCCCAAACTTTCCGTTTCAGACCCAAAATACTGTTTTTATGCTTATCTAGTTACATATATATATTTCTCTACCAAAAGATAAAAGAACATTTCCACTGAGAACTTCAGAAATTCAGAGGTCTTCTAGCTATTGTCGGGACAGTTAATCTTCAAAGCCACCCCCTCTCCCCCCCTCAAACCAATGAGTGTAGCATTGATAAACACTGAAAAGCATTAAAAGCTATGAAAATATGTATGAGTCCATTGCTATATACAATCCAAGTATTTTAAGTCAGGCAAGAAAGAAATATGCAACAATATTTATGGTAAAACCTGATGTTTTAGCTCCCAAAGGAATAAGCACTTTTTTTTTCTTTTAAAAACAGAGTATAAATGAAAGAAAATCCATCTCACTGTGCAAAAAAATTTAAAGTTAAGACTTACAGGCCAATGAAGTAATTTCTCAGCATTCTCAGCTCTCCATCCCACTGCAAATGCATTTTGTTATTTTGCATACACAGCATGTTTACAAAGAGTAAATTTTTGTGTCTTTCTCAGGCAAGTGCCTCTAAGAATTAGAGGTTATCCATGGCATGCAAAATCTGAAACTTCCTCCAGGATTAGTCCTAGTAGTTAGGTCTTGCTTCAGTAGATGGACGCGCCTTCGTGCTGGAATTCACCTTGAGAGCAGATCCGGGGGCTGGAGACTTGACCATTGCCGCAGTGTGAGCAGTGACTGCCTAACTGTGCCAAATGCCTCTTGAACTTGACTCCCACAAATACGTAGAGCACGGGGTTGAGGCAGCAGTGGGAGAAAGCAATGTTACGGCTGATGTGAAAGGCAAGAGTGGAGTCTTTTGCGTACTGACAGGTAGATGGTGGAAAACTAGTCAGAAAGCTGAGGATGTTGTAAGGTGCCCAGCACAGGAAAAAAGCCACCACGATAATGAGAATGAGTTTCACAGTTCTGTGCCTTCTGCGAGATCTTGCTCTGAGCAGGATTATGAGTATCTTGAAGTAACAGAATACGATAACTCCAAAGGAAAACAGGAAGAGTACATTTCTCAGATAAATGTCCGCTTTTTTCCATTTCGAGTCATCATAATCACAGGTCCTGTCCCCTTCAAAGTTTTCTTGCACCGTGGTGTAAATCACCTCGGGAACCACAATTAATATGCTAACAGTCCAAACAACCAAGCACACCAGAAAACTGTAGCAGTGTGTCTGGGATCTCAAAGTTGAAAGGGGGTTCACTACACATAAGTACCGCAGGATAGTCATGAGAGTCAAAAAGAAAACACCACTGTAGTAGCCAATGGAGAAAATGGCATTCAGGGCTTTGCAAAGGAACTCACCAAAAATCCATCCGAAAGACTGGTCCACTATCCAAAAAGGCAGCATGCAGGAGAAGACTAAATCAGAGACGCAGAGATTCATGATGAAGATGTTTGTTAAAGATGTAAGGTTTTCGTATTTGAATAGGATCCATAACACTAAAGTGTTTCCTAGTAGGCTGAGCAAAAATACCAGAGTGTAGAGGACAGTAGTGAGATGGGTGTTAAATATGAAATAGTCACCCATTTCACAGATGTTGCTTTCATTGGTATATTCATAGGAGTAATTTTCATCTGAATCGGCTGAATAATATTCTTCATCCATTTGTCCGTGGAAATCTTGCGCTGTTCTCCAGCAGCTACTTCACAGGACCACAACGATCAAACAAAACCTTTCGTGAAAATGAATCCAACAGCTCAACTCCCATTGTGGAACTTTCTGTTTTAAGACAAAAAAGAAGCAGTGAAACTACCTTGTTTGTCCTGGTTTTGGGAGAAAAAGGACTCATTTCTTCTTATGACTAGAGCATGACCAGATAGATACAAAAATTTTACCTTCAAAGCAACATCAAGATCTGAAATACTTAAGAAGTCAGAAACCAAGATGTTTCTGAACCAATATGGTTGGTGACAACTATCATTTATTAAGTTTCTACCATGTGAAGTATGAGGGTGCATTATTTTTTGATGTAAATCTCTGAGGTGCCAAGACTTCCAAATGTGCTATTGTTTTTTCAGTTTTCTGGAATGGTATCAAACTCCTAAGTCTTCATGGGATACATGATTCTTTATCATCGAGGTTCAGCACTGCATAAACCTAAAAAGCTGAGCAGTACCAGTATCAACAAGTGCAAGTAGTAAGAATGGGAAAAGCCGTGTTTCTTACAGCTTTTTGTCTTGAGGTTTGTTGATATCTAAACATGTCCAAGCTTTGGCAGAAGCATCATCATACTGGGCTGTCCGTGCATCTCTGTGGCCAGCTGACTCTCCAGAGTGCAACAGGAGCAGAGATCACCTTAAACCCCTTTCCTGGGGGTGCTGCTTGTCTGTTGGAAGATGGCATAAAATTAGGTGAACATATAGCATCAGTAGCCTCATTTCTTTATGGAATTAAGCTAAAAAATGGGTCCAGAAAAATCAATAATGGCTCCAGCCAATGCTTCAAAGTCTAAATTCACTTTATCCCAGATGAAGGCTTGCCTGCAGCACTGTGTTTGGATCCTGATTTAATTTCATGCCATACATGGGGGTAGGTGATTCAGGTCAGCGAGAACATGGCACAGGCAGCACAGGTCAGGGGCCATCTGTCCATTGGGATGTGGTCACACAGTTTTGGAGGCAAGGGATGAATGGGACTCAGTACTGTGACAGCAAGTGGCCCTGGAACATTTGCCAGCAGAGTCACAGTCCTAATTGGAAAGGTGCTTCTGGCTCCATGCCGCAATCTTCAGGCATGCAGGATAAGTCCTTGTCAGGGCAGTCATCCTCTCTGGTTTTACTTGGTAGTACTGATGAAACCTAAGCAATAAATAGGTTAGATTGAGGTCCTGATCATCATCATGTCCTGTTTCAGCTCAGGCTGGAGGGTTTGACTCCTCCTTAGCAGCAGTCCTAAGGCAGCAAAGAAGCCTCTTTGCAAACCATTGAGGTGCTCCATGGATAAGATGACAGTGCTGACCAGTGTCTTCACCACTTACACTCTCCTCCATGCTGGCCACTCAGTGACAGTAAGCCCTAGAGCAGGATTGCCGCTTGCCAGGAGCTACACAATTAACAGGGCTGCTGCTGGGCTGCTCCTTGCCTCTGCTGCAGTTCCCACTGGCTCCTGACACAGGAACTTTCTCACAAAGACCTCAGCCCCTACTCCCTACCTCTGCCTGGGAGTTATTCTGACCTGCATGTCTTGTCCTCCATCACCCCATGTTATTCTGTTCCTCCCACCCCTGCTGAAGGGCAGGCAGTGGTTGCAGACCAGATATCTGCTGTGGAGGATTGCTCATCCTCCTGCTTGTTGCCAGGAGCTGAGCAACACTTGCAAGAGAGAACGAACCATTTTGCAAAGGTGTTTTGAGATGATGTCAGGTAACAGTTAAGTGCCAAAATAAAACAAGCATATCAACCCATCTATTTTCTTCACAGTTCAAATGATAGGAGATGGCAAATAGTTCTTACAGCCTAAACAGTCTCTGTTTTCCTGTGTCCATCTTCCCTGAGAGCGCTGATGTTGAGTGCCCAGGAAGGCAGGTGCATGGCTGTGACTGGAAACTGTCAGAAACTCTTGCTGTTTCCATTTCCAGATCTCTGTGTGCCTTGGCATCTTACCCACCTGACTCAAAAGGCTCTGTCTTGCACTTTGGGAGAAGCCAGAGGAATGGTTGCAAGGGCACAGGTGTCCTCCCTCTGATTTTGTGTCCAGCATTTCCAGAGAAAGTAGAAAAATGCTGTTGTGCTTTCTCCCTCAACTACTGCACCTTTCCCAGGATAGTGTCCTCAGCTTTCCTGCTTGCTTCCTGTCCACTGAGGAATCCGAAATCATGCAAACTGGCTCCTTCTTTCCTGTTTGCTGCAGGGCTAGGCCCTGCAGGTGGTGCACCCAGTTGTTCACAGGGATATCAGGCTGCCTGGAGCATGATACCTCTGCACTGTGCTCCCAGTGCAGGTGAGACCTCGATGGAGGATCTTCGCTGCTGGCTTGACCTTGGAAGTGGCTAAATGTTCTCAGGGTAAACACAGCTTTGCACTGTGTGCTCAGTTATAACTGATCTATATGATACAGCATGCTGTGCCATATTGCCTGGTGCAGGCTCCAGGGAATTAGAGATGGAGGCTCCAGCCTACAAAGCATCAGCCCTCCTGGACGATTGATCAGGGTTATGTGCTTTGATATAATGTTTATACCAGCTGGGAAGCCCTCCATCAGGTCAGCAATGGTAAGAAGAACCTTGCAGGAACCTAAGGCACTTGGATCTTTTTCTTTTTACCTCAAAAATCCTAGAATCAAACCCTGCTTTTTCGCTCTACTGTATTTTAATTCCCCCTTTCTACTCTATGAGTAAGAAATGATGTGTGTGGCTTTTCAGTTAAGATAATGTGAAAGAGCTAAAAAATGATGTGGTTGAATCAACAGGCTAATAACCCATTAGTGTCAAACAGGAAATATAAATCATGCAACTGTTTTCAGTGTATATATAATAGTACAACTGAGAGCAGAAGTTGGCTGAAAGATGGAAATTACCTTATTTTCTGTTGTCAGGACAAATAGGAACAGAGGAAAAACATATCATACAGTTTAAAGTCATTCCTGCCCTTCTGAAGAGCACTCATTTCCCTCTTATCCAAAAACCCTGCTTTTCCAGAAGCCTACATTTTCTAGCAGTGCTGTGCTTTGCCTTGGAGCATCATGAAAAAAAAGGATTCTAATACAGAAATGGGGAAGTGATATTGCTAGTGGCCACCAGTTCAATTTTCCTTTTCTTTGAAATTGTCAGACTTCTGTCAGCTGAAGGTACATATTGTTCATCAGTTTATTTCATTTTCAAACTGAGAGTTTGAAAGAGTGGCTGGGAGGAGTTGTCTGCTCACTTTGCAGTCAGTCGAGGGACTGTCAGAGAAGCACTGACAGGAGCCACATCGTCCCTCTCTCTGTTCTAGGCCAGTCCCCTCCCCAGACAGAGGCAGCTGATACAGCCCTCTGTAAGAGGATACCTGGCAGTTGCACAGGCAAATTGAGGTCAAGTTCATCTTAATTGTAAAATTAATGCCCCCTTACCATAAGGCATGCACTGATGGCATTTTTTACTGACTTTAATCAAAGAGAAATCTGGGCTTCACAGCTTGTTCTCCTGGTTTCTCATGAAGGCTGGTTTACACTGGCTTTGCAGGCTGGTTTACACTTCAGCTACCCAGGCAACAAAGGTTGACTCAGAAAATAAATTTCCGTTCCCTTAAACTGGAATTTATCTGGTAGCTGCTTCCTTAGCCAATCTCTTGTTCCAGATTGGGATAGGAATAAAAAATCACAAATGTGACTTTTTCTGGCAGGAAGGGATTTTAGTTTTTCAGACAGGTTAATGGAGAAGCCATTTGATTTAAAAGAGGCTAAAACACATTAATATCTCTACTACCCTAACTATGTCTGGTATCTGTCTCGGAGTCACATGGACAGCAAAGTCCTGGAAGTCTCGATTGGGATGTAGACTTGGTCCAAAGCACAGATGCACTCTGGACAGTGTGGTCTGTGCTGGTGGATGAACTTTTTATCTGCCTTGGAGGAGATTTGTACATGGTAACAAACTCTTTCAGGACATGGGTAAAGTGAAAAGTCAGTAGAACTTCCCTTGCCTAATTCAGTTTTGCAAAGCCTCAAGAAGCCTGGCTCCTCAAGGACACTCTTACCCTGTTTTTAAAGCAAAACCTGCTCTTGAGTTTGGGTCATTTTCTGAAGCATTTCATGCTTCCACTCACACCCCACAGGGGAAGGTACAACATTTTCAGTCAGCCCAGCTTCTTGGTGGCCTCCTGTTTCCCCCCCAGACTCTGCCCCTTAATCCTGGCCATCAGCCCTGTGATAACCGCAGCCTAGGGAAGCAGAAACATGCCAAATTAAGAGACTGGACTCCATTCTGAAACATACCTAGGAGTTCAACTTTATATGCTAAGTATCACTACAGCCAAGGCAGGATCAGCTTATGGTATCTATGTAGACAAACAGAATTGATGATTTTAGGACTTGCTGTGTAAAGAATTAATATTGTTTAGAAGTTGTGCTGAAGCAGCAGCCCTCCTCCTCATCCAAAGTTGCCATGAGGGTAAAATTAATGTGGTTTTACATTAAGGAAGAGGTTATGATTTTGTCTTCTCTCCCTCTCTAGCTTCCCCTTTTCCAAAAGCTGCAAAAGCACCCTCTGGACCCTTTATCACTGTTTTGCTGTAGTTTCCTTTGTTCCAGAGTTTTTTGGAGGAAAAAAAATCCCATGGCATTTATACTCTACATTTGAGTCAGCTGCTGCCTTTACTTCCATCCCATTCCACACCTCTGGACAGAAGGACAGCTGGGGGTTACCTGCCATAATCAGGACACACTGGCATTTGTAGGGTCTCTCTGGGGCACTGCAGCAGCTCCTGTGTGCCCCCTTAAGGGGTGTTGGGTGAGGGTATATCGTCTGGAGGTCTGTGGTGCATGATGATGAAACCACGGCCCCATGTCTATTCGATCAGTAGGTTTTATTGGCGCTAAGGCTGGCCAGAAAGGATGTGGTGTCAGCAGCTGGGCAGCAGCTGGGCAGCAGCTGTACCGCAGAGCACAGGCAGGAGCAACCCTAGCCAAGGAGGCTTGTGTGGAAGCGAGGGTGGTTGGTATCCTGCCTGTGGTTTCCTGCTGCAGATTTTGTGCCATCGTGGTTCCAGCTCTGGGTATTCCCCATGTTCCCAAGGGCAAGAGAGAGCAACAATCCAACCCCTTAATTTGGCTGGGTGGTGCTAAGGAGAGCATCATTCCCTTCTTGCAGCCAGGCAGGGTTTGGCCATTTTTTCCCTGGTAGTTCATGCAGAGATGGGATGAGTAAGTGAGTGCCCCAGGAATGATAAGAAATAGTCCTTTTGGTAATAACTGGCTGTGAGGAAACAGAAAACTGGAGCTTCCTGGGATTTTCTGAGTGGAGAAATTGTCCATTTGTTACTACAGTGTAGACAAGTGAGATCTTGCAGTGTATTTTTTGCAAACAAAGAGCTTGCATTGATCCCTATGTCTGACATGTAATTCTGATTTGTCTTAACAGTAACACTCCTGCCAGGCACTGAACACTAGCTTCTTTCTCTCAGTCCAGACAGCAGTGACATGACATATCATTTTCCCATCTGCTCCGTAGAAAATATAAATATTCCATTATTTGGCCGTGAAAGGAGCATCACTTTGGTTCTGGGTTTGTTGGCAGTAAAACCCAAGCAAATCCGCTCCTTATTTTTCTGGCTAAAGCTGAACATATCTGCAGGTTTCTTCTGCCAACAAAATGTTGACACACACCCGCCCACCCTTGTCTCTACGTGCAGGTGTACACGTGCCTGTCTGACAAAGTACTGGAAGACAGGGCTGTCCCTAAAAGATCTCACCAGACACCACACTATATTTAAATAACAATTTTAAAGCTGAATAAGAAGTCTTTTAACTAAAATGTGTGTAAAGAAGCTGTCTCTATTTTCTCACAAATTCTTATGGTAGCATAATAAAGACAGCTATTAAGATGAAGGAACACACCACACTCTTGGGAGAAATAATCACATGTCTTCACTCTAAAGTTTAGCAAAACTCAAGCCTCCATATAAAGTTCATGAACTCATTTTTATGGCTCAGAGACAACGTGAAGAACAGGGTTGTATTTTCCTATAGAATTCCATTGCTACTGGTGTATTTAAACTATATGCACTTTCTTTTTTTTCCAGGAGGATTATAAGCAATAAGTCTAGAGAATTTATGTGCCACACCTTGAGTGGGATTTCCAGTGTTCCTGCTGAGCCCATTGCTGCAAGAATGATGCTGAAACAGGCAGAAACTACACTGGCAGCTACTGATGTGACCATTATGTACGAGGGAGTGCAGCACTACTCCTGAGGCCATGCTTTTGACTGCAGCCCTGGGATGTGACCTAGGAAAGGGCATGGGGGCAGCCTCAGCATCTGCGGGTGCAGGCAGAAGGAGGTATGTTTTCTGGAGACACGGCTGAGCAACACTGCGAGGCTGTCCTCATCCCTGGCAGTGCAGCCCATCTCTGTTTTTATCTACTATGAAATGGTCTTGCTGGTATCAGGCTATTTACACTCATGAAGCCGTTCTGATGCTACAGTCCAGGAGAGTCGCAAGGCTTTAGCCAAAGGGAGAAAGAAGTTGAGGCAGTGAAAGGGAGCCTTTTCCTGCAGGAGCGGAAGCAGGACTGAAGAACAAAGGGCTGCAGTCAGGTCAGTGAACAAAGCACCGCTGTATCCCCCTCTTCACTGGCTGTATGATGGTCCCTCTTCTACCAGTATGAACTGCTAGTTGCTCTCTTGAATGGACGCACTGCAGCTCTTGTGAGGACCAAGACCTGATGTGCGAGCAGTGTCCTCTGCCCAGAGGTGGCTCAACGTGAGGCAAGTCACGCCATGGCATTTGCCTGTCACTAGGTCAGCTTTGTTGGCTGCTGTGCTGCCCCTGCTTTCTCTCAAGGTGGCAGCTGCCAGTGATCTGACAGCAGTTTGGATGAGGCAATCTTTGGCACAGACTTCCTGAGGCTGTGTACCTGCCGTGGAGGCAAAGGGCATCTGAGCATACCTTGCTGCTGCTCTGCTGCTCTCTCTGCTGCCACCCCTTACGGAATTACTGAGCCCCCAAAACTGCCTCTGCATTGCAGCCCGTGAAGAGGCTGGTGCTAGAAAACCAGATGAAACAACAAGCAAAGACAAAAGAAACCACTCTGCTCACCACTGACCACTCATTTCCTTCAAGTCTTGGAGAAGATCGTATACAGCAAAAAATTCTCTTTGCTCCCAGTCGTCATCTGCTTCTGGAGAGAGCCAAAGGCCTGGACTGTTCTTTGGGTAAAATTTGGAATCAGAGAAAAGTGAGAAATGAAGGGTGGTCAGGAGCATAACAGCTTTAAAAAAAAAAAAATTGCAAGAGAGAACGGGAGAGAGAAATGGCCTGAGGCTTTACTGGGTTGATAACCTGGCAGCATCTCAAACAGTGGTGGGAAAGTGGCTCAGTGGTGGGTTTGTCTCAGTCAGGCTTTGGGAAAAGAAAGCTGACTGTGGAAAGCAAAGCTTTTCATATTCAACTTAAGTTCTACAGAAGATAGAGCAGGAGGAACTTCCTTGTGCAAGGACATTTCCAAAGCACAGCCACTGTTTCCCAACTCTGTCTGATGAGTCAAAGCAAAACAAATCATATTTGATAAAAAAACCCACAAAACATAGTACATTTAGAGCACTGTTTACGTTAACAATGAGGCAATTAATAACTTGCATCAGAAACAATTGACCACAACTGAAAACAGTCCTGTGCTGTTTTAGGCACTACTTCCCCAAATGCCAGCACTTCCTCCTGGTGTGCCATGTCTGCTCACAGGCCAGAGGCACAGCCCAGGCGTGGTGCATTTGCAAAGCTTCATTTGAAGGGGGGAACCCACGTCTTCAAATATTTCCCCCCAGTCCCCCAGAACAACTGCAACAACAATGATTTCTCAAGCTGATCCTGCACTGATTGAGGTTCAGATAGCCCTGGACTGTGCTTGGTCCATGCCACCAGGCGAGACCCATCTCCTGGCAGACAGACTCAGGACATGCTTTCCCCTCAATAGGCTTTTCAGAAAAGAAATCCTTTCCCTTGGCTACCCCTGTGAGCACAGCTGTTCCTTTCAAAGGTTTGGGCTGAAATACAGCTGGCTGAAACATTCAGTCCGAGCCCAGCAATTCTTAGGATCCTGCTAGGTCTGACTTGGTCTCATACTCCAACACCTTTTTGTCTAGCATTTTGCCCATTTCCTTATATTGCAGATTCGCTGTTGTTACAAGAGGCATCTCTCAGTTCTTTCCCACTTTGCAGATGGCATCTGCACATTTCCATCTGCCACGCCATGTCGCTTGTGTGCACGTATTTCAGCACCAAGGCATGAGCAAGCAGGTGGCCAGCAGCAGCAAGTCCACCCAGATAAGGGGTTCTTTAGCTGAAAGTCAGCTGTAGCCCACATTCCACAGCAGGAGGTAACACCAGGGGGTCTGTGCATGAAGCATTGGTGAACCGAGACAAAATCTTAATATTCCAGTTCCTGAGCCAGTCCATAACATCTCTGACCATCTGCCCTTTGGCAAGGTCTTGTGGTAAGTGCAGTGAGGGCAAACAATACTTTATGCAACGAGGGATAGCATGCTCTTCCCGAAACTGTTCCCTAGCTCCTAGATTGCACTGTGTTTACTCCAAGATAGCTCGAGTCACTCAGGCCGTCTATTCTGTTCAATTTGTCTGGCAGAGGTATATTCTTCTTCTTTAGTCATATTATGCTCAAACCATGTTAAACAACTGTTGTGTCTCTCAGTGAAAATCGAGTTTGTGAGCTGAGAAGTGTGGCCAACTCTTTCGCTCAAATTAAAGGGCAGAAAGCCAAAAGGCAAGAAGCTGAAGGCAGTAAGAAAATGAGGAGCTGTTAGCACAAGTCTCCAGGCTTGTGTAAAGGTGAAATAATCTATAAAACAGCCCCCTTGTATCCTTTCCCTTTTCAAATTATTCCTTACTTAAAACAGATTTATATACATTTGGTAATGTGGAAGGAAATTTAGATTAATTGTTCATGGACGACATGAAGAATCCACTCAGGATGTAGAATTAACAAATACATTTCCTTCTTCAAAACTGGAATGTGACCCCACCTACCCAATCCCAGTCCGAAGAATCAGACCTCCTGGTGTCTCAACTCCAGGGAGGACAAGGCTTTTAGGTTCCCTTGCAAAGGCTTTAAGACTCAGAGACGAAACTCTTGGATTTTCCTATGTAGTTTAGCCATCACCCTGAGTGACCAGAGGTACCTTCGTACTTGTCGGCACCTCTTCTCCAGCAGCTGAGCTGACTGCGGTGCAAAGAGCAAACCTTAAACCCCAGTTTTCCAGCAGGCACTCAAGAGGCTGCATGGTTCTCGTGGGGCCAAGCACGCCTTTGCAAGACCACATGATGTTCCTGCAGAGGCTGCTCCTTCACTGGGCAAGAGCAAGCCAGACACGAAGGACACGGGCAAGGCAAAGCACCTGGTCCCGGGGCTCTGCAGCAGCCTGTCTTTCTTGGAACGTGTAGCCAGAGCCCTGTGCGGTCATGGCCATGTGAAATGAAGCAAGAGGGCTTCAAGAACCACTCCTGAGCTTTGTTTCAGGTCTTGTGTAACTCTGCCCTAATGGGGGTCAGGGCACTGCACCACCAAGCCCCCTGTTCAGCTCTGGATGCCAGAGCTGGCTGGAAGTACAGACCCCAGCTCTAAGTGAGCATTCCCATCTCAGCCAGAATTAAAAACCTGCATTATTTCAGAGCAATTTCTATGTTTTGTTTCTTTTTTTTTTTTGTCACAAACCACGACTTCTTTTCCTGAAACAAAAAGCAGTTCTTCCTTACTTTGGAACTTCCCACAGCACCAAAAAGGCCAGCTTCTGCTGACCCCTACTGCAAGCTGCTGCTGTATAAAACTGTTGGTAACACTAGGTGGTTGATGTGAGCAAAGTGAGGTTTGCAGAAGGAAGTTTTTAAAAACCAGCTGACACAGAATGAAAAACCAAGACACTTTGAGAGCTCCTCTGCTTGTAGAAAAGCCTCGGTGACCCCTTCACTTTCAGGTTTCCTTCTATGATTGAGATATCAAACAGCTCAGTTCTCCATCCATCGTGTTGCTGCTTTTCCCACCAATGTCTCTTGCTGTAGCAAAAGATACAGCCTATTGCTGCAGGTAAAGTCTGGCTGATAAAGGCTTTTCTCAGCCTGTAGCAGACATTGCCCAGGGTACAAAAACTCAGCCTTGACTATAAGGAATAAATTAGTAGGAATGGATCATGATAGTAACTAACTGCAGGTTTTGGAGGAATTCCAGGGCATCTCCTCTATTAAGAGGGAGTTATGAGGGACTTCTCAGCTGAAAGAAATTGGTAGCATTTTTTCTGACTGGAATAGAACCCTTCTGATTTCTACAGGATGGCAACCTGTTCTTTTTTTATCACATTCATGTTCTGCTGTCTTTCTGCTGGGGGAAAAAAAAATCAGGGAGCTGAGTCACTTAAATCATGTACAAGTAAAAATAATTTTATGGAAAGGAATTAAGGAAAAAAAAGCATAAAAAGATAAAAGCAGTCCCAAAAAATTAGAATTCTTTCTCCATCTGTAAAGATATGAAGTGTAAGAGCTACTGTACCTGTGCCTCGCTGGACTTAGATATTAGGAAGAAATTCTTCTCTATGAGGATGGTGAGGCACTGGAACAGATTGTCCACTGAAGTTGTGGCTGCCCCATCCCTGGAAGTTCTCAAGGCCAGGCTAAATGGGGCCCTGAGCAACCTGGTCTAATGGTAGGTGTCCCTACACATGGCAGAGGGGTTGCAACTAGATGATCTTTAAGGTCCCTTTCAACCCAAACCATTCTGTGATTCTATGGCTTCAGCTATAATGCAGTTCTTTAGACCACATACACATTGTGGGAGACACCCTATGATCCAGAATTATTACTGAGGTGTTAGTTTTGATAGCCTGTTAGCTTTGATCCTGTGTGATAACAGATCACCCTGCCCATGCCCTTCAACAGCAATGCTGTGCCTCTCTACCCAGGTTAATGGATCTGTGTCCATTGAAGTTTTGCTGCATTTTTATAGATTTTATTTATTTTTTTAGATCTGTAAGTAGAGCTGTACAAAAAAAAAAAAAAAAAAAAAAAAAAACGGCTT
>JAWMRA010000078.1:43048115-43088801 GCA_035584735.1 Pseudotriccus pelzelni | reverse complement strand
AAAAGAAAAGAAAAGAAAAGAAAAGAAAAGAAAAGAAAAGAAAAGAAAAGAAAAGAAAAGAAAAGAAAAGAGAAAAAAAAGAAAAGAGAAAACAAAAGGCAAAAATTACTTACCATATATCTTACAGAGAAAGTGATGTCTTGTATTATTACAACAGGAGTAATGTTAAACTGATTTCTCAGTCACAAGACGGAGGTCAAAAACACCTCTTCCTGCATGAAGAAGGATGTATCAGTTTGAAAACTTCTAGCAAAAAAAAAAAAAGCTGTTTTCTTTTTAAAAACATGAAGGAGCGGTTCTCTGGTTCTCTTTTTTCTAAAAATGGGTCATCAGACGTTTCTTTTCTAGCTCTGCGAGATGTGCAGAGATGTTGAAATTGTAGAGGATCCTCCAAGGAGCTGAACTCAAAGTTTCACAACCCACAGCTGTAATTCTAGAAAAAGGGGTTTATATCATTACTTTATCTTTTTCTTTTAGCTAATCTCTTTGATCAAAAGCAGTTTACATGAGGTTCATCTCTTTACATTTTTCAATCATTAAATTTCTTTTAAGTTTTTCTGTCCCTTAAAATAAGTGGAGTTTCTGAATAAAGTTCATACCTCTATTCAGAATTACCTGCACTTTCTTTGTCTTCGTCTGAGTTGCAGTCCTTATATTTTGAGAAATTTGATTGATTCTATTTTTTTTTTAACCTGGCCTTCTGGAATATGTTTTTTATTTTAATCCCTCTCATCAGACTATGACAGTCTATATAGTGAGTCTGACCTTTTAAAACAGCACTGTTGCTTACTTTTTGGAATTAAGTTTCAAAAAAGCCTGATAAAATCTGATTTCTTGTCAGTTTCTTTCCTTGTGGCTGATTCCAGTGACATTCAGAGTTAAACTGAACTGCACCGTGAGCAGATTTTTAGATCCTTCTTGGACATCAAAGAAACCACACAGGAGGTAGGAAAGGTACACAGAAAGCACAAAAAAGATGGTGCATTACCAGATGCTTGAGAGTCCCTGAGAGAAAAACCCTGAGAAGATACTCCCTCCTCCCCCTGACCTCTCTTTGGAGGGTTCTGGAATATCTCATCCTATCAACCTATTGAAGGCACTAAAGGGATGTCTTTTCTGCACTCGGTTCCTGGTATCCTTAAAAGATTTTAAAATGCCAAAAGCGCAGCGGAGATGTCCTTCTTTGGATGCTGCCATTCCTTAATGGAAGTCAAGGGAGTCACAGTTTTTGAGTTACGTCTGAGATTTTGGGGGGAGACAGTAAAAAAGTTAAAAGTTCGCCGTGTTTTCCTCGTCAACCCTTCTTCGCTTGAGGGATTAATCTTTATTCCATAGGACAAATGGATTAGCTGTTCCAATGAGTTCTTTAGTTGCTGGAATCGCAGGGTAAGAACTAATGGGCCCGGCAGGGTATTCTAAGTTTGTATTCACACTGCCTTGCTTGATGGACTACATTAGACACCCCGCACAGTCAGTGGAAAGTGCTGCCTGTAAAAATGTTTCCACTACGCCTTAAACAAGCCCCCAACTCCTGCCAGACTTTTCTGGCACAAAAAATCCACTTTTATAATGAATTCCTATCATTCTCAAACAAGGTATTGTATCAAATTAATTTTTCAATGTATAATTCCTAATCAGTCTACATACTAAAATTAACAGACATTTTAAGTATTTCTTTATGAAGCCTGCTTCCTTGTTTGTTCCTTATTACATGTCACTGAACCCACTGGAGACTCTAAAACCTTTCCTAATTTCACAGTATAGGAACAGGGGAAACAGTCTCAAACCTGTTGCTGGTTCTGAAACATGCTCCCACAAAACTTGACCCCGTCATTTGAACTAACAACAACTACTCCTCTAAACTAAGGGCTGTGGTAGGCTGGTCTTCAGAAATAGTCCCTTGTTCCCACAGATTCATTGGCTTTATTAATCTGATTTTATTGATTATAGCTTTTTGTTCTCAAGGCTCAGTTGGCCAGCAAGCATAGTTGGGCATTTTATTTACTGATTCAAGGTGTTGCACACCAACAGAGGGCCTCTGTCACTCACAGTTACAGCAGCTGAATAAGGGGAATGCTCTTGGTCTGCTCACCAGCTGTGTCTTACAGCCAAAGGAGAGACTCCCCAGAGTGAGTGTGAGCTGCTGGGACACTTGGCAGCCCAAATACTGAGCTCACCACGTCAGCAAGCACCTGGGCTGCGACTTTGTTATCAGCACCTGCGGGATAGGCACAGTTACCTCTACACCAGCTTCTGATAAGTAGAGCTCCTGGGAAACTAGATTTGATCAGGTCTTACACTTGCCTGTAGGTGAGCCCAGGCCCCCTGTGCTGTTTGTGGGGCACTGGAGTGCTGGTGGTGAGCTTTTCATCAGTGCTGTTAGGATAAGATCTTTCTTTCTCTGCTCTCCTACTCCCCTCAGGCTCTCCCTGGGCCCCTGCAAGAGCTGCTCTCCCATCCAGTCCAAAGCTCCATCACACCAGCCTGGGACTGGCCATCTCGAAGCTGTCTCTCACCTCCTCCTCCTCCCTGCTGCCCTCAGATTGCCTCCATCTAGTGTGTGTGAACACTGAGGTAGGGACAATGCAAGCAGCACACGTGTTGTTACAAGTCAGACCTTTTCAGCTTTTCTCAGTCCCTTGCCCAGCACCTCTTTGTAAAAGTTCACTGGTGCTTGTCGTGAGCTCCACTGGATTTGAAGAATCTTTACCTACAGGTGAACCTCATAACTTTACCAAAAAATTGAAGGTATTGTTCAATAATAAAAGTAATAATTCAGTGGGTTGATATAGCTTTGAATTTTACCTATTAAGGTTTTACATTCAGAGATTAGTAGGAGTTATTGTTAGTGAGTGGTGTGACACTCATTCCCTCCATAAAGACATTCCTGGACTGGAAGTGAGTTTCATTCCTCCCCTACTCCCCTCAGCCACCGTAATAAGCCTCCTCAGGACTTAATCTCCTATCCGGTCTGGAACTCCATCACACCAGCCTAGTGCTGGCCATCTTGCTGCTGTCTCACTTTCTCCTTCCCTGCTGCCTTCAAACCACCTGGCTGGGATGTTTCTGGGACCCATGGTCTTCCACAGGCAGTCAAGTTTCTCCTGGAAGGTGCAGGACAGGCTCTAAGCACTAACTGTATCTGCATGTGTAATTTATGGTTCAGTTTCTGAAGCCGGACTGAAACCTCAGCGGCAACAGCGTATTTTCAGGTACACTTGAAATGAAAACATTTGGGGTTTATTCTTACTGAAAAAGTGAGAAAAACACCCATATGTTTAGAACCAAACTGTTTCATGGGGGGAGGCAGAAGGGCACTCCAATTATCCGGTGGTGTCCTCATTTCTCAAAGTGCAAACATAATTTTCAAGCAAAACCGCAAGAGCAGAACGTGAAGAAAGGTAGGCCTTGCATTTAGAAGATGGAATCTTGCGTGCTGACTTTTCACATTTTCTTTTTTCTTTTTTTTTTTTTATTTATTTTTATTTTCCAGCTGAAATTATTTGCTAAATGTTCCCCTCCTCCACAACTTCCCGGAGGCTGCTGAAAGTGACTCAGCCACGCAGGGGGCTGACAGGGCAGGGCTGTGGCTGGGCAGTGGCAGCTGCTGCTGACGCGGGGTGGGTGCTGCCCCATCTCCTCTGCCTGCCCAGGCCAGACTGGCACCCTCTGGAGTGGGGACCCCTTCTTCAGGCAGGGGAAGACCACCCTGGCCCCGTGGGAGGTGCAAAGTGCCCTCACTCCAGCATCCGAGCCATGCATCCTTGTGCCTCGCTGTCTGCAACTTGGCCCTGGGCAGGAGGAATGACAAATTGTTGCCTGAAGCTTGTCTGGGAGAATCTTGCTCACGGTGTTTCCAAAGAGAAGGAGTCTCAAATGAGAGGCACCACCTGCCCAAGTCTGATGGACAAAAGTGTTATGTTTTTGCTTGAATTTTAGATAAGAAGATAGCATGTCCTTTCATTACAGCTCCCCCACCAACAGCCACTTTCACATTCTATCTGATAAAAATCACATAACGTGATAACACGATAATTAGGTTTCAATGTTCCCTTTCTCAAAGACACCCTGATACTTGCCCTATCTTGGCTTTCACCTTGGTGTATCCACAGTTCTGATTTACACTAAAATTCTTAAAATACTCTTAATTTATTCTTATAATAAATTAAATTAATCTTGACATTCTTTAAAATTATTAAAAATATTGAAGAATTATTCTTTAAGATGTTCTTAGGTATCTCCATAAGGCAGGTTATGGAAGAACGCAGAAAAAGCAGAAAGATGTAAAAGGATTATGACAAAACTGTTGTCATTAAGGCTTTATCTACCATGTAAGGACAGTCCCTTGGCTTCAGTGATACTTACAAGATAACAAGAAAATAACCCTGCTAAAACTGGAGTTCAAGTGGAGGAGAGATTAGACAAACTGATGAAATATTTTCTGTGAATATCTAGTTACAAAACTGAGTGTCAGGTCAGCTTGTAACGCTGTACTGGGTTTGTGTGGCCAGGTTTTTGACGGGGTGGGGGCTACAGGGTTGGCTTCTGTTAGAAGCTGCTAGACCCTTACCCCAACATCGTGCAGATCCAGTGCTCCAGGACGGACCCGCCGCCGGACGAGGCCGAGCCAATCAGGAGTGATAGAAATGCCTCTGTGGTAACGAATTTAGGAAGGGGGAAAAAAGTTGTTGGGCGGATGAAAACTGCAGCCAGGGAAGAGCAGAGTGAAAACATGTGAACAACAACGTAGGCACCAAGGTCAGTGCAGAAGGAGGAAGGGGGGGAGCGCTCCAGGCGCTGGAGTTGAGGTTCACCTGCAGAACCATGGTGGGGCAGCTGTGCCCCTGCAGCCCACGGGGGGACGATCAGGGTGCAGAGACCCACCTGCAGCCCACGGAGGAGACCACGCCGGAGCGGGTGGATGCCCAAAGGATGCTGTGACCCTGTGGGAGGCCCATGCTGGAGCAGGTTTTTCCTGGTAGGACTTGTGGATGTGTGGTGGACCCACGCTGGAGCAGCTTGTTCCTGAAGGACTGCACCCCACGGAGAAGTGACCCACGGGACAGCAGTCCCATGAAGAACTGTTGTCCATGGGATGGACTTACACTGGAGTAAGTCTGTGCAGGACTGTCTGCCGTTGGAGAGCAGGGGAAGGATTCCTCTCTCTGAGCCGTGGCAGAAACAACAACAGACCATAATCCCCATTCCCTGTCTCCCCGCACCACTGGGAGGGGGTGGGGGTAGGAGGTGGAACTTGGAAGGAAGGAGAGGTGGGGGAAAAGTGTTTTTAAGATTATTTTACTTCTCACTCTTTTACTTTGATCCTGTTAGTAATAAATATCATTAATATCCCCACTTTGAGTCTGTTTTGCCCATGATGGTGATCAGTAAGTGACCTCTCCCGGCTCTTAACTCATGAACCCTTCATTGTATTTTCTCTCCTCTGTCGAGTTGCAGAGGGGATTGGGAGAGAAGCTTTAGTGAGTATCCAGGGTCAACCGACTACAAACACCAGCAAAACATTATTTCAAATTTAGGTATTTTTGTTTCAATCCTTCATCTAGGATTTTATGGGACTGTCCGTGGCAGCAGGGACTGACCCAGGCAGGAGGGTATACCTCTGCTCTTTTACGCTGAAAGAGCAAGGTCTATCTTAATGATGGCAGAGGAAAAATGACAAAGTTTGCACTCTGGCTTGTGTATCCTTATCAGATGTAAAGTAAGTACAGAAATTTAAATATAGGCAAAAAAGATGGGGAAACTCTGCCTGTGTCCACAGCACACGGCAGGTTTGACTCTTCTGGTTTTCCTGAAAGCAGTACAGCTTAGTGTAGAGATCTTCTGATATCTGGCAGATTAAGTATGACTAATCGTGGAAGTGGTTTTCCTGAGTGTAGGCTGATTTTGTTAACATCTCTCTACCTCAAATGGCAAAGGAATGCTTTGAAGAAAACATGTTTGTTCAAGTTTTGAGTTTATTTCCACTTTGGGGCTGAGGAAAGCTTTGACCCTAGAGAGACAGAGACCCCTCCGAGTAAAACCAGACTTTTCAGTCCCAGTACAGCTGAGACAGAGAGTGAGCAAAACTCCTGAAATGGCAGCAGGTTTACTTCTCCTGCTACAAAGAGCCAGCCAAAAATAAAGCCACACCTTGAAAAAAACACCAGCCTCTGCAACTCTCCGTCTTCTAAGTCTCTGCATGCAGTTTTAGCTGCATAGCTTAAACTGGTGAGGAAAGTGGGTTTAAAACTAGTGCCTTGCTTTGCCAGCAATCGCTGAGCACCCCCCTTTGCTGCTTTAGCACAGGGCATCAGAGACAGAAAATTGAACTGTTGGGAAAAAGTTATGAAGCTTTGTCTAACCACACACAGAATGGGGGCTATGAGCTGATCTAGCTAAAGCACCACAAAACCATGCAAGTGAAACCTCAGTTTGATTTAAGTCTGGTTTATCTATTCATGTATTTCTGTATCAGCTTCATGCCTTCCTCCCATCAAAGCAAGCTAAATTAATACAAGCCATTTACATCACCTTCAGTGTAACCATTTGCATACAAGTTTCTCTAAAACCTGCTTTTAAACTGTCTTGACGACAAAACACCCTACTCGTCTTTTCTAGAAACTTAGTCAAAGCGTAACTGCACGTTCCTGAAGCAGGGACCAGTACGTTTTTGGACACCTTAACCTCTGTTGACTGGAGTTCAGGGTTGGAGATGATTGGAAAACAGAGACTACTCTCAGCAAATCACAGTTTCCTGATGAAAGCCACAGAGTTGAAACCTTAGGTAGGAACCACCTGCCCATTAAAACCTCTTAGGTTTGCGATCAGTTCTGCTTGTGGGATAAGGACAGCGAACAAATCACTGTGGTCAGTGAAGCTGCGCTCATGTGGGTAAATTTAACCCTGTGGTTCTCTGATCTGCTGAGATGAAACAGGAAAAATGAAAAGGGAGGAGAAATGACCAGGAGTGAACAGGCATTCTGCTGTGGAATTGGAGCCATTATGATGAACAAAAATATGTATTCTTAATTTTACTTCTTCAAAAATAAAACCAGGCAGTGGCAATGTGGGCAGGGGCAATCTGGACCACAATGCATCTTCCTCTTCCCAGTGCTTCCCTTGCAATCTTAGCTATGGCCCTTTCCTTCCCTCACGCTGTTTCGCAACCTCTGCTCCTTGTTGCACCGTGTGCCGCAACACAAACCGCCCTGTGGTGACGATCAGAGTCTAATGCATGACGATGAACATTCAAGACATTTAAATACAATGGGTTTTGGATTCAGGACCTCAGGCCACATGCTGGCTCCAAGTCCATCTAATAACACTACCTCAGAAAACCGGTTTTGTTGGCTCTCTGGAAAACTCTCCAGAACAAGAGTAATGCTACAGCACAAGCCTTGCTGTAGTTGCCTCAGGTTGTCCCATCTCTTCCTCCTCAGTTAATTTTAACCACTGGGATCAGAGCTGCAGGCCTCCATGTCCTGCTCATCTTTGGGGCTGTGACTGGATCCTGGTGATGGTGTGAGCTGAAACTGTCCCCAGAGGGGAAAGCTCCTGCAAAGATTTCCCTAATTCATCTCTTCTTGAGATACTTCAGCTCATTTTCTAACATTTTCTTGGAGAAAATAACACGTCTTAAGGGTGCCAAGAAATAACACTGCAGTATGAGCAGTTGAGAGTGAGGTACAAGGCAGGAAGACAATGAACTTGGTCCAAAGTAGATAGTGAGAGTTTGGCTTGCTTACAGGATTATTTGCATCCTTGGTTGCCATGACCTAGCTCCAATTCCCTGTCCTCTGATGAGCTCCACTCACAAGCAGGTCTGATCTTCACAGTACTTTGCCTAGATAACTTTGGAGAGCTAGAGGGCAATGGGAGAAAGCACGTGTGTTTTGGAGGATTTCTCCTCTTTTCTGGAGAGCGTGTTAGGAGGAACTCTGCTGGTAGCAGAGCAGAAATCATGCCACCAGCTCTGCAGAGCCAGACAGCTACACAGCTGTGATGCCAAAAATGGAAGTCAGGGCACATAGTCAAATAGGTTTTGCACAAAGGGGAACCGGGTGCTCTGGGGCCAGATCCTGCTCTCAGTTTACAACAGGTAAAGTTAAGGGTTAGCTAGTTGCAGAAAATCGGTTCCATGCCCAGCCGGTGATGCTGGCAGCAGAGCTTGGTTCCTTGGGTCACCGTGGTGCAGCAGATGAGGAAGAAGCGCTGGAGCATCTCAGGGCACAAAAAAAGAAAGATCTGCTCAAGCGTTGCCAAGGCTAAGAAGCATGCAAGATGTTCATCCTCACTGCCTGCTTTCTGTTTCCTTATCAGTGCTGCACTGCCCATTCTGCCCTGTACTGGCTGCCTGTGTCCTCCCTAGATCTGCCCTCAACATGCCATGAGCTTGTGCTCTCGTTGCTTCACTTTCTTTACCCAGGTTCAATTGCTCATCTCAGATCTTTGCCTTTGCAATTCATGGTCAACGGGCTACCTGGGGTGTCAGAAAAGAGGGGCAAAGATCCCTTGGACTCCTCTGCTGAACCCATGTTAACAAAGGCAGACAAGCAGCTGTGTGCACGAGTGAGGGGCTGGCAGGGGAGCCGCTGTGCCCAGCGGACTGGCAAGCCATGTTGTGGAGACACCCCTTGCTGGAGGGTTGTGGGCAGCACAGGCTGGTGAACCCCAGAACAGCTGCCATCAGCACATGCTGTCTGTATCCCTCCTCCTTCTGCTCTTCCTGGGGCGCCTTTATGCCCGTTGCTGTCCTCTGCTTGAGGCTGCCCCTGATACCCCACGGTGGTATCCAGCAGAGACAAAGGGGCTATTCAGGGGAAAAGGCTGTGTAAGGGGGAGAAACACCTAACTTGTAGTTGTGTGGACTGGAGAACCCACACTGTGCTTCCTATTCCGGCATTGCTCCAACATGGAGCATTTTCCCCGTTTTAATGGTGTACCGTGAAATCCGTAGGCACTCTAGGACCCCACCTCACAATTAGAGACAGACAAGCTGGGTGACAGCTGCAGCAGTCAGGGAGGCAACAGCCCTCATACACTGAAACACAGAGAAACATTCTTTCCAGAAAACTGGATTGTATCTGCCTATTTGGTAAGGGGGAAACCTCGATGTCCAAAGGCAACGAGTGTTGTCCCCATGCCAGCTTCCAGCTCCCACCGTCCGGGCACCCCTACAGCCCCAGGAGCCAGCAGCTGCTGCCCCACACCACAGCAGTGAAAGCTGCTCCTTCACAGGCTCCTGCACGGATCCCACTAAAGTCTTTGCTGCTGGCCGAGGAGGAGAAGGACGCTGAAGCAGAGCTGAGCTGGGAGGTAGGTAATGCTCACGGGCATGGGAATTTGCTTTATCGACCCAGCTTTGAGGAAAACTTGCCCAAACCCTGGCACTTTACTACTAGGGGACTGACTGGTGGTGGTATTTTATCTTTAGGACAGCCTGCTGTTTTCCTTCTGACACTTGCCTAGTTTTTTTGGGCTCTGGGAAGCCTAATTGCTGCTGCACATCTCCTCCTCCTGCAGCTGTGTTTGCACTGTCTTGGAAGTGACTATGTTGAAAGTTGGTCAGTCCTTCTCCCCTGGCTGATCCCTGCATTTTTGCACCCATGGCTCTGGATAGCAGTGACTTGGTGCATCTGCCAGCTCTGCGGTGCTTCTCATCTTCTGTAATCCAGTTCCTAGTGCCTGTGACGGAAATGAGAGAGGATTTGAAACCCAGGCACACTGGGGATGTTTTCAGCTCAGGTGCTATGTCTTCACACTTTAGTGACAGCCAAAGGGCTGATCCTTTCGCACCTGTCAGGTCTCTGCCAACACTTCAAATGAAGTGTAAGACCTCTGTGTCCCTGACTGCCAGCAGGGTTGGCTGCTTTTTATGACAGCATGATTTTCTCTCTGCGAGCAGCAATTCCCCGCATCCTGCTCTCACACCACAGGTAAACCTCCTCTTTCAGGGCACTGTCCACAACACTGCAGCCACGATGGAGCCGGAGAGGGATGTCAGGGCAACAGCAGGCAGCAGCTGCCTGCCCAGCCGCCTCTCTTCCCCACAGTCTGCCGCTCAGCCCTGCACCACACAGTGGCTTTGCTGATGCTGCTGAAAACTTTTTGTTTGCTGGAAGATTGGATGCTCTTTCTTTTTTCCTTGGATTGATTTTTAGCCAGAGACCTCCCTGCTGTGCCCCTTGTAATGCATGCTTCAGGACAGCACAGCCATGCTGAAACAGGAGCTGTGCTAATTGTAGTTATGGCTGTGTTTCATTAGACCAATCTCCCCAAATCCTTTCCAGGTTCCACAGTTAGTTTTGTATTGGTTGTGTGCAAACCCAAAACCTATGTAAATTTATTTGCCAAAAGGTTTCTTGGAGAAGCACCAAGCACCCTTGGGATCAGCAGTGCAATGGAGGGTGCTGAATGCTACTTCTGGCATGGTTCTGTAACACCTAAAGGACATTTGTATGATCTTGCTGGCCACCAGCACCCTCAGACCATAGTTTAAGATTCTAGACATAAGATCAACTAAAAACCAACTTTGTATTAAAAGCAAGACTGGATGTCAGGCTTGCAGATGATTCCCAGGACTGATTTTTTAACACAAGTGATTTAATGACCCCTTATTTGTCACAGGTTTCTAGAGAGCCTGGAGACAAACATGTAATTTTACTTTTCACTTCCTTCTTTTATGCAATGGGGGAGTAAAAAGGTGTGTTTTAAACCAAGCTTAACAGTGAGAGCATAAATGAAATCATCATGGGAGCACACTCATGTTTTTCAATAGCATGCTGCACTGAGAAGTACATTAAATGTTAACCTCCTGTGGTATATGTGGTCAGCTGCTGTTTGATGTCTTATCAGAATACCTATTCACATTGCAAAGGGCAAAGAAAACCCCAAAATGTTGTGCATCTTTCTTTTTTTATAATGTGATCTCACTTTTCTGCCTTGGACTGTGGATCTATTTTGCTACATTACAGAGGAGAATTTCTGTTTTAATTTTGCTTTCAATTTTCCCAAACTGAAATGAGACGTAGCAGGAACATCTGTTCCATCCCAGCTTGCAGCGATTATCACTGGCAAAGTGAGGTACAAAGACTTCCCAGTGCTGACTGCCCCACCTACGCTCTGAGCTCTTCTTTAATGAGAGCTGACACCGGAAAAGGTTTCCTAAGTTTGGAATCACTGATTTTACACATATTTCATAGAATAAAGATGGAGCAAGCAGAGAGCACTTTCAGTTAAGGAAACAGAAACATCCAGACCACTTTTTTTTGTTGTTGTTGTTGTTATTTTGGACCATATTTGAGATTAATTCAAGAGCTTTCTTTTTCTTCAGAGATTCCCTAAAGCATTGTGGCTCCACTCCTGGCTTTGGGATTTCTCAGATGTAGTTCGCTCTGTCCAAGAAATGTGGACAAGTTACCATTTGTCTTGTCTATAAAAGCTGGTCTTGAGTTAGGTCCTACTCAGAAAGACCCTCAAAAGGTTAATGAAACTTTTCACCTTTTACTCTTCTGCCTACCATCTTATAAGGTCGGAAGTCTTGATGGTCCTCGGAATTATCGGAGCACATTAGAAAAGAGTCAGCAAAAGAAAATCTGCGTGTCATAAAAGGAAATGTAGATTTTAGCTATGCAGTGGCAAAAGTTCATCTGTTTTATCCCACTCATTTGAAACCCACACCAGAAAAAGATGAAGCTGCAGTTTGGTAATGAGAAGGAAACCTGACTCGTGCATCTGCGTACCGGAAAGTGACTCCTCCTGCTCTTTAACCCAACTTCTTGCTGGATGTGGTATTTTTCAAAACATTTTGGGCCATATCTATTATCTTCACTGAGCTGTGCGCGTCCTTCCCCAGCCCATAAGAAAGGAGGATGGTGTAGGTGGTGGGAACAGGAGCTCTGTTTTACCCTGACCAGCCTAAGAGACCCTCCCTGCTTCTGTGATGAGGGAGTAAGAAGGACTGATGCAAAAAGCAAACTCCTCTCAGTCAGTGCAAGGTCAGCTGCTCTGTGGCTGAAGTCCTGTTTGCAGCCTCAGGCTGTGGTGTTAGGAACGCCTGCCCTCTCCCTCAGTTCTCCCCCTGACTTCATCCTGTCCTACCAGTGCTACTGCTGGCAAACCTTGGCATGTCTCCCTGTAAGCAGCAGGGGCTTGAACACTTGCTTGTTCTCTTAAGCATCACCATGCAAGGTCAGGAGAGAGTTTAAATATGGTGAGAATTGGTCCCTGCAGGTTCGGTACTTGCACTGCTGCCTTCAGCCAAGGTCAGGCTGGAGGTATCTGCTAAACAGTCTGTCCTGCTTGCTCCTGATGTGTCTGGATGACTTGCTGGGTCCATGCTGAGATGCTGAGCACTGGCCTTCCCTCTGCCACAACACGTGGCTCAGCACAGCAGCTGTGCTTGTTTGCAGTGGCGTGGAAGGTGGACGTGCCTGGTATGGGCAGGGTGGGTCTTTGGTGTTGAAAATGAGCTCCCAAGAGCACACAAGTGCTACAGCTCTGTGGAGACCTATATCCCTGCTGTCTTCATCAGAGAAGTTTGAAACATCTTTCTGACACCAGTAAAAAGCACCTCCCCAGGCTGAACATACAGTCATTACACAAAAGTGTGTTAAGCATCTGTATTCTACTCTTTTAGCCTTACTTTCACCACTGTGAGCTTGAACCACGAGCTTCTAGCTTTTGCCAATGCCACTGTGACATCCTCGTTGCGAGGCCCTTTGACTCACCATCTCTTGTAGAGCGGGTTGAGTGAACCTTGAGGTTTTCAAAGCTTTGGGTATCTTGCACGTTTCCTGCAAGAGGTGGCAAAAAAAAAAAAAAAAGTGTTGATGAACTAAATGAAAAAGAATAGTTACCAAAAAAAAAGACAAAAGAACCTAAAAACCCAAGAAAAATAATAAAGCTGCTCGTCAGCTTCCTGTTTACCAGCGACTCAGATAAAAGTTTGTCAGCGACGTTGCCAAGCTCTCTTCACACCTCCTCTCAGACCACAGCAGTGTAGCAGGTGTGTGTCACCCCAGCAAAGCCTCTTTTCGTGCCCCTGGTGAGGGCAGAATCCTGAAGGAAGATGTAAAAGACAGAACAATGATACACAGATGCCTGTTTTTAGATTGTAGCCACTATGGTCTATATGGGAAGCACCAGCAGGATTGGGACCATTGCCCAGATTTTGGTATGTGATTGCTCTCGTGCTTAAAGCAGCCTGCCAGTGGCTGGCTGGCTGAATCCAGGGTCCCTGAGTCATCAACCAGTCCTAAACCACACAGATTTTCGTCTTTTAAGAGCATAGTTTCATGTGTTGAAAACTTTTTTTCCTTTTAAAATCTGATAAGCATCCGGAGCTGCTTCTACAAGAGGCTCCTGTGGCAAAAACGAAGCTGCACTCAAGAGACAGACATGAGCACCAGTGCCCACATGAGAAGTTTCCCATCCTGAGGCTCCATGATTCCTCACAGCCACTGGAATGGGATAGCCTGAGGCCAGCTGAGAGGCACTGGGCTGGCACCTGGGAGCAAGTCTGGTGGTCTGCACCACTTGCTGCTGCTGCTCCTTGAGGACAGGGAGTGTGAATGGTGCCAAACCCAAACCCTGCCAGGAACCACCCTCATCATTTAACTAAGCAGCTAATTGAGTGCCCTTACCCATGCCCAAGCAGCATCTGGTTTGTCTGCATTCACAGAGACAAAGTGTTGCCCAGTTTCAGGCAGCATGGCTGTGGTGGGAAGCATCCTGCCTGATTTCTGTGCTGCAGCTCACAGAATTCCCACCTGAAAGAGTCAACGAACCTTGAAAAGAAAGCCCTGAGCAGCAGCAGGACGGTCTGTCGTGCTTTTCAGTGATGTCTGACCAGTGTTGCCTGGCTGGGTGCTGGGAGTAGAGCTGTGCTCTGGCTGGGCTGGGCAGGCTGGAGCAGCTGCAAGTGGACACTGCTGGTGCAGGATGACCCAGCAGTGCTGGTGGTGGCTAGTGGCCACCTTTGCTCCAAGCCAGTATGGTCAGTGCCAAGGTCTGGTGGTGAGCACTGGGCAGACAGACAGCACAGGAAGCCCTGCTAATCTGATGGGGAACCATCACCTTATGCCAGAGAGGGAATTATGTGCCAGTCAGTGTAATTACAGTTGCTGGAAAGTACTAGAAGCTGGCTGCAAGAAAATAAAAAGAGTAGGAACTGATACAGATCTGCCAAGAGGCAGCTATGTCAAACCAGCCTCAGTGTCAGGCTCATGCCATCCAGACAAAGCAGTGGTATCCCATACCTCAGAGCCAGCAAGCTTTCCGAGCACCTCAAATAACCTTTATGTGACAAACTCCTGAGCGATCACTGCTGGACAGGAGAGCTGTCCAGAAGGATCCTGCATCCAGGGCTGTGCCCTGCCTTGGCACAAACCGGCATTTGCTTCTCTTTACTGCTGTGGTTGAAGGTCTGGTACATGATTTTTCTGTTTTCACACATGCCACCACCTTGGGAAGGGGTGCAAATGTGCTGGGGGACAGGATGGCTTCTCAAATTGACCTTGACAGGCGAAAAAGCCTGGCAGTGATGGGCTGCAGTGCGTTAAGAACAAATGCCCACTTCTGCACATGGGCAGGGTCAGATGAGGCCACAAACACAGTGTGGGGAGGGCAGCACTTCTAGAGAAAAGGAGCTGGGGCTGACATCCAGCATAAGAGAATTGTGAGTCACCAGTGGTACAAGACTGCAAAAGGAAACAGCTACCCCAGGCAGGCGACTCTTCCAGTCTGCTTTGCCAGTTCTGGGCACTGTAATGCAAAGAAGATTAAAAAAAAACTGGAAAGTTGCCAAAGAAGAACAGTGGCTACTTTTAACAATTTAGAAAGCATGACCTAAAAGGAAAAAATATGGATTATGAGCTGTTAAGATTGAAGGAAAACATGGTATTAGAATATTTTAAAGCAGCTAGAAGTAATTGCTTCTCCATGGATCGGGTAAATAACTGACTCAAATTATACCAGGAGAGTTTTAGGTTAAGTATTAAGACAAATTTACTAGCAATGAGTCTGGAGAAGCACTGGGATGATTTGTAAGGAGAAGCTGGGGAGAAAGCAGTGGCTTAGGAGCAGACTAAACAACAGCATAACAGGAGGAACAGTGGGACAGGACACTGCCCCTGCCTTCAAGACAGGGGACATATGATCTGCCGGTGTTTCATGCGGCCCTGTCTTCTGTGATTTTTCTGTTCTAACTGATTTCATCTCTCTCTGTTCTCCCTCCTTAGGCAAAGCACTGTCAGATGCAAATCTATGAGGTGCCCATGCAGTGGTGCATGGAAGCTTTGAGACAGCGAAGGGTTAAAAAGCTAAGTGCTCTAGGGTTAGGAAAAAAAGCATCAGGTAAGGGGCAGATGGGGAAGACTTTTGTTCTCAGAGACTCTATATGCAAGACATGTGTTTGTTTACTTCTTTGTGTCCCACAATTACCCTGTTGTAAAGCACGAGTGAGAAAATTCCACTCACTGCTGACACCACAATGAATGAGTTACTGTGCTGGGAGTTTTGCAACGCAGAGATTTCTGCTTGCGTGAAACTAAGCGATTGTGCAAGGCTGCAGCTGTCAAAGCCATAATCCTTGTGGCTTTGGTGCCGGCGGTGAAAAGTAGAGCGTGGAGCAGAGTGAGCTGCTCCAGACCTTACCAAACACCTCCAGCTGCTTCTCCTATACAAGCTCAGCAACAGTTTTTGGAGGACTCTCTGGCTCATAGCCTTTGTTTTTTTGCGCTGAGCATCTGCTGCAGGAGAGAAAGCCAGAGAAATGCCAAATAGGTTTTTCCTTCGCACATTTGTACATGCCTGCAGACACGAGCACTTTGTTACTGTAATACAACTCCACCGGAGTTGTGTCAATATTTTTGCTGACCAAGCCAAAAAGAAAAAATAAAGATTTCTGCCTACTATCATCAGAACAGACACATCTTAGTTTTACTGGAAAATTTTTGAAGTTTTGCACTCTGCTTGTTTTTGAGGAAGAAGAGTTAGAAAAGGAGAAAAAAAGATATATTTGAAAATGACACATTTGAAAATGAAAAATGGCAACTTTTTTCCTGGAACTTGTCAAACTAAAATATTGCTACTCTTCTTTACTGTTTTTGCTTTATTTGGAGGGGGAAATCCTACTCCCAAACAAGCTGGAACTTTCCGAGATATTTTAGTCAACAAAACGTGCTTTCTTTGATGACAAACAAAATCTCACGTGGTCACAAAATCTCACCCAACCTCTTTTTAAACAGGCATACAAATATATTACCCCCACTGAGAAAAGCAAAAGAACCATTCTGCCATGTGGCATATTTATACATATATATATAATATATTATATATAAATATGTATGTGGCATATATATTTATACTGGTAGAAGTGTAGAGGGTACAATCACCTGAATAAACAATTTTGATCAAGATGACGCGGCCCATTAAGATGGTGTGTTGATAACTGATGCAGGTAGACCCAGACATCGTGACAATAACTGAAACACGCAAGGATTCCTCAAAAGACAGCTCCTTTGTGGGGTTTCGTCCTGTACCTCACAGGTCCCCTCCGCCCTGGGCACCCAGGTCTCAGTGTCCCCCTTGCCCATCCCTGCTGCCCTGAGAGAGAGGGGTGCAAGAGGGAGAGTGCTGCAGCTGGGTGAGGGCAGTTGCTGGTCCGGGTGGGCAGCAGAGGCAGCCAGGAGAGGGTTGTTGGGGCAGAGAGACGGCGAGGAGGAGGAATCTGGAATGGGACATTCATCAAAACATCCTACCTGCCACGCTGCTCTCGTGCTGCAGAGGATGTGCTCACCCTGACCCCCCCACTTTTACCTTCTCCTGAAAAGCTGAGTTGTCCTCATTTGTTTTTCTCATCAACAGTAATGACTGCTGGTATTTTTCAAGGCATTTTACCTGAGCAATCCAGCAACTCTGAATATCACATAACCCCTATTGCAGTTAATCCTGGGGTTTTTTTCCTCTGCTGAACTCTCTCTTCCCTCTGCTAATATGACACACAGTAAGCTTCCTGAGATGTGAAGTGAGAGCTGATCTGAAAGGGAAAAACCTCCTTTTGACTAAGAAGCTGATTTTATTTTGCTGTTGAGCAAAGGCAGAGAAAGTGCTCTTCTCAGATAACAGCACCAGACTTGGCTGGCTCCCCCAGCTCTGAGATATGGGGAAGCCAAGCACTGCATTGAGGTAAATGTGTCCTTCACTTTCCAGCCAGGTGTTATGATAGGAAGCAGATCCAGGAAACACTTAGTCTTTTCTCAGGAAATATCCTACCAGGTAGGGTATCTCTGCTTTTATTCCCACCTTTTCCTAATGCCTCCTCCAACAACACCACAGTCTGTGCCATGGTGTCAGAAAGGTGCCTCCCGTCTACTTTACAGAACAAAAGCCATGCCAGGGCTCACACTCAGCCTCAGGGCTGGCACTCCTGAGGCCAAAACAAGTTCTTGCTGGTTGTGTCTTCTGTGGCAACCACGGTTTCCTTTCTGCCTTCAAACTCAATTCATCTGGACTGTCTGTAGGAGGAAGGAGAGGTTTCTACAAGAGCAGGCGTAGCAGTTCTGCAGCAGCTAAGCTGGCTGCCACCCCCAGGCTGAAGAGCTGCAGCGATGGCACAGGACAAGAAAAGTCTCTGGGACTGATTCGTTAGAGGCTGAGCTAGTGTGCACGGGTTGTCTCTGCCACTAGGGAATATTTCTGGCTGTAGGAGCTGAGGATGTGGCCATGCTGTTTGCCTCACAGCAAACTGTGAGCAGTTTGGGGGAGTGGAAGTCTGCATTACTCTGATATGCTGGTCATTTTTGGGCTGACAGTGTCTTCAGCTATATGAAGGGCTGCGAGGGCTTTTTTCCCCCTGAAGCAGAAGACAAAACTGCAGAAACTGTAAGTCCAAGTGTAAAAGCCAGAAGCTCTGCCGTGGCGATGGCAGCAGCACAGCTAAAGGGGAAGTGGGAGCAGCGTGGTGCACAGACACATGGAGACTGCCCAGTCCCCTCCATCTGTCTGGGGCTGCTGTGGCTGCTGCAGCCTGACACTGAAACCACTGTCAAAACATACGAAGACAAACCAGAAAGCTCCTCCTACAGCAACACTTTAGCTGCGTTTTTAAACTTGAGTGTCGACTGAGGTGTCTGCACCATCCTTTTCACCAAGCGGTGATGCCACATGGCTCTTCTCTCTGGCAGCTCACAGTCCTGAGTGGATGCACAGACCCAAACCCAAACTGGCCATAGGCCAGTGGGCACCAGAGATACCCACAGTCAGCTGTTTCTGTTTTGCTGTAAGGTATTTCTTTCTCGCAGGAGATCTCACAAGAGTATGGAGAGACATCGCTAGCACCGGTGTTGATGACCAGCTAAAACTGAACAGGAGAGAATAGGTTCTTAGCAAATAGATCTGAGACATTCCTGCCCACCCCCCAGCTCTCACCCAGCACCTTTGGAACATCCCCGAGGCCCTGGGAGAGACTGCCTGATAACTGCTGTCCCCTCCACGTCGGGCATCCCCCTCACAAACGTAACTAAGGACCATTTTATAACAGCTGGCTGGCTTTCCTCCTCCAGGAAGGCTGCTTCACAGCCCCAGTGCCCCACTAGCAAACTCCAGGGGGTAAATATTGCTGTCACATGGCTGTGCTTTTAGTAAGGTGAGACTGCTCTCTTTTTCCCCTGGCCATGTCCTCAGTGAGTTGCCTGGATGCAGCCAATGTGTCCCTTCCACAGCTTTGCTTTACCAGGCTGAGCCCAGCTCTCTCACACTGCTCCTCCTGCCACCTCGCAGCCTCTCTGCATCTCCTTCTGCTCGAGTTCAGCACTTTCGAATGCAGGCGACCTTTAACTTCAGTGCTCATATCTTGCCGCCTCTTGCTGGTTTACCACATTTTCTGCTTTGTTATCCTCCTCAGGAGAAGTACAGAGGGCTGTGTGTTGGCTCGGTAGAGAATCCCTGTTTGCCTGCATGGCCCCTGTATAACTCAGGACATGGTGATTGCTGCTCCCAGACCGAAAAATTATTGGGAAGGTTACAAGTTGTTACAGACCGGCTCGTAGCTGAGATGAAGAAAATTGCAAGTGTGTACGTTTCATCCTCTCTCCACCAGAAATCTTTCTCTGAGATTTCAAGGGAAGTTTAGCACACCTAAAGCTTTCAGCACATTACATTTGTGAACAGACTAATGATTATTTATCTCTACCACCCTGTCTGCCCATGTTCCTCTTGGGTTCCTTCTAGGAGAGTCAGTAGGGCTCGGCCTGGGGAGAAGAATAAAATCTGCTGTTCTTCCCTTTTCCCCAACCCAGGCATTAATTTTCATCACCATGATTATCACCATCTCAGCCAATATCATAATTATTGTCATTTCAGTTCCAAATCCCACCCCTTGTGCTGTGGCTTTTGTTCCCCACCTGTCTTCATATCTAACCATTAGAAACAGCACCTTTCCAAAGCCATATTTGTTATCTCCTAAATCCGTCTCTGCTCCATTAATTTCACTGCTTTTGACAAATCACATCCTTTGCTGCCTTTAATGAATTCTCTTCACCTGTTTAGAAAAGCTCAGGAGATGGCTGTGTGTCAGGAGCACCAGCCATCCCAGAAGCACTGCAGACACATACACCTTTCTGAAAGATGAGTAGGGCCAGAGACTCAAACCTGCACATCACTTCTCTAAACACAGCAGAGCTGCACTTAGAAATGTCACATTACACTCCAGAATTCTGCTGTTTTCCTCCAAAACACTGGCATCACCGTATTTTTTTTCTCCCTTTCCTTATTACCAAGCTGTTACCCACAAAACCAGCATATTCCTCCTTGGTCTGCCCAAAGTACAGCAGCCACCCATCGTCCAGCCCCATCAGTCACCAGGAATGCTCACTTCTATCTTAGCTTTTTTCACTTGAATTCAAGCTCTTTTCCTCACCTTTAAAGCCCTCT
Organism: Pseudotriccus pelzelni; assembly: GCA_035584735.1. NCBI lineage: Eukaryota > Metazoa > Chordata > Aves > Passeriformes > Tyrannidae > Pseudotriccus > Pseudotriccus pelzelni. The sequence goes on along the minus strand of JAWMRA010000078.1, from coordinate 43,068,869 downwards.
GCATCTTCTTGCTTGCTCCAAAACACATGGCACTTCTTTGGATGTTTTCCTAGTGCACTCTTCCAGCTTCATGCCTCACTTTGCCTGACCATGCAGTATTGTGCCTGGTGAAAGTACACAGATGGGAGATTACCCAATTGAAAACTATGCATTTTGAATGAACTGAAATAATTTTGTGAGATCATAGTTCGTGCAACAGAAAATAACTCATGAAAAAATATAAGATTTTTTCAATTTTAGAATATGTATTAATATATTAATATGCAGAAGTATTTTATTCTTTTATCTGTTTCATGTCAAATTATTGCTTAATTTTTTTAATGCAAGAAAGCATTCAATGGGAAAGGGGGCATCTTTAATTTATTACTGCTTTATCCTAAGAGGAAATAATGAAAGCTAAACAAAAACATAAATAGAAGGAACCTACATTATGTCATACTGTGGGTCTGTAACACCAGGACATATTACTGACGTATTATTAATCATATAATTAGATCTAGATAATAGAATAACATAAATTTCCATTGAAACAATGTTTAAAAATTAATTCTGAAAAAAATATGAACAAAATAAGAAGATCTGATCTCTCTTATGTAATAAGACCAACTGAGTACTTGGAGGCAGGGTAATGCTGTGGTCACCATTAGCATTTTGAATATGTCATGGGACAGGTCTTTTCTTTGTGGCTCTGCTACTGACTAGTGTCAGGTCCTTCCTTGAGTTATTTCTTTTTTTCTTCCCCAGTTCATTTTCTCACTTTTTTTTTTATTCCCTTCTGCCTGCAGAGTTGAGCTTTTTTCTCTTTGTTACTCTCTTTCACTATTTGTTTATGCAATAGCCAGCAAACTGGAAAGCTACTTTGACTGGAGCTGCAACGAAAGAACAGGTTAATAACTTCAATAACAGTCAGGTTTTGCATCTGCCATATACTTCTTTGGGGCTCTTGGTGAATCTCTGGTATTCTCTGTGCTCTTATAAATCATGAAAATGGTACCTGTTGAGATTAATGGAGGAAAAGCAAACAATTTGTCTGACTTACAAAGCACCATAGTTTACAGAAAGACACTAAACAAAGATGCAAAGGTATTGAATAAAATAAAAAATGTCAGGTTTGTTCTTTTTTCAATATTTTGTTCTTTACCGTGTATCCTAAAGGCACTAAAATATATCTTAAAAAACCTCAACATATCCAACCCCAATATCTCCACTGAATAAAAGCTGCTTAAAGAATTATGGCAAAGTGGTATCAGTAGCTGTGAGTTCTTATTTTGCTCGAAAAGCTAATACATTTTTAATGGGGAGGGATATAATTAGGTTGTCTCCTGTGGTGGAGATATCTGAACTTTTAAATTTTTCACTTCAGTCAGGGAAGAAGTGGGGTTTAGCAAACACATTAAAAGGAGTGCTACCATTTACTGTCTTCAAAAAGAGCCATATTTGATCTTCGTTTCGCTGAAGGCGTTTGATAGCCCTCTCACCTCTTTTCCTGTTTATCGCAGATACAAAATCTTCTATTTGCCTCCAAGCCCATTCTGTGAGTGGCAGTTGCCCCTTCAGCACCTGCATATCACCAAATCTCAGCCGTCTCCGCAAGTGGTGAAGTGAACCTCCTGTAAACTGCTGAGCCTGAGCAACAGAGTAGAAGGAGAAGGGGACAGGGGCCATCTGAGAGGGTAGAGTCTTCTTGCTGTCGAAGGTAAAGTCAATCCATATTCAGTGTGCTACTAATGGGGCCAGCTTTGGCAGCCAGGGGGAAGGGACCTGCAGCAGTTAACTCTCCCTTGAAACGCTCCGTAAAACTGCTTTTTCAGTCTGACTGTTTTGCTGAGTGATGTGGAGAGAAGACGGAAAATGCTGAGCCCTGCTTGGAAGCTTTCAAAGGTATTAACGATGTAAGGGTGGTCTGAAGTAGAGCATCTCCAGCCTCCCTTCAGCTCAGGAAAAACACTTGAATGTTGCCAAAAGCAGATGCTTTGTATCTATAAATCTAGAATTATGTATCTCTATATATCTACATATTGGTAGATCTATGTATCTATACCAGATTATTAATTATTTTTTAATTTTATTTTTTAAAAAATTTTTGATAGCTCAATCTATGAACTGCTTTTAAGGGGTCCCTGACAGGCAATCAAGAAAGGTGAGCCGGTGCTGCAATGCTTACAGTCGCAATGTGTCAGGTTCACACATCAAAAGCATTAGCAGGAAATGTTATCTACCAACACCTGTTGCTGCATGAACAGCCATTAACTAGTGACTCAACATTCAATATTTAGAGGCTTATGCCTTATACAAAGTTAAAATTAATAACACAGGTGTCCCAGCTACAGCTGAAAACTCCACACAGTAGAGAATTACACTATCAATGTAGATTGCAGCACTGCTTTTCTCTCGTTATTTCCGAACAAGGAATTCTATAAGGTTGAGTGCTGTATTTGTAACAGTTTTCTCTGCATGGCACATACCAATTGAAACAGTCCTGGTGACCCCAGAGAAGCTGAGGCAGGTCAGTGAGGCGTGAGCAGCATCCATGCCTGGAGCAGAGGATGAACACCGACTTCAGTACTCCTCTATGCTGTGCATACAGATCCTGCTGTTCCCCCACACAACTGGCATAGCCAGGCAAGAAGGGCTGAATTGTGCTTCCTTCCTTATCAATAAAAAAATTTGCACTATTCTCTCTCTTTTTTTTATACCTGAGAAGCAATTTTTAATTTGGGAGAGCCCATCCTCTACTTTTATTGAATTAATCACAATTCCTATTATTGCTACAGCTTAATAACAATGATTATTACAAATTATTCTTCATTCCTGGAAACTCTGTATCTTTGAAGCTCTTTCAAGATGTGGTCAACCTGTAAGCAAGTGTAGCACAGGTGCAGTGTGGCATAAATTTTTGAAAGCCTTAGCTGTGACAAGCCACATTCTTTTGAAAGAATCATTACTTCTTAAATGTGAACACTCAAGTCTGCAAACCATGACCTTTTACAGGGGTCATGAACTTACATCTGAAACAATACAAAAGGTAGCTGAAGCACTGACTCACTTTTAGAGAGCAGGTCAGTATTTTACTATTTTAGAGCTGCCTTCACTGCAATTCTTCAGAAATGACAGAGAGGAAACACCCCTCCTATTGTTTTGCTTTTCTCTGAACTAGAAAACTTAAGCTGGACAGAACAAGCTGGAGCACTAAATTGCTGTGTTGTAGCAACAGGCACAGCCAAGCAGCTCACCAGCTTGCCTGGAGGTCAGTGCCAACCCAGAGCCTGGCACTGCAAGTGCTGCTGTGTATCCCTGGGAGCTCCTTGTTGCTGCAGAGCTTTTTGTACTTGATCCTGGATCCACCCATAGAAAACCAGCTTGCATGTCTCTGCACTCCACGCCAGTACCTAGCTCTGAGCAGCCTTGCTAAAAATGCGGTTCTGTTGCTGGGTGATAGTTCCTTCAGTCATGACACGTTTATAAGGGTCTTTATGCTACAGGCAAAAAGCTTCCCCACCCCAGGGAGCACAAGGAAATCCAGATCCTTAGATCAGATGCAGGGTTTTGTACCCTTTTTTATCATTGTGACTATTCAGAGCATGAATTTTTCCCTGTCATTGTAGTGATGAGGGACTAGCCCACTGGCACTGAGGCAGTTTCAGGGAAACCAAGAACATCCGAATGCTCATATTTACACATGTATAGGAATGATTGGCAGGCTGCCAAGGCAGCCTTTTGGGTGGTACAGCTGTTCTTGTCCAGCCAGTGAGACCGAGACTGCATTTTGCAGTTCTTCTCTCTGCCTGGAGGCTGACCCATAGGCTCAACATAGCACAGAGAGAGGCAGAAGCCACCCTGGCAGTACTGTGCCAGGACACCCAGCCATTTATCCCTTGCTCTTTCCTGCACAGGTATCTGAGATGTATCCCACAAGCCAATCCCTTGGCACAACAGAATATGACTATGGATATGATGAAAACACTGCTCCGTGCAGCGAAGGAAACGGCTTTCGCAGGTTTAAATCCCTCTTTCTGCCAAGTCTTTACTGCCTCGTGTTTGTCTTCTGCCTTCTGGGAAACTCTTTGGTCCTTTGGGTTCTCCTGACCAGGAAAAGGCTGACGACAATGACAGACATCTGCCTGCTGAACCTTGCCGCCTCTGATCTCCTCTTCGTTGTGCCTCTCCCTTTCCAAGCCCACTACGCCTCAGACCAGTGGGTTTTTGGCAATGCTATGTGCAAGATAATGGCTGGCATTTATTACACAGGTTTTTACAGCGGTATTTTCTTTATAACCCTCATGAGCATAGACAGGTATATAGCAATTGTCCATGCTGTCTATGCCATGAGGATACGGACAGCCTCTTGTGGCATAATTATCAGTTTAATCCTGTGGCTGGTGGCTGGCTTGGCTTCTGTGCCCAACATCATGTTCAACCAGGAGCTGGAAATCGAGCAGGCTGTGCAGTGTGTCCCCGCATACCCGCCAGGTGACAATACCTGGAAGGTTTCTTCTCAGTTTGCAGTCAATATCTTGGGCCTCTTGATTCCCTTCAGCATCCTCGTTTGCTGCTACGCCCAGATACTGAAGAACCTGCAAAAATGCAAAAATCGCAACAAGATCAAGGCGATCAAGATGATCTTCATCATTGTCATCGTTTTCTTCCTCTTCTGGACTCCCTTCAACATCGCACTGTTCCTGGACTCCCTGCAGAGCCTGCACATCATCAACGACTGCAAGGCGAGCTCCCAGATAGCCCTGGCCCTGCAGCTGACGGAAACCATCTCCTTCATCCACTGCTGCCTGAACCCCGTCATCTATGCCTTCGCTGGGGTGACATTCAAGGCCCATCTTAAGGGACTGCTTCAGTCCTGTGCCCGTGTCCTCTCCAGCCCCGCCGGAGGGGCTGGGGCTGGCCAGTCATTTTCAACGCCCACCCAGCTCTCCGGCTGGTCTGACAGTGCCGGGGTAATGTGAGCCCACCTGAGCTGCCTTCTGCCGGTAGAGCGGCTGGCTGAAGGTCTGACGTAGTCCTGGAGGGTGTGCCATGTGTGCAGCATCCCCCTGGGAGAAGCAGTATACCTGTACCTCCTTTTGGGATACTCCGTGAATTGTGATGCAATAAGTGGCGACATTAATTTCCCAGGAACACCGGTGCACTTGTGAAACAGTGACTGTGCAAGGTTGCCACAGAACGATCTTTAATTAAGATTTTTAGAGCTCTTTTAATACATTTCAGCCAGCAGGGTTCTTCCTCTAGTATTTATTTTCTTCTCTGATGAAAGCGTTGCTTCTGCCTCACCCCCAAATGTGCTCTGCCTTGTGGAAGCTGTTCCATACCTGAATCCCTACATCCTGGGATGCCCCCAGGGCCACAGCCGGGGAGCTGCTGCACTGTCATCAGAGCAGGCAGGACATCAGCATCACCTCTGGAGCTGTGGGACCTCCAAGTCTGTGCTTCCAGCGCTCATGCTAAATATAATCGCCACAAAATGGCAGGCAGCAAGCAGGCTCAATCTCTTTGTACGCTTGTACGTATCTTCTGACCTGTTAGAAATGCTTTCTTTGAATAAACGTATCAGCTGCACCTTTTTTTCATGGCTCCTGAAAGTCTGCCTAATGACTCATGGGCTGAGTTTAGGATAAGGAAAAGATGATTTCTGAGTGGGTATCAAGTAAAATACATTCATGAAAATGAGAGACACCCTGAAGCTGTTCAGTAAAATAAGTGTCACCTCCACTTTCCTGCTGAGGAAGATTTTTTCTTTCCCAATGAAATCAGCTTAGACAGCACAAAACTTGGCAGTCAAGTTTTCTGACTGCAGGGAAGAGACACAATGACTGATCAAGGAGGAGACCACAGTCCAATTCAGGCTGCTTGGGATTTACAACACCAAGAAGCTGCCTTCAAGGGTTTAATGTGACAGTGTAAAGTTCCCTGCACCTTTTTAGGCCTCTAGATGTCAGGGAATGATAATTTCATACCTGGGAGCTTTTTTGGCAACTTTTTTTTTTTTTTCTGATTGAAATTGGGCATCTGTGAAACAGCAAGCAATTTACTTTGTTGACAGTTGTATAAAAAGAGACCAAAACCAAAAAAAGGCTGCTATTAGGTAAAGATAATACTCGAGGACTCTGTTTTTAAAACACTGATTTGGATCATATCTGAAGTCTTGTTAGTCAGAAGAAATACTAAGCAATAATGGATAAGGTGCCCAAGTCCTTATTTTTCAATAATTTCCAATAATTTGTTTATCTGTCTTGCCGAATTTCAAATTTCAAAAAGACAAGATGGCCAAAAGCACTGCAATTTTTAAAAGATTGCGCCTCATTTTAGGTTGCTGTGTCATTCAGTGCAAGACACACCAAGATATGCCGCAGACATGGACAATTCTTTCCAATGTCATCAGGAAATTCTGCAAGGGTGAACCTAAAATGTCCCAAGGAGACTCTTGCATCATGAATGCAGCAGTAGATTAGGATTGTCTCCAGGTTATGGCACCAGAGTCAGACTCGGGTTTCTATTATTTCTTCTCTCCAGCTCCTACTGAAATCATGCTCTCTGTGCACGTCACAGAATTTAGCACAAATTATATGAGAAGCCTTAACCTAAGAGTGAAAAATAGGCTTTGCTGGGCTGACTGCAGAGTTTCTACCCCTTCTTCCTCATCTTGCACTGCTGTGTTTGAAAGACTGTTATTTAAGAATCCAGAAGCATAGATCCAAGCCCCACATCCTCTGCCCAAGCACAGTCAATCTCTCACAGATCAAGACTTGCAGATTCTTAGGACACTTTTCCCCTCAGAAGACTTTTTTCCCTGCGTAATGTGGCTGCAAAAAGGAATAATACAAATAGATATTGCGCCCCTTTTATTGTAAGAACTATCAGAACAGAGACTCAAATATACCCAGCATCATCCCAAGCACTTGTACACAGCAGAGCACTCAGAAGCATTGTGCCTCTTCTCTAAACATGAAATTTTATTTTTACTGGTTTTTACCCCAAAATTTGATGTTATATGTGATGGAAAGGATCTATGGCCACACTAGGCAATGTTCAAAAATGTTTGCACTTTTGGGCAACTTCTATGCAGAGTTCTGAATAACAGCTCTACACTCATATGATACTAATAAGGAGCTGGTACTGCTATTTTTTCAATTACATTTTTTTTTTTAGGCAGAAACTTGTCAGCAACAATCTGCTTTTTCCTACGGGTGTAATAATCTTCTTGGAATAAAGCAGGTAGCAGATGCACTATTTCCTCAGTTTCAAGGGTTCAGTAAAACTGATAGGAAAAATTTGGCAACCTACTCATAACCGGATCAGCTAGTTTTCATGTGCTGAGATGTTGTCAGGTGCAAATACCACTGCAAACGTACCGAAGAACATTCAGGTTTGACGTCACCTGGATTTCCTGGTGCTGGGTGTGGCAGTGTGAATATATATGCCAAGATATGTAGCCTAATCTGGTTCCTTTAAATTAGTGGAAAGTTGATCACTATTTTCAGAAAAGGATGGAATAAGGAAATTATTTCTGTTTGTAGAACAGATCTTTTGATCAGAAGTTGGACATCTAAAGCAGTTATTGTTTCTCCAGGGACCAAGCCATATTGAAATGATCGATATCAGATTTCCAGCTAAACTCCTAAGGACCACTTTTCAAATTTGGTAACATTTCCCTAGCTAGTTCAAAAATGTGTCTGAACCTGCTTGAAGTCTCTAGCTGTTGATTTTCACCCAGCACCTTTCACAGTACTCCACTTGCCTGTTTCATGTTTCTCTGTCCTTTTGATGTCTACGACACTGCGACAGGAAGGTCTGACCTTACTCCAAGGCATCTTGGCAGTGTACAACAAAATGTCCAAATGTCAACATCCTCAAAAACACCTCCCAGAACTTTAAAATAAATGAAGTGTAATAATACTGGGCAAAGCAGTGCAAAGGAGAAATGTGAGAGTTAGGAAAGCAAAATCATAAGGTAAGATGTGGTGCTGTTGGTAGTTCCTTCTGGAACTAGCCTATCTGCAGCTCAAAAACATGAACATTTCCTGAAATGTATTTCCATATCTTCTTAGTATTGCCATGTGAAATATTCCTGCTACAGGGGGATCTATGAAGGGAGAGACTTCTGCAACCCTGTAAATGGAGACTCTGCTTCCCAAGTGCCTTCTTCAGCCTTGCTGCCCAATGACACGCTGTTGGTATTGCTATTCCTGGGCCACCAGCTTTGTACTGAGGGTGCAGGGTCTTGGGGCTAAGGTTTGCCAGAGTGGCTTTGTCTGAACCCATTTTGATCTGCCCAAAGCTTTATTTTTGCCTGGTTTAGCTGTAGCAGCAGTGCTTCTGAGTAGGAGACTATATTGAATCTGTCCTAGTTCTGCTTATCTTTTTGTGGCACAACCACAGTTTTTATGCAGATAGTAGTAAAAAGAAGTTATTCTTTTTAACAGGACCCTAACATGATGCTGCAACATAGAGAAGTACAGTCTGTGTATGATAGCAGGGGCCTTGAGAAGCAGGGAAAGAGCAAGAGGTGTTGAGGGAAAATTTCATGAGGGCTGAAGTCACTGACCTTAGGACACAGAGGAGCAGTGAAAAAGTAAAAGCATTACACTCAGAAAAAGGGTATAGACAAGAAATTTAACTATTTATTATTGTTGATGATGCAGCATCATTATTATTAGCAGTAGTTGTATTAGTATCATTATTAGTATTAGTATTCATTGTTGTTGTTTCTGCCAAGATGTATTCATGTCTTTATTATTTTTTCCTCCTTTCTGTCTTTTTTTGAAATAATTAGATCTGGACTAATAACGATTGTTGGATTACAGTGCTAATAAATTCAATTACACTAAAAATAAAAATTTTTTGTGTGTATAAAGTGTTTCTTTTCTGACCACTGTGAGCATTACATTTGCCCCACAAATGAGGCCAACTGGACAGCACTGAACACCTTGGTAGACAGGCTGGGTTGCAGTACCACAAATTTACGAGGTACAGCAGCCCTTTGGGGAAACCCAAAACAGGTGCGAGAGAGTGAATGTGCTTTGCTCTGAAAGCCTGAGATTGCACAGGTCTGTGTATGATAATCAATTTAAAGCCAGGTTCTGTCATGTGTTTGAGATCCACCACTGAATTCAGTAAGGCAGGACACAACAGTTATTGGGAGTTGCATAAAATTTTCCAGAGATTGGCATCAGAGTTAAAAAGATCCAGGTAAGAACTGTGTATTACCTTCGTTTCCTATTTAAGCTCAAGTTACAAAGAAGAGTTGTGTTAGCCAAAATCAGTGATATTGCTCATTTGTGGCTACACACTGTAACTATTTGTAGTCCTTACACTGGAATCTTGGCTATAGAAACACACCTAACACTGCTTTGTTTCTCCTACCTTATGTGGGTTTGGCTCTTCTTAATTAGACACACATGATAACCGAAATACATTATCTTGTGCAAATCCCAAATGCATTAATAAATCAACCCAGAAGTGAGATACAAAACTTTCTGTGGTTTGCAATTTCTGCTGAAATGACTTAATGGTGCTAATAAATTCTGAAGCTTGTTAACTTCAACTTTCTTTAAGAACTCAAAAATCTCAGATGTCTGCTCAAACCCTGGTGGCCTTTAGGTGACTTCTATGCCCAACTGCTCTCTCTCTCAATTTCTGCCAGCAGTTCCTTTCCTTGTCTTGGCCTGGAGAAGATAATCAGGCATCCTTTCTCATCCATCCCAGGGCACTCCAGCGTCAGCTGGTCAGTCTGTCTCCCCCCTTAATGGGTCATCCCGTTCTCTTCCTTCGCCCTGATTCTCAAGCTTGCTGGCAAATTGTGTTTTCACTCGCCACAGCTTTCTGATACAGCTTTTCCATGTTGTGGCAGAGGTCCAGAGCCTTTGACCCTAATTCTTTTAAGCTTTTTTCTCAGGCAGAGACTCCGTGATTTCAGAGAAAAAACCCACAGGCTTTTAGGGCTTAGACTTCCCTGACAGTCTTTTTAATTAAATGTGTGGAGGGAGGGAAGTTGGAAGTGTCAGTGGTGAGCACTGTGTAAGCATTTAGTGTTTAATGCATTTAACATATGAACAACTAGGTGACAAGAAACAGTCCCTGGTCACTGTGAAAACCAGTAATAGATAGTAAACTTCTCCAATATCCAGTAATATTGAAAATATATTATGACTTGAAGAAATCTGGTAAAATGGAGCATTAGTTTGCAATGTTAATTCCCCCCCGAAAAACACCAGTGTTAGTTTGGTTCTGAGATTTCAGGTGAAACCAAGTGCACTTCAGGCAATGAAAATACTTTTTTTTTTTTGCTAAGATTCATTCAATCTTTATGTAGGCCTTTATTTCAGCATACCTTAGCACAACTTAGGCAGAAATACCAGCTTTGCTTTGAATTCTCTCGCTCATAGGGCTTTTCAGCTGAAGTTATTTTTATCACTTACTTGTGGCTTGTTTTCGTCTTAACACTTACACAATCTCTTCCAAGAAGAATGATACACTAGTTTGCATGTACTAAATATACTGGCATAAAACAACTACTGCAACGTGATCTGAGACCTTCACCGATGCAGACTGACTTGGCTTCCTGCAGCTCTTGCTAACACTGATGGTGTTTTGCACAGGGGCACAAACAGCCTACCCACAGCCATTCAACCGACAGAGCAGGTGAAAAACATCTCACTTTGTGGACAAAGCTGTAAGCTAGCTCTTCCATTCCCATCATGAGACAGCAATTAGTACTGCCTTGGAAAAAAAAAAAAAAGGAGAGAGAGAATGTAATAAAGTTTAACAGACCACAGTACAGAAGATACCACAGTGATTCTCATTTGCTGACAATGGAGGAGATTGTGCAGTCTGTGGTACCACAGACTGCGTGTGGTTAGTTTGCTGTGGACTGTGAGAAAGGAGGTTATGATAACTTATGTAAAGCCCCATGTTTACTTCTATTTTCTCAACAGAAGTCATTAAGGAAATGATGTCTCCGCCCTGTAAATAAAAATTGTCAGAAGACAATTAGGGTCAGATTCAATGTGTGTGCAAAATAGTTTAATGTGTCTACCAAGCTGGCTTCAGGCTGGACTCTCCATGGGGACTTCTCTGAGAAATAAAGGAGGTTTCACCAGACAGATGCACAGACAGAGACAGGCCAGTCTCTGAGAAGACTGAAGACTATGCTTGTGTCCTTCAGGTTCAGTTTCACTGAGCAGTCCCGCAGACACCTGAAAAGCAAAATCCAGGAAGACTTACATTTCAGAGATGCCAAGTCCTGTGCCACAAATACCACCGGAATCTGCAAGCTTGTCACAGGACAGGCACAAGTTCCATCAAGGGATTTAGGCCTGAATTTATTCTGTCCACCCTTAAATGTCTACTCCTAGGACATCACTTAAGCACTTTCCCTTTCCACGTAGATTTTCACAGATAACCTCTGAAGCTGTGTTCTTCATGTTCCAAGACTCAATGTGAAGATAAAGAACCAGCAGCTACAACAGATGGGAGCCCTGCTGGAGCATGATACTTTGCCTGGGAGAAAAACAGTTCACTGAAGAGTTTCCCAAATGGAGAGATGCTTGACAGTGTTATTCTTGATCTTGGCACTTCAGCTTCCTCATTTCACAATTGAGAAAATTGTATTGAATCATCCAGTAAATATGCTGGGAAGACAATTACTGTAATGTCTGTGAAGCACTCAGATATTACCCTAACAGAACTGGAGGCATGATCATGAGGGAAAAGCAAAATTCTGCAGTCCAAGAAAGGCCTGAGTAGTGTACATTAAATAAGGTCCAGTCCTTCACAGCAGTGAAGTGCAACAACAAGAACTACGAAAAACCAGTCCCTCAGCTGGGAGGGTGCCTTCTGCAAACTGAATGAAGCGTTCTGACACGTGTACTAAGAACCACAATGTTCGTGCTCAAGGGACTAACATGAAAGGCAGATTGCATTGATGCTTTCTCGTGAAGTTCTTCCTGTGAACAGCTCCGAACAGCTGAGCAAGTGCTGTGACACCTGAGCAGCTAACAATGCAACTTTCATGTACCTTCAGCTGAAACTGCTTTGCTTTTATGTGTCTTCCTACCTCTTCTAAAACACGGTGCCCTCTAGGACACCTCCATGGATATGAGGTGTAGGGGAAGAGGAGGACAGGCTTTGCAGCCTTACTTCTGGGCCATGACAGGTAACACACAACAGTTTTCATGGGCATGAGCAGATGACAGTCTTCATAGGGCCACAACAAACCTGATCCTGGTTCTGGGGGCATTAGCAATGGGACTGGCCTTTAAATCTACAGATCTGGCCTATTCCTCTTCAGCAAAGAATGTAGACGGCATTATCAGGCTTACATGTTGAAAAACCACCTCAGCCCCTAAGAACAGAGAATCAGAACTACTTGACTTGCTGTTTTTCCAAAATAAATGATTTCTCATCACCAAAAGCCCTGAAGATTTCATTCAGGTTATCTGAAACAGTTTCATCAATGTACATGCTGGCTGTCTACTAAGAACTTGTTGTCTAGGCTGTTTATATCGTTAAAGAGAGCTCCCTTCATAAGGTGATTAGTTCTAGTCTGAGGTGGAGTAATTTAAAACTGCCACCCTCTGCAAATACCAACCTCTATCCTTTGGCTATAGAGGGAGCTGACAGCCAGCTAAGGGTGGGAGAGACAATTCCTACAGCCTGCAACATTCAGTTTGAAGGAGTTGGGAATGAACTAGCTACCAACAGAGCTTCCAAATTCTTCCTGTGGGCCCCTCCTTGTGCTGAATCAAAGTTGCCCCATGCTCATCCCTCCAAGCTTGAGGACAGTCAGCTTGAAGACATGCCTGCTGAGGGCTGTTGTGGGTGAGGGTGCTCAAGAGGAGTCTACAGTACAGGTCTCGTTAATATGTTTATTGAACTCCTTTTTTAACAGAAAACATCTACTTCATTTATTTTCACCATGAGAGGGCAGGCTGAAGCACGCCAGAGGAACGGGGAAGCAACTCCATTGGTATGCACATTCCCTCCTCGTGCTGTCCTGCTTTGCTTAAAGTTCTTAAACATGCTTTGACACAGGGACTGAGGTCAGCATTTCTCCTTCCATGTGGAAATCCCAGAATATGAGATGAACTACAAGGCCATCACTTAGCTATGGTCTTAGTGGCTTATAGCTGAGGTCCAGTCATTTCTATTCAGGTAGTTTGGTTGGTAATTTTACTATTGCTTTTGCCATCAATGATCTGTTTCTAACTATCCCTTTCCCTCCACAGGAAAAGAGACTTCTCCAAGAAATGAGGAAAATTATTTTAGTGCCCTGACTGTATCTCCACACCTTGACTTCAGTATCCACATAACATTTCAAATTTAAGGCAACAGTATTTTTGTTATTATCTTACATTCAGCAGTTGATGGAGTAATAGTAGCACATCATGATTCAGTTTTCTCAGTGGTGGTGTTGTGACAACTTGTAGAAAGCCCCAGCTGAATAAGACAGTTTTGTTGCAGAAATCTTTTGTTCCTTCTTGATTTTTCTCTTTGGTACAGTCAAGCAGTACCTCCCTGTTTATAGAATTTCAACTGATTAGCATGGCGAAGTTCATGTACTCTTTTCTTACTGTTCTTTCTAATTTTATATGGGCATGGAGAACCTAAACAGCACTCTAATTTATACAGCAAGCAATCTTCACCTAGCAATGTCTCTGACTTTGGAAGGCTTTCCTCCCACTACTTCCTCTACTTCCCTCTCCTAGGCAGTTATATGGATTCGCTAATGTTTATAACCCCCAATAAACCCGTATAGGAAAAATAGTAATAGTAAATTCATAGATATTAACTCTGAGAGATTTCTTCAGAGATCATCTAATCCTTTCCCAATCATTTCCTGTAGGCTATGCTTTTCAGACAAATGAACATAATTTCTTTCCCCTGGGTTTCTTCAGAGGCTCAATGTATCTGAAAAAGACATTTTTAGGGGGTTCTATTCTCCTTTTTAACAGGCTCTATCTCCCATAATACAGTAATAATTTAGCTACAACTCAAAATGTAGTCACAGATGCCTAAAATTGGATGTCTAGTTTGAAAGGTTTCTTTTCTTTTGAATGTTTCTCTCTTTTATTTTTTCCTGTGTTTTAGTCTTAATCAGACTTCCTGAAATAGCTTCAGATTATTTGTATTATTTGTATTTCAGAAAGAAACCATTCCTGATTTTCAAAGGTCAATGCAATTTGAGCTCAGGCAGCCTGAAAATACTGTCCACTTGTCTTCAATCTAATCACCCAGATTGGAGGCACAAAGAACTAAAATTCTTTCAAAACTGTATGTGCAAAACTGCTCTTTTTTTCTCAAATTAGAATAGTTGTCAGTCAGGCGTCATCACCACCACACGCAAGCATCAAACTCACTATGCCAAACTCAAGACTGTTGCTCACCTCACAGAGGGTGAAAATAGCACATAGGTTTTCCAAGGAAGACTTCTTCTTTGATCTTCCCTACAAGTGGTCTGGAGCTTGGTTACTTCAGAAAGTCCCTGAGCAAGGCAGAAGGAAGCCCCAGCTTCACCAGACAGGGAGAGAAGGGGTCAAGGATTACTTCTGGTACTCCCAGACAATTATCCCCATGTGTAAACCCTGGGCGATGGATTCCAAAGGAGTTCCACTTTCAAGAGCTGAGATAAGCCCCTCTCCCAGGTGACCACCCCTGTTTTTCATGGGGCAGCAAAAATGAAGTGCCTTAGGCAAGATTTTTGATTCTGCAAGTCAAACAATTTATTACCAGGCACAGTGATCTTCACAAAAGATTAAACGTGCAAACAAGACTTCTGAACTAGCAGCCTGCACATCAAGTAGGAAGAGATGTCCTGAGTGGCAAAACCCATAACTTTTCAAGTTCAGACAGAGACTTGAAGGGAGATGGTATAGAAAGACAATGTGTTTTGTGTTTTGCTGTTGTTCACTCTGTCCATGTAGGGAAGGCACTTTCTTCTCAGGCTTGCAAGTTTTCGATGGTTTGCTGTCTGTACTTATAGCAAAATCTAGGCAGCCCCTTCCAGATCAACAGGAAAGATTTTTGTGCTTTCAGCCTTCAGACTCCTCTTCCTAAAGCCTTGCTTAGGTGCTCTTTCTGAAACAGCTTTATGAATCTCTTTTATACTCCCTGGAACACATGTGGTCAGGTTATGTATCCCTGGTTTTATTGAAACTCCGCATAGATGTTTTTTTTTCTTAGGAAATGACAAGAAAATCCAGCTATAATTGTAGCACAAGCCAGTCTTACAACTTTTCAAGAATACTACAGGAAAACACCCTGAAGTCTTAGAATATTCAAGAACTGTTGCCAAAAGCCTGCAAATTTGGAAAATGTAGCCTTCCTATAAAATTGGAAAAGACTCCACAGGGAGCAGAGAAGTGGCCATATTATTCATCAGTTCTGGTTTATAATGATCTATGGGACACAATGATATGTATCCCAGAGTCCTGAGAGAATTAGCTGATGTAGTTGCCAAGCCATGACATTTGAAAAGTCATGGCAACAGGGACAGTCCCAGGTGACTGGCAAAAGGGAAACGTTGTACCCATCTTAAGAAAGGGTAGAAAGGAGAACCCTGGTAACTACTGATCTGTCTGCCTCACCTCCATGCCTGGGAAGATCACAGAT
Organism: Pseudotriccus pelzelni; assembly: GCA_035584735.1. Classification (NCBI taxonomy): domain Eukaryota; kingdom Metazoa; phylum Chordata; class Aves; order Passeriformes; family Tyrannidae; genus Pseudotriccus; species Pseudotriccus pelzelni. Next base: position 43,053,251 of record JAWMRA010000078.1, on the reverse strand, counting down.
ACCAGATCCTCCTGGCAGCTATGCTAAGCTAAGGTATGTGGAGGACAGGGAGGTGATTTGGGACAGCCAACACAGCTTCACCAAGGGCAAATCCTGCCCAACCAACTCAGTGGCCTTCTATTCTGGAGTAACTACAACAGTGGACAAGGGAAAGGTTACAGGTGTCATGTATCTGGACTTCTGAAAAGCCTTTGACAAGGTCCCCCACAAACATCCTTCTCTCTAAATTGAAGAGAGATGGATTCAATGGGTGAACTCTCAGATGGATTAGAAAGTGGTTGGACGGTCCTATTTGGAGGGTAGTGGTCAACAGTTCAGCGTCCAAATGGACATCAGTGATGTGTGGTGCTCCTCAGGGTTCATACTGGGACCAGCACTATTTAATATCTTCATTAATCACGTAAACAAAGGAACTGATTTCACCCCCAACAAATTTTCAGATGACACCAAGCTGAGAAGTGCAGGTGACACACCTGAAGGATTGGATGCCACCCAGAAGGACTTGGACAAGCATAAGAAATGAGCCCATGGGAATCTCATGAGGACTAACAAGACCAAGTGCAAGGTGCTGCACTTGGATCTGGGCAACCCCCGATAGAAGATAGAAGTACTTATTGTCCTGAGAATGGGATTTGATTGAATTTAGCCAGGCTGTCTTACCCTTTTAGAGACGCAGTAGTTCAGACACCGACTGCTCCAGTTCCACCTGGAGTAGAACAAGTAGACACCCATGAAGTCTTCATCCTTCAGTTCTTACCTCAGCCTGGAAACTGAGCTCTTTCAGAAAAGAAGAACATGACCCTTGATTCTTGTAATGTTTTGCAACAGAACAGATCACACAGGAAGTGCTGTTTCCTATTTTCAGATATAGGGTTTATGTGTTTGTTCACAAAGGAGAAGAAGACACGGTCAGACAAAACCAGCTTGATAAATCAGTGAGTATCTAATATTTTTTTTCCTTATTTTTACATCTTAATGTGTATATATATAGATACAGATTCACTATGTGGTGAAGCATAGGTGCCTAATGACAGTAGTAGCAAAGCTAATACTATCTGTAAAAACAATTGGGTCTTGTAACTGGTTTACAGTGTGGAAAAGGCTAAATATGAGAGTAGAGAATTGAACTGGACAAGTGTTGTAGAAGATAATCTTTTTTTCTACTGAAACTTACTGGATCTTGGTTTCAAAGCTGTTCCAGGAGGTCAATAGCTTGCAAATGTATTCTGCTAAGGATAGAAACTGGTCAGACATTAAATACTGCACACTTAATCTAACTTCTCCATATCTAAGTCACATCTTGCCCTATCAGATGCAGGTGGCAGGTGTTCTTTATCACTATCCTACCACATGGTTTCTCTGTATAATTCAAGCATTTAATCTGTTAAAGGAACTATTTCACCATCATGTTTTTAAAGGGATATTTGGGATTGAGTTCACTTTTTAATGTGATGTCTCCGAGCCACCACATTAGAAAGCCTGTACTCCATATCTCAGCTAAGGATATCGGTTTTATGCCCAGTCATGATCTGGCTTGGCATTTTTGTTAATGAGGTTTTACATGAATAAAAATAGTCAGTACCTCACTGGAATTGTACTACTCACACACAAGGGAAGGTGAGCTCCTGGGAGAGTTACACTGTCATTTGCCTGGAATGGCTGGCAGGGTCTGAGCAGTGGGCTTGAATCCCTTATAGCAGTAACAGGACATCACATGATCCTATGGCATATCTTGGCAACCTCCACTCCAGATTATTAACTTTCTTTTTTGTACCTGAGTTCATTCCCAGAATGGTTGTGACTACAACTGTTGTTTGAATTACTCTGGATTCAATGTTTTATCTGAGGCACTGTAAGCAAAGACACTGAAAAAAAAAACCAAACAAAAATTCCAAAGCACAACAACCCCCCCTGAACAGACATACTAGCACAGAACTTGGTCTACACAGGAGAAGAGCACACTTATACATATACACATGATTTGAAGGAAGACATTTAATATCTGTCTCAAGTTTCTCTTTCTCAGAATGCTTATTTTCAGTACTTATGCTATTCTTCTACTGTATCTTTGTTTGGGTAAGAACATATTCCTACTTCTCTTGTCTTGGGACCACACAGACTGACTCTATTTAACTGCAGAAAGGTTTAGAATTTTTGCAGGACTGTCTTTCTGGTTTTGATGGTGAATGGAAAGAACAGGACCCAGAGGGCTGACAGAGAATTAAACCTGTTTTTTCCAGCCCAGAAGATATTTTTACTTGAAAGTCCTGCAAGGTTGAAAAAACTTCACCAGTTAGAAGGCAAGCAATTCTGAACGTTCCTAATGCTCAGCTGTTATAAAAGAGGAAGAGGCTTCCCAAGGAAGTTTTAACTTTGGAAGGGACTCTTTCCCTGGTCAAATCATAGAAAGAAATCCTGTGGTCACCACCACATGAAAAGATGTGTTTGAGGGAAACTATCAGTTCAGAGACTTACATGGAGCATTTAGGTTACACTTCCATCTTTTTCTTCATCTTTCTTGGTAACAAGAAATGTTCCTACCTCTGTGCTTGCTCTCCAAGCAAGTGCAGGTGCCTGCACACAGTTTTCTCTGCAGTTTTGCTCCTCCTGGAAAGTCAAAGAGATAAAACTGTTAGCGGGACACACTGGGTGCTCCTCTTGCAACACCTGCTATCAGAATATGGGGTAATATTTTTTGTTATTTGAGTATCAGTTTTATTCTGTTCCACATTGTACATCTCTCTATAAAGTGCCCTAGAAGCTGCTGACACATACTTCTAAGCTGACTGCAAGTCATTAAGCAGTTTCTTTTTCTGTATGACAAACACTGGCACTTGTGAAAGGAAGAGAGTGAGGGCAGGGGCAGTAGAACTCTGTTACCCACTTGTGCATTTCAAAAGAGAAGTCTTGTCTTACACTGTAACAAGGCAAAGGGAACTTTTGGGGTCATTCAGTTTTGAGCTCAGCAGCTCCATTAATGCACAGGCACTATTCTAACTAGTTATTACTTGTTCTGCTTTCTGTGAGGAAACTTTGTCCCAATCTCCTTTAGGGCACAGCTATGACAATTTGACAAGTTTGAGCTGTGACAAATGTCATACCTGAGTAAGTCACTGTAGCAACTCAGAAGCCTCTTTGCCTGGATTACATGGAAATGTCTGATAGTCATACCAACACCCAGACGTTTTACAGCTAAGGTTAACACACCACAGATAGTGGCTAATGCTCAAGAGCTAACAGGGCTTATCTCAAAGCTGAAAAAAATGCAGAAATCTGAAAAGACATGATTCAGAGCTACATCTTCATTACAGGAATCTGTGATGTTGCCACAAGTGCAGCTTTGTTAAAACTTAAAGTAATGAAATCATGTTTATTTTGCCTCACAAAGCTTCAGTGATTAAGCAGATCAAATTTTCTCCCATCCAAGATGTAACCCCATTTTCTCTTCAAGAACTCTTTGGAAAAGAGGGTGCAGGTGTTTGGCCCATGGCTTGGTCACACCTCTGGTGTGACTCTGGCAACTTGAACATAACCAGTCCTCCAAGGTGAAACAACAGTAGCCTGTTATTGGACTGCAACTTATATGTGGATGTTTTTGCATGGTTAAAACACAGAATAAATTAGAAAGGAAGAAGGGCACAAAGGAGAAAGTTCTCCTCTTATATTGATTGCTACATTAGGCTTGACGTGGTTGCCCAGTTTTGCAAAAATCAGTCAGAATTTCTGTTAGCAATGAAAACTACCCTGTGCATGCGGAAACTGTGGGAGTATGGGCAAGACAGTGAGCACTGATGCTGACATGCAGTCCAGAAAATGAGAAAGCCCCTCAAATGAAAATAATTAAAACTTTCTGATTATTCATTTGTAATTTTGGAAGGAAAAAAAGAGGGAAATAAATGAATTAATCAAAAGTTTCCAAATCAGAATGTCTTGAACCGCATAAGTGCAGAGATAAAGCTGGAGATGTCTATGCTAAAACACACCAGTCTTTGAAGGTTTGTGCCTAAATAATTTAAGAGTCAAAACCAGGCTTCTTTTCAAGGGCTGCAGCTTCTGCAGATGTTCCTTTCTGCATGAAAATGAAAATTGGAAAAAATGGTTAAAGATAAATTAAAAAAAAAAAAAGTCATAGATCACAGAAACATAGAATCAATCAGGTTGGAAAAGACCTCTGAGATCATCAAGTCAAATGCAAACAAGTAATTTCCAGTAGAATTTTTTAGCCAGGTCAGTTTTCTAGAGTTCTTTGTGATGAACATTGCCTGCATGCAAAGGAGAAGGAATTTTAAATTGGTCCCACAATTATTTTCTGCTGGTGTTACAACTCAGAAGAAGTTCCAAACTAGAAAGAAAAAAATTAATTATTTTCTTTGTACACAAACACAAAGATTCAACAAGGCTAAATGGGCCTGGGGAGATTTATATTGAATACTAGGAAAGATTTCTTCACTGAAACGGATATCAAGCATTGGAATAGTCTGCCCAGGGAAACAGTTGAGTCACCATCCCTGGAGATATTTAAAAGACATCTACATGTGGCGTTTAGGTATATGGTGAACTTGACACTGTTAGGTTAATGGTTGGACTCCATGATATTAGAGGTCTTTTCTAATCTAAATTATTCTACGATTCTATGATATTACATCTCTCTCTATATATGTTTATATATAAATGTTTACTTGTGCATATGCACACAGAGAAAATTGTTTTAACTCTGTGTAAGCAATGAAATATATTCAAGAAGACTATTTGTATTATATTTATCCACTGGGATAAAAATCCAGATCAAAACTAAGGCCTCTGAAACCTGGATGGTCTGTAATTACATATCAGGAAATAAGCCTTTGCTCAAACTGCTGAATAGGCTGACATGAGCTTAGGGCACTTTAGAAATTTCACACGCTGCAGCTCAGAATGGCCCACCATGTAACTGAATTGACTGTCTGGTGTCTGTAAAAGACGCCTGCAATCACACAGGGTAAACCACACCACTGAAAAAAGTGCATTCAGGAAAGGAGCAAACACTGCTGTGGGACGTGAGCGGTCAGGGATCACACAGCAAGCTGGGGCAGAGGCACTGCCTGGTCTTCCGTGTCAGGAGCAGTCTGCTGCCTTTGTCTAAGAACAGGCATCAAA
>JAWMRA010000078.1:42977809-43032338 GCA_035584735.1 Pseudotriccus pelzelni | reverse complement strand
ATAATCCTGTTGACCCTGGACAGGTACCTGGCCATAGTGCACGCGGTGTTTGCCTTAAAGGCCAGGACAGTTACCTACGGCATCCTCACCAGCACCATCACTTGGGCTGTTGCTGTTTTAGCTTCTGTTCCTGGGATAGTATTTCACAAAACTCAGAAGGAAAGCTCAGGCTACACTTGCAGTGCTCATTATCCACCAGAGCAGAGAGATGTGTGGAAGCAATTCCTGACTTTGAAGATGAACATTCTGGGACTTCTTATTCCCATGTTAATTATGATTTGCAGCTACACACAAATTATAAAGACACTACTGCAATGTAGGAATGAGAAGAAACATAAAGCAGTCAGGCTTATTTTCATTATCATGATTATCTACTTTTTTTTCTGGGCACCATACAACATTTGCATTCTCCTGCGTGACTTTCAAGGTGCATTTTCCATCACTACTTGTGAAGGCAATGGTCAACTGCACAAAGCAATCCAGGTGACAGAAACAATCTCGATGATCCACTGTTGTATCAACCCTGTGATTTATGCCTTCGCTGGAGAAAAATTTAGGAAGTATCTGCACAGCTTTTTCCGAAGGCAGATTGCATCCTACTTCTCTAAATACTGTCCTGTTTTCTATGTTGACACGGCTGAGAGAGCTAGCTCCACCTACACACAATCTACTGGAGAACAAGAGGTTTCTGCTGCATTGTAAATTGTGCTGAGTGGAAGAGTGGAATTGGCTCTTGTGAAATCAAGTCTGTCCCGAAAGCCTGCAGAATCTGCCCTGGACATTGGCTCTAAGGCAGCTGCAAAAAACAATCAAAGAATACCTACTTAACAAAGCTTTCCTTTGCTCATAGATTTGGGTATTTGTAAATAAACGAAGAGGATGTACTAACTTAGCCACTTAGGTGTGCTAATGTGGGATTCTGCGGGGAAAAAAGTGTTCTCTCTGTGAATGTAAAAGTACAGTTTCATACTATAGGCCCAAACACACACAAAGATTGAGGGCCTGAGCTAGCAGTCTCATAAACTGATTTTCTGAAGTGGACTAGAGGTTGGAAATTTACACTGGTTCTTTGGAAACATCTCTTGACTGTATGTTACACAAGATACCTCACCCAGTTCAATTCAGTCTGAGTCACATTTTTTACTAGTTGTGTATCTCTGTAAATAATGCTGAATTACTGAGGTCTGCGATACAGAATCTTTACAAGTGGTATGGAAAATTTCATACACTTAGAACAGACTTTGATATTTCAAGGTGTATTTTCCTTTGCGTATGGTTGAGTACTAACCTCAGATCTTTCTCATAATAGTTCTAACTAGTAGGGATTGATAACTGAGTGACTTAGATATTTCAGAAGGTTCTCTTTTAATCATCTGCTGGTTTATATGCTATTCATACTAAAAATGCTAACATAATGTCCTATCATTGATCAGAAAAGCAGTGTGGTAACCATATTTTAAAAATAAAGCATTGCACGTGGAGCTTTAACCAGCTTAGATCAAAGGAAAACATGAGTCAAAAGGGGTTTAGCTTTTCAGTGCAGTGATTTTGCTTGCCATTTTTCTAGCCTACATAAGAGGAAAACTTCAAAATAAGAAATGAATGCAGTTGCAATGCCTGCAAAACCACAACAGCATTAGAGATGTGAAAATGATTTCTGAACAGGGTTGACACTGATGTTTTTAGACAGATAAGCATATACTGTAAACAGTTATCAAAAGATCTAAATAAGTAAAAATACTCCCTGTTCTACACATTCAAAGGCATAGCGAATCTTTTTTTTGTTTTAGGAGCAAGTATCATTTTGGGGGCTGTGACAATGGTTTTTTCCTGCCATTTAGGAGTTTTCTGGAGCATAAAAGCTTCCGTAACTGATGGTTAAATATGACTGATAGTTTGTAAAGCTCAGAACCTGTAAAGAATGAGGACACATAAGAAACATAAAATAAATACGGGGCTAGTCAAGTGCTTAAGAACATACCGTAATCATGCTATTAATTGATTTTGGTCAAGTTCTCCTTTCTAGCATTTCTTATATTTTCCCTATGATGTATGGTATTGGACAGGTTTGGAGATAGGAAACTAAGAGTGAATGTTTTGTTTGCTGTTCTTATCCAGCAAGGTAATTTCTGATTCCCAGCTTCTCTAAACCACCTTTTAAATAATTTCAGCACCACATTTCAGCAAATGAAATCAAACCAGATTTCAGTGGTAAACTGTGATCCACATTCAAGGAGATAAGTGAAAACACAGTATTTGGTAGCACTGCTGGTACATTCAGTTAAGCACTCCGCCAATAACTGTAATAATATTTTGTATTATACAATCCATTAAAGTTGGTTAACTTTTGTTTGTTTGACTTTTTGATCCTTTTACCACCACTGCCACCAACCCTGTCCTTTCTCCTTGTTTTTTAGAATAGGCCAGAAGACTGAATAAGGAAGATAAATTCTTATACATAACTCTAAAAGAGCAGAGAGGACAAATTCAGACTTTTACAAGTGGCCTAAGAACCAGCATCATCAAATAACACAGGACCATCTTATCACTAGTAATCGAATAAGAAGTATGTTATTTTGGTTGTCATTATATTCAGTTTTGTTTACCTTTGTTTTGGACATGAGAAAAGCGTTATCTCATAGTATTCACACCAGTCCTAGGTGATTAATATTAAGTGTTTTTTAAAGAAATAAGCACACAGAAAAATTTTAAAGTGATGAAAAGGCTAACGTCTAACAGTTACGGTGGAGTTGTGCACACACTTCCCTTCAGTTCATGAGATTATGGTGCCATCATGTGGCCTCACTGTGAGGTTTCAGTTTAACGAAATGCACTACCCCATCAGCGCTTTTGGTGTTTTCCTCTTTCGAATCACTTTTTACGAGGAATTTCTTTACAGAAGGGGTGATTGGACACTGGAATGGACTGCCCAGGGAAGGTGGTGGAGCCACTGTCCCTGGAGGTGTTTAAGGAAAGGCTGGATGTGGCACTTAGTGCCATGGTCTAGTTGACGTGGTAGTGTTCAGTCACAGGTTGGACACAATGAACTTGGAGGCCTTTCCCAAGCTAACTGATCCTGTGATTCTGTGATCTGTTTTCTTAAGAGGGTCTTCTAACGGAATGACTCCCCCCACTATGGGCATTATCAGTACTATGCAGTCAGCAGCAAGCCTTACAGAACGTACGTGGCCACTAAGAATGGAATGCAGGTCCACTGGCCGTGTGGGCCAGGCGACCCTTTAATGATGCAGGCAGATGCTACAATGTGATGTGGGTGTAGGGATGCTTATTTTAGTTCTTGAGCAAGTTCCAGGTTCCAGCCACCCGCTCTGGAAGGAGAGCGTTTGACATTCGTGCCCAGAGCTTGGAAGCTGCATGAATGAAAGTAAAGTGCAAGGTCCTACACTTGGGTTGGGCTGTGGCAATCCCAGACACGCCTAGAGATTGGACGGAGAAGTGATTAAGAGCAGCCCTGTGCAGAAGGACTTGGGGGTGACGGCTGATGAGAAACTCAACATGAGCTGGCAGTGTGTGCTCACAGCCCATAAACCAAACCAAATTCTGGGCTGCATCAAAAAAGAGCACGGCCAGCAGGGCCAGGGAGTTGATTTGCCCCTTCTATTCTGCTCTCATGAGAACCCACCTGGAGTACTGAGTACAGTTCTGGTGTACACAACATATGAAGGACATGGAACTGCTGGAGCAAGTCCAGAGGAGGGCTTGGAAGTTGATAAGGGGACTGGACTCCCTTATGAAGACAGGGTGAGAGAGCTGGGGCTGTTCAGCCTGGAGGAGAGAAGGTTGAATGGAGACCTCACAGCAACCTCCCAGTATCTGCTCGGAAGCCAGAGAGGGACTCTTTGTCAGGAATTGCTGTGACAGGAGAAGGAGCAATGGGTACAAATTGAAAACGGGGACATTTAGGTTAGATATTATTTACTGTGAGGGTGGAGAGGCACTGGAGTAGGTTGCACACCTGGCAGCTCTCATGGCCAGGCTGGATAAAGGCCTTAAGCAACCTGGTCTAGCAGGAGGTGTCCCCGCCCATGGCAGGGGTGCTTGTGTCTAGGTGATCATTAAGGCCCATTCCAAGCCCTCATCCCTCTAGAATTCCATATCCAGCTTCTCCTCCCGTCTTTCCCCTCGGCCGCTCCCGCCCCGCCCACACCGCCCGAAGGCCACGCCCCCTTTCTCTTCGGCCCCGCCCCCGGGCAGGGCGGGGGGAGCCCCGCGGAGCCCCCGCCCACACCCCTCAGGCCCCGCCCCCGGCCCCGCCTCCTCCGCGCCGGCCCCGCCCCGCGCCTGCGCAGTGCGGGCACGGCCGGTTTCCCGCCCGCGGCGGAGGCGCCGCTCGGCGGGTGAGGGCTCGGGCTCGGGGCCGGGGCCGGGGGCGGCTGTCGGGGCGGGCTCGGGGGGCACCGGGAGCACCGTCTGCCCAGCACGGGCCCCGGGGTGCCTCGGGCCCCGTGGCGAGGGGGCCTCCCGGTGGGCCCAGCCTGCCCACGCCCCTCTGTCGCCGTCAGAATTCGGCGCCGAGGCCGGGCGGCGTGGGGTGGGCCCGTGGGGCAGGGACAGAGGCGGGGGCCAGAGGGGTGCCGGGGTGCGGCGGGAATGTCGGAGCGCTCACTGTGTTTTGTTTCTCCCTTAAAGGATGAGAGGTAGCAGGGAGCCGTTTTTTGTGAAGTTCATAAAGTCTTCCGGGAGCTCGGAGTACTTTTCCAAAGCTCTTGAGGTGAGTGGGCTTGGTCAGCTCTGTCAGTGAGCTTGGTGGATTTCTGTGGTTGACGTAGCTGTGTGTGCCGTATAATAAGTCAGCTCGCGTGTGTACACCTGGAAATAAAGCTGTTCCCATAACACAGGTGCCTAGTGTTTAATAAAGTTTGCTGAACAAGAACAATTTTGTTGAAGAAATTATTTCAAGAGATAACTACTGTTTCAAACCCTGTTGGCATTTAGCGAAGGGACATATAGCCCATAAGGTCTGGATGGTGGTCATTCATCTGAGCACTAGGCAAACGTAGGGAGGACACTGTGCATCGTTTTCCAGTTTGACAGCTTAGTGGGAGCCAAAGGCACCGTGTGGCACAATCAGGTCCTGAAAGTTTGTATGATAAATGCTTCAGTTAGAATGTTGTGAAGAGTCAAGGGAACATAAGGGGCACCCATGAGGTGTTTTGTGTGGTAGCTTTGTTGTGAGCTGTTTCAACGAGATGCACCTGTGTAGTTTGCACAGGATTGTCTGTGATTTGTTAGTAAATGTTGTATGCATCATTTACCTGCAGTCTATAAAAGAATTCCAGTCAGAAGAACATCTCCAGATCCTTGAAGAAGAAACAGTACTCAACATAAAAGAAAATGATAAATCACTTTACATTTGTGATCCTTTCAGAGGCGTGGGGTTCAGTCATCTCAAAAAGGTATGCTACCCAGCAGCTTACTCCTAGCTATATTCTTTCCTGTCTGGAAGCACTCATGTCCATACTTACATCCTGCATGTTCTCTCTTGCACTGAGTGGAGGAGTATGAACTTCACTGCATCCTTTTTGTTGCATTCTTTATGGGAGAAGATGACTAGCAAAGCATAATCGTTATTTTTAAATGTGTGGAAAAATAGTATGGTCAGTTCTGATTCTGCTGGAGTCCCTAAGCTGGTTCTTAGACTTTTTTTTATCTCCTGAGAAACATGATTTGGTTTGACCTGCAAGGAATTGTCTAGCAGACAAAGACAGGCTAGCTGGAATTCTCTGGCATGTTAGCCATAGCATCTGCAGTTTTTACTGAGGCCAGAAAATCTACAAGGATTGTACAGAAAATCCACAGCTGAAAGCAAAAACAAAAGTGTCAGGTACCTGGAGATGCTAGAGGAGAGGGAGGACAGATCAAGAGACTCTGCCTTCCTTGGGATTCAGGAGCAAGGAGGGCCTTCCTGATACCAGTGTACCCTCTGCTTATTTTCTCAGTGCCTTTTTCTGTTGCTTTCTTGCAGCTTGGTTGCAGGATCGTGGGACCACAGGTAGTGCTGTTCTGCATGCAGTCCCAGCGGTGCGTCCCGCGAGCCGAGTGTCCCGTGTACAGCATGACCATGGCCGATGTGACGGTGTCCTGCACCAGCCTGGAGAAAGACGTCAGGGTAACGCCTTCCAAAAAATGGGCTGCTCGGCTGATTGTTGTTGGTGTTTGCTTCAGAAGGCTCATTACTAAGGCAGCAGTCACGCTGTGTGTGTCTAACTGCCTGTGTCTAGATTTATCTAGTCCTCTGTGGCTTGTAGACTATGTGTAGTTTATGTAGAGAGTTGTATGAAGAAAGAGCGAGTCTTGCAAATATACGTAGTGTATAAATGTGTATGTAGCGGTGTAACTGTGCATGCACACATATATCATGTAAGTATATGCACATATAATCATATTTGAGGGGCATTAATATGGGAGTAAAGGTATGGTTTAGGGATTTTTATTAACTGATTAGATGGATCACTTAACTTGCTAGTCTGTCTGTGACTATAATGCTGCGGACAACGTTTCTGCTTACTGAAGACTGCGTGGTAAAGATTTAATATCCAGTCAACTATGGTTTAAGTAGTTTATCATAGAAGTTTACTTTTTATTTATTCTGATAGCTCTTTCTAAATGCTACCTAAAATGCCAAATTTTGCTTGTACAGTGTGATGGTAATGTTTTTATTAAGGGTATATATTATGTTCAACTTATCATAAGTGAAAATAGAATGGAAATTATATTTATATTTTTACGGCTTCCATATATATCCATTTTGTATTTTTTGAATGGATTTTTTAGGGGAAAACCATGGACAATTGAAATCCATATTTGGTTGTTTTGGTTTTTTTAAGGTGAACACAACTGTCAAGTAGGTTCTTTTTTCTTAATAATTTTCGATAATATTTTTTGCCCATCCAGGAAGAAGTTCATAAATACGTGCAGATGATGGGTGGATGTGTGTACAGAGACCTCAATGTGTCAGTAACTCATCTTATAGCTGGAGAAGTTGGCAGCAAGAAGTACTTGGTAGCTGCTTCTCTGAAGAAACCTATTTTGCTTCCCTCTTGGGTTAAGACATTGTGGGATAAGTCTCAGCAAAGGTATGAAAAAACAAAACTGATTTCATTTTGGGGACTGGTAATTCCTATGTGAACACGGGCTGCCTTTTTTTCTTCTGGTTGATTTCATCCAGGAGAGAAAGCATGCTTTCCTTTTCTCTCTTTCGTTGCTTTAGCATGGTGAGGTACACGGATGTTGACACGGAAGACTATGCCTGCCCGGTGTTCCTCGGCTGCACGATTTGCGTGACCGGCTTGAGCAGCTCGGACAGGAGAGAAGTCCAGCGCCTGACTGCCGAACACGGGGGGCAATACACGGGGCAGCTCAAGATGAACGAATGCACCCACCTCATAGTTCAAGAGCCAAAAGGTAGGACCGGCAGAAGAAATACTTCTTGGGTTGAAGTAGTGTAAATGTGCATAAGGGTAAGGTTTGGAACCGTCTCCTGCTCTGCTTCAGTGTTACTCTTACTGCTTCTGTTTAGGCAATCACTGTTGTTGGAAGGAACAACACAGGGCACCCTTGCTTTGGTCTAAAGGCATGAGAGAGTGAGAACAAAAGAGATAAAAAACCTGGAGACACAGATGGTATTTAAGGGAAGAAAAAAGGGTAAATCCTAGAGGGGGTAAAGAAAACTTTTTTTTGGGGAGAGCTGGATAGTACTTAATTTATACTATGACTGAAATTGGATAATGGCCTGATGCTTTCTTAACTGATTATTCTTTGTGCCTTCCGACCTTGGAACTAAGATAAAATGAAAGCTCCTTTTCCTTCCTCTTGGGAAGATGAAAGGATTTTAGTTTTATTGTGAGAAGCATTGAAGGGTTTTCTTTTTTCCAGGATAACACAGTTTGCGTATTAAAAGAAGTTATTTGAATTTCTAAATTTTCTTAATGCCCAGCCATCTTTCCGTGATCACTGTCTGAAGCTTCAGCCTTTTAGTGACTGTGATTTTTTTAAAATTTTGTTTACATTTGGAAGGTCAGAAGTATGAATGTGCCAAAAAGTGGAATGTGCACTGTGTGTCCGTGCAGTGGTTTTCTGACAGCATCAAGAAAGGCTTCTGTCAGGATGAGACAATGTATAAAATAGAGGCTGGATCAAAACTGAGTAATGCACCCAGTACTTCAACACCTACGAATGATGCCAGCAAGCCTGATAGTAAGTAAGGTATTTTAAAGTATGTTAAAAGTAAGGTAGGAAACATTTATATTAAGGAGGAAGAACTGTTTAAGGTTAGCAGGGTGCTTGCTTTTGCAGTTTTGGTTTGACACTTGGGGTTCTAGATTCTGCTTAAGTTCAAAACCCAATATATTGCTTTTATACACATTGAATATTCCAGCATGTGTAGACTTGAAACACGTGAATGGTTGTTAAAAAAAATGAACTTGAATTAGGTGTATGATTGTCTGCTTAAGAATCGGTGGTGTATATCTTCTAAGTCCTATAAAAGCACAATGTTCATATCTTTGAAGTTTAAAAACATTTTTTGTAATGAATTTAATCTTACAGCAGTCTTGAGGGGGGGGACAAATGCTGATGTTTTTTGTTTCCTTTTTTTTTTTTTCTTTTCTTCATACACTTGTTTTTACTTACTCCATGCTTCTAGAAGAAGGAAAGTTAAAAGTATTTTGTAAGCACACATTGGTAGCGTGAAAGACACTGCCACCTTTACTGTCTGTGTCCACCTGCTACTGATTCCTACTTAAATCATTGAGCTTCTTGTTGATTTCTCTACCAAAGAGAGCTCTGTTTATTTTTAAGAGTATTTCTAATAGTTGTCCACGAAACTTGAATGAAAACTTTGAAAACCAGTCCCATTTGCTGCTATGTCATAGTTGGCATCTCTTTGGGAATAAATAGGTGTATACTCTTGCTAGCAAGACCATACTCAGTCTGTGTTTAAATAAAGGCCTTGGTTTCACCAAGGTTCTACTTATATAGTATTTTTCATTCTTCAGGCTTTACATTTCGTTGTTTAGTGAAGCAGCAGAGGGTTGAGCCAAATCTAATGTCTCTTTTTTGATTTTAATTTTATTTAAAGATCAGACCCTTTCGGACGTCAGCCACATTTCCAATATCAATTTGAGTGGCGTTAATGAAACTGCGTGTAGTTCTGTTACGAGCAGCCGACTGGATCCTCTTCCTGATGAGCTGGAAAACTTGGACATAAGTTCCTTTCAAGCCCCTGAAGATTTGTTAGATGGTTGTCGAGTATGTTTAACAATGTATACTTTGGCACGTTTAGTCTTAACAATGTGAAAGCCACTATGTTGGAGCACTGGCACTTGCTGCTTGAGTAAATTGTTTCAATGGTCAGCAACTAATACCAGATTTGTGTCCACACCCTGTAGCTTGTGTGTGCACCTACATTTGTGGGTGTATACAATTGTACTGAATATGTAGTATAAATATAGAATTCGATATTCACAGACATGTATATTTAAATACTATAGTGAATGGGTTCTAGAACTGGTGTGGAGGTTTGTTTTGGGGTTTTTTGTTGTATAATTTTTGGGGTCCATTCCATTATAATTTTTGGGGTCCATTCCATTAGTAAACATTGAAGCTTTGCTAGATTAATTTTCAAAGATAAATTGATCCAATTATAAATGCTTAACTTTTTTGTTGCTTCTCAGAAGCTGCATCACTACTTTAAGTTCTGCAGCAGTTGAAACAAATGATACCAAAATAGTCTTCTTTATTTTTTCTTTCTTTTTTTTTAAAAACATTTTGAAAGCTTTATTTATTGGTCTGTTCTCTTTGCAGATTTATCTATGCGGCTTCAGTGGCAGGAAGTTGGACAAGATGAGAAGACTTATTAATTTTGGTGGTGGTGTTCGATTTAATGAACTTAATGAAGATGTTACTCATGTCATTTTAGGGGAAAATAATGATGAGCTGAAACACTTTTTGGACAAGACCGCTCACAGGTTGTGATAACTGTATTGCTTAAGGTCTACTTACACCTTGTTTTCTTTCTCCCACCACCTCTGGGGTCCCCAGCACATCAAAGGACATCAACCTGTTGTAGCGAGTCCAGAGGAGGCCACCAAGTTGATTAGAGGGATGGAGCAGACTCAGTAAAGACTGAGAAAATTTGGTTTGTTCAGCCTGGAAAAGAAAAGGCTTCAGGGTAACCTAACTGCAGCCTTCTAGTACCTGAAGGGAGCCTACAAAGAACGATGGAGAGGGACTCTTTACAAGGGCATGTAGTGACAGGACAAAGACTGATGGCTTCAAACTGAAAGAATGTAAGTTTAGATTAGATATTAGGAAGAAATTCTTTAGTGTGAGGGTGGTGAGGTGGTGGCACAGGTTGCCCAGAGAAGTTGTGGATGCCCCATTGCTGGCAGTGTTGAAGGCCAGGTTGGATGGGACTCTGAGCAACCTGGGATGGTGGCAGGAGTCCCTGCTCATGGCAGGGGGGTTGGAACTAGATGATAAACTATAAGGTCCCTTCCAACCCAGAGCATTCTGTGATTCTTTGAAACCACATGTTGATTTGAAAATACTAAGTGGTTCTTGATTTTAAATGAGAAGCCTTACAGCATGTGTTCATAAATACATCCTTTTCTGCTCTTGAATGCTGTATTTTTGGGTAGTTGTGAGTCACTTCAGTGAATAGAAAAGCAACTGTTCTTATGGGTGTAAAGAGGTGTTAGCATGTATTTGTTAATGTATTGAGGAGGAAGAATTTGGCAACCCAGCAGTGGCAGATATAATTTATGTTGCAGAAAATAGGTATGAAATGCTGTTCTCAGACTGAGACAATTAAAAAAACTTGAGGTTTGTAGAGTACCCAGAGCTTACTTAGTATGGGAGTTACAGACATCATGTGTGTGTATTTATTAGTATTTGTGGAGCGGGAAAGAAGAATCACAGGTCTGAAACCTGCTGTAACTTGTTTCTATAACACTTTGTTTTCTAGGCCTCATATAGTGACAGCAAAATGGTTGCTGGAGTCATATAGTAGAGGTTATCTACAACCAGTGGAGCACTATATCCCCTTAAACTATCAGCTGTTAGAGAATCCAATTTTGGAGCAACCTGAAATGAAGTCAATTCTTCCCAAAAAAACCAGTTTTGCAAAGAAAGAAGCTGTGAATGTTCTGAAGCACCAGAAAGTTGTTGAAGATGACTTCCTCTCTCAATATGTAAATAATGATTCTACATTAGGTATGTTCTAGGCTCAGCATACTGTATAAAGTTTAACTGCTCATAATTAGCATTTGAGTTTTCAGGATTTGCTTGTTAAAAAGCTAACCACATCTGGTATCTTAACTTTTACATTGTGTTTCAGAAATCAAATTTAACCAGGGCTGCGTAGAGCAGTTTTTAACTAAGACCTGGCTGAAAACAGCAGAATGCTGTTGTTTCTTCATGAAACTGTTTTGGGTTGTCTTTGTTCTTGTCAATCAATTATTATGCTTGGTGGTTTTTTTTTTGTTTTTCTTTAACCTTTCAGATGAAGTGGAAAAACTAACATCCAGAACCTTCAGTGATGTTACTAACTCAGCTGTTCAAGGAGAGAATCAGTCTTCTGTCTGTAATGGTTCTTTGAGAGAGTCTTCTGCACCAGCTGAGGGAGGTGTATTTGTCAGAAAGACGTTTCTTCTTTTGGGTTTTGGTGAAGAGGACGAGTCCTGCCTTGCAGATATTATAAAGGAGAATGCTGGGAAAGTTCTGCCACTGCAAAGCAGAACCATTGCAGACTATGCTGTGGTACCTTTATTGGGGTGCACAGTGAAGCCCACTGTTGGTGATGTTGTCACAAATACATGGCTGGTAAGGGAGTTATACTTTTTCAGTTCCACAAATAAATGGGTACCTACATTAGAAATTTGTCTTGTCAGAATACAGAGTTATCAGTGACTTAAATAAAAATAAGATACTGAGAGATTAGCCTTGTTTCACTTGAAATGTACTAAATGAAAGCATACTTTAAAGCCTCTGCATCTGTGGGGTTCCTTTTGTGTCTTTCACTTCATTTTCTATAGGACTCTTAAACACAACTTCGTTGTCTTGACTCAAAGGTCATTATAAGGTCTGACAATATTCTCTCTAAATGAGGAACTGTAGAAAGAGCTAGTTGAGTAATAATGATTTCACTTTATATCTTTGCTTGTTTCATGCTTTTTATAGCCTTTTTTGTTTGTGGCATTAGAGAAAGTCACCTTTACAGCTTAAAAGTCAAAAAATACTAATGATATTTGCCAAGAGAGGGCAATATGTTAGTATTCTTCACTGTGAGGTAACTTTCTGTGAAGTAAATCTATACAGACCCTCAGATCATGCCTTGAACTACTCTGAGGGAACATAGAAGGTTGGAACTTCAGTAATGAAAAATTCTGAGTAATGCCTCAGTATGTCAAACTTGACAAAATTGAAGTGGTCTAAAAAAGAACTTGGGAAATAATTTATCTCACGTGTAATGATGGAAGCAGGACCGTTGAGTCCATAAATGCTCCTGTACACTTGCTGAAATATTGTTGGCTTTGTTGCTATTTGGCTCGGTTTACATTTTTATCTCTTTCACCTTCTTAAAGATAACATGTGTGGAACAGCAGCTCCTTTTAGATCTCCAGTCCAATCCACTTTTCACGCCAATCCTGGTAATGGAAGGAGCTACCCCTCTGGAAGACTGTGTTCTTTCTTTTAGCCAGTTCACTGGTGCAGAGAGAGACTCCCTTGTTTATCTGGCAGGACTGCTGGGAGCCAGGTATGTCTCCTGTCACTATTTCTTCTTGTTCTTAGATAGCCAATGTGCTGCCATTGTACATTTCATTTTTTCTTTACAAATAATAAAGTTCTTTTGAGTTCTGGGTTGTTTTTTTTTCAGAAAACCTGGCCCTGAAGCAATGAGACATCATTATATAGTTCTTCTGTTTTCCTTTCCTTTAAAGAAATATGGTCAGTACTCACACAATCTAATTTCTGCCAGAATATGCTCAGTCTTGTACTTCCCAGTGGCTTGGGTCTCAGTAACGTTTTACTCTGCTCTAGAACAGAGTAATAAAAGTCAGTTTTTCAGGTGTCAGGCCTTCTGAGTCGCTCTTCAGTTATCCAGGAGAGGACCATTTTTCCTCTTCTTCAGTATTGTCCAGTTCAGCCTCATAACCAGTCGTAGTGCACCATTACTTAGGAGCTGGCATGGTGAATTATTTCCTCCCAGTTCATCAGGATCTTTGAAAAACATTAAGAAAAACATGTTTAGTCATGATATAGCAAAATTGAGTAGCTTACAGTATAGTTTGATCTGATTTGTAGGCTGTTTGAGCTAAATTATTTGCTGATGAGTTCTCAGTCCTGCTATCTTTTTGGAAGACTGTGTCCTTGCTGCTAAGAGAAAAACAGTAATAAAAAGAAAACCGTTAATTATTTGGAAATGGTGCGTGTTAACTGCAGAAGGGAATCAAGTCTGTTCCATTAGTCTTACAGAAGAATGTTAGGCCCAGCATATGATATGCAAATGGGATATGTGAAGAATGGTGGAGTAAGAGAAATACTGTTTTCAATACTGATAGAAGCAAAGCATTACTGTTTAATTTTTCTTTTTTTTCCTGTGTGTAAGTTAGGCTGTAAAGTGCCTACCTCTAGTGTTGGCTAGAGATGTCTAATTCTACTGGTTCTTTTTCTGTTGGTTGAATACATTTTGTAGTAGTATAAATATGCCCTAGATTAATTTTCTTTATGAGTAAATGAATGTTTTATTGATGTAATTGTAGAGTCCAAGAATTCTTTGTGCGGAAAGCCAACGCAAAAAAAGGAATGTTTGCCAGTACCCATCTTGTGGTGAGAGAGCCGAACGGTTCCAAGTATGAAGCTGCGAAGAAGTGGAATTTGCCAGCAGTCACTGTAGCTTGGCTTTTGCAGTCTGCAAGGACAGGGAAGAGAGCAGATGAAAGCAAATTCTTGGTTGAAAATGCAGAGGCTGAAGGTTGGTTATCAGCAAGTTAGGGAATATGATTGAGTCTGTGTGACTGTTTGTTTACAAATAAAGAAGGCAGGTATGATGAATGTTTTTTCCTAACACCTTCAGAGTATTAGGAGCTAAAGGATGTTTTTCCAAATATTAAGATGGAATCGTAAAATGCTGTGGTTGGAAGGGACCTTAAAGATCATTTAGTTCCAACCCTGTGCCGTGGACAAGGACACCTTCCTCTAGACCAGGTTGTTCTATGTAACCATATATTTTCTGTATTTTTTCCCTGCTATTGAGTCATGATTACAGAAATGATACTGTGTGTTTGCTGCAAGTCTGTTGGAGCCAGTGGAGTCTTTTGGTTATCAGTCAGTTGGAATTCAGGCTCCGTGTCTTAGCTTTGTCCTTTTTGGCACATATGCTGCTCTGTAGCTTGCATGGGTATTAATGATAGATCCAGCTTAGAACTTCATACTTGTTAGTCTGCAATGAAGTGAAGTCCCCCTGGTCAGTCCTTCTTGCCTACCCCATCTTCTGCTCCTTTTCCATTTTTTTCTCACCTTTTATTTGGCAACATTTCTTCCATATTAAGATGCAGACTACAGTGATTTAATACTGAATGTTAGCAGACCCGTTTCAAAAGTGCCCTCGTAAATTAATTATACGGGTCACTAAGTCAGAATACAAAAGGTATGCTGTTGGCATGGCACGTTTTATCTGTGTATTACATTTTTAAGGAAACAAAGTGGGAGGGCATGAGAAATGGGCAGTACAATGTAAAAGCAATTCTTGTGTTGAATCTTCTT
The DNA here is from genome assembly GCA_035584735.1 of Pseudotriccus pelzelni. Lineage (NCBI taxonomy): Eukaryota > Metazoa > Chordata > Aves > Passeriformes > Tyrannidae > Pseudotriccus > Pseudotriccus pelzelni. The sequence goes on along the minus strand of JAWMRA010000078.1, from coordinate 43,017,551 downwards.
CAGCTATAAAGATGTTGAGTCATGCTTATCTAGAAGTATTTATGATGGACAAGTTATAATAGCTTATTCCAAGCTAAATCTTGGTCCTGTTAATCCAAAGGCTTGAGGGGCTGGATGTGTACATGATGACCTGAAGAGGTGTGATTCAGAGTTATGAGTGCAAAAGAAATCTGAAGTTACATGGGAAATAAGGAGCCAGGGAGGAGGAGTTACCTTTAGTGTTAAAAGGGAAGGTTTTTGTCATGTATTACATCATTTTCTTGGGATTAGAATTTTGATAGATGATGTACAACATATGTGAGCTATACAGGCATGCCTGGAACTGCCAACAGTGTCAGTGGATCAGGAATTTCTCACTCCTTTTCAGACACTTAGAGTCAAGCTCATGCCTACGGAATACAAACTAAATAGTTAACTGAAAGAGACATTGAACATGCTGGCTTTTAAAATGTAATTGTCAGTTTAGAGCATTTATTGGGGGGCATATGAATTATTCTTTTAGGGAAAGAAAGGTCGGGTGAACTTTTGGTTGTTGTTTAAATGAAAGTGTATGAGAGGTCTGTGTTCAGAATTAAAATTAGGTTGCTTGCTTACATTTTCTTTGTTTCTTTTAAAGGTACTGAGAGTTTCATTACTCAGCTTACCAAGACACCAGCAAGTGCTAAATATCCCGATTCAGAACAGCCTGCTTATCTTCTCGAAGCTGGAAAAAAACCAGCTGTGACCCCACTTGATATCAACAGATTCCAGAGTAAAGCTTTCCAAGCTGTCATCTCTCATCATATTGGGAAGACAACACCTGTTGCACAAGGTGGACCACTACAGAAAGAACCGTCTTTACATCTTGACACACCATCAAAATTTCTGTCCAAGGACAAGTTGTTCAAGCCTTCTTTTGATGTAAAGGTGATTGTCTTTGCAAATTTTTTAGTCTGTGGAGCCAGTACAGTTAAAGCAGCACGGAAACCTGTGCTTATCCATTTTTAAACTGTTCACATACAGGATTTCCCTTTTGAATAAAGCCAGGGAAACTGGCTCCATTTATTTATATAGTTTTATTTAATGAGCTGTGGACAAAATTTATTGACTAGTGGATGCTGTAGTGTCCTTAACAAAGCTCCTTTGTGGTTATTGCATCATATGCTTGTGTGTCCTACACCTCAGACAGTACGCAGTCTGTGTTCTCTGCATCTGAAGGCTGAGAAATGTAGCAAGGCAGCTTGTAATTGGCTCTAGGTATTTGGAAACAAGTGTTTACTTATTTTGTGATGAGATGCTACTTTCACACGTGTTTTAATGTAATGGCTTTATAGCAATTACGAAGTTATTATTACAAATTGAAAACTGTGTTGGGGTTTTAGGCTCAGTGTCTCATTCTGAAGGCCACAAAGGGCTAAAAAAAAACAGCACAAAGAAACCCCTGACATTAGTGAGTGTCTGTGCTGGAATAGCTCTTGAATGTCTCAAGTGTGCTTTGGAAGGCTTCGGGTTTGATTTTCATTTTCAAGGCCTTAACAGAAAGATCAGTGCACTGAATTCCTGCAGCGTTGTTAGGTTTTTTTGGAGGGCTGTTTGTGCGTTGGCTGTTGTGTGTTGTGTTCTCTTCAGCTAGTTCTGCCTCACGAAGAGAAGGCTCCAGGGAGACCTTTTAGCAAACTTTTAGTACTTAAAGGGGGCCTACAAATAAAGATGGAGAGGGACTCTTTACCAAGGGTATGTAGTTGAAACGGAACAAGGGCTTAAAAGAGTTAACTTAGCTTTGAGTCTGGTACCTTGCTTTGAGAAATGTAATGCTTAGCTAGAGACAGAAGACAGGTACCTCGCATCCAAGATAGCACTTACACGCCAGAAAATGGTTACACACCCTACATAGGAATACAGACTAGAGATAATATAGGAGCACTAGGAGATAAGGGGCGAAATAGGGGAATGAGTCCAAAATCTAAGGGAATGAATCTTGCAAAACTCACTATGAAGTCAGCCAAAACAGAGAAAGTTGAGAAGTTCAGCGAGGAAGAAGGGTAAAAATATGACCACCTGAGGCCGAAGAGACAGGAACGACCACCGAAATACCACCCCAAAAGACGACTCCACCCCGAACTCCGCTCAGACTCCGCCTATTATGAATATTATAATCAGATGTTGCAATATTATTATTAGATGTTGCAATTATATGAATATGCATGTAAAGATGTTGTAATCTCTCACAGAAAATGTATGTAAGCATGAATTTTTCACTGGGTCTTCGGAGCTTCTTTGTCCGGTGCAAACCAGGTTGCTGTTTAAAGGCTAAAAACTTTGTCTCTAAACAGTTTTATTAAGCCTTTTTGGGCTTCATAGTGACAGGACAAGGACTGATGGCTTCAAACTAAAGAATGTAAGTTTAGATTAGATATCAGGAAGAAATTCTTTAGGTGTGAGGGTGGTGAGGTGGTGGCACAGGTTGCCCAGAGAAGTTGTGGATGCCCCATCGCTGGCAGTGTTCAAGGCCAGGTTGGATGGGACTCTGAGCAACCTGGTCTGGTAAAAGATGTCCCTGCTCCCGGTAGTGGGAATTGGAACAGTGATGGCAGTAAAAAGAGAGATTAATAAACTGTTTTCTTCTTGTTTTGCTTATGCAGACTCTAAGATTGGGATTGTCTTGCACCACTTTTCTGTAGTGGTACTACAGCTGCAGTTGGTAGCTGCTCCTGTAGCACACCGTCCTGGTTTAGGAGTATGAAGTCTTACCGTGGACTGTGTTTGTGAAACTTGCACTTGAGTGAGAAGTATCTTCTTTTTTCTTTTTTTTTTGTAGGATGCTCTGGCAGCTTTGGAAACTCCGAGAGGTCCCGATCAAAAAACCAGGAAACCGAGCACCCCTCTCTCTGAAGTCATTGGCAGGAACTTGAAATTGGCACTGGCAAACAGCACGAGGCACACAGCAGCTCTTACTGCCAGCCCTCAGTTAACTGCTGCACAGTTGGAAGTGGTAGGAAATTTTGGAGTTTAGTTTCTGGAGCATAGCTTTAATTAGGAAAAAGCCATATCTTTTTGTGATTTAGGTTACAAAGGAGTTTTTGAGTTGTTGTTTGTGGTCTGAATACAAATCCGTATGATTATGCATTCTTCAATGACAGTTAAAGATAAAAGAATTTTCTCATGAAAGGCAAAGGATTTTAAACTCTTCTTCTACTCTCTGTACTACTGTCTTGAATATTAAGCAGCTGCTAAGTGACATGGCATATAAATATGTACCAATTTAGACTTTGTAGTACTGGAATGAAATGATTTCATCTGACTTAAGAAATTCCCAGGCTCCAGCTGAACAGGGTTAGATATTTTGTCTTGGACTAAAGTTTGGAGTTCAGCTTTAATGCATGTGTCTTCTTTTCCTGCCTTCCTCTCTAAGGTGCTCCTTCCTACTAGGAAGCACAAGATGTGACCAGGTGCTTACTTCCTGTAAAGACATACTGTGTTATTCTTTCCTGTGGTCCTCTTACCTCTTCAGTGTGATCCAACCTTGTGAGAGAAAACAAAAAGATGTAGGAGGAAAGGGAGCACTTATGTATGGCTTGCCATGTTAGTGGCAGTTACTGTAGAGGAGGGGCAGGAAAGCTAATGACTTTCAGAAAGAGACGGCTGTCGCTTCTTATTTTATAGCTTCTTATTCTTACTTTTCTCGCTCCAGTACAGTGAAATACTACAGTGGCATCAGCTTTGATAATTCTCTAATTTCAGTGTTCAGGGAGTGTTCAGTCTGTGGTGAGAGGAGCAGAATATGTTCTCAGGAGATTGGCTGAAAGTGAATCTTTTGTCTTGGGATTCCTTGTGTATGGCATGATAATAGTGCTGGGTTTTGACCATGGAGTTTGGGAGCAGCAAAAACAGTGGAAGTGTGCTTATCTTACCTTTGTTGTTATTACGTATTTTTCTTTAATATTTAGTGTGGCATGTGGTATTCTTGTTGTTGATAAAGCAACCTTCCAATAGTGACTGTCCTGTTTTTATCCCTGCTGCTTGACCAGGAAGAAGAGCCCAAGCCTCTGGCCGATGTTGTGATATATGTCAGTAAAAAGCTTGCGAAGAGGCAAAGGGAACTGAATGCAGTAGCAGCTTCTCTTGGAGCAGACTGCAGGTATCAACCGATACAAATGGCTTCTAGCCTTCTCTGCTGATCTGATCTGAAATAAATATGAGTCTTTGCATTCTAGTGTGCCTTTTGCTATAGTTAAACGTTAGATTTCAGCATCTTAAACGGTGAAGTCATCCTCTTCTAATGTGAAATAAGGCCGTCTTTCCCTGCCACGTCCCAGTCTCTGTGTTCTTGATCAGTCTGTCTCAAAAAGTCTTCCTGACTTGCAGAATTTTTGTAATTTTTCTTCATATTTGAAGAAGTTTAGCTTTTGGATGGTTTAACATTTGCTTTGTGTTTTATATTCTGTATCTGGTGGGAATTTGTGTGTTTTTCTCCCTGGCTCAAAACAAATTATTTTCTGTACTGTAAGGATGGCTATGTCTGTCTTAGGGAAGCTTAGGAAGAATAGGTTGTCATGAAGAGAAACTGCAAACTAAAGTTTATGATTTAAGACAAAATTCTGCTTCCCCTAACTCTGATTTGTGTGTTTTCTTACTTGTCTTATATAATGTGGTGTGAGGGAAGTTGCTTTATGGTTGGTAGTAACTTAGAAATGCTGAAGATAGTTACATTAGATAGCATTAAATAGCAAATACTAGATTTTATCCGTTTAAAAGTTAGAGTTCCTCAGTTTGGGTTTTTTTTTACTTCTTACTGTGCATGCACATATTGTTCAAGAGTCAGTATTTCACTTGCAGCTCAACATGACAACATTTCAGAAACTGATTTAAAACTCAACTTACTTGAATAAAAACAAAACAAAAACTAAAGCAGAACACCTCCTCTTCCATATGTTTATCCAATTAATTTTGTTTTCTTCAGGAATGCTTTCAAACAGCATAGAAGTTGTTCTGTCGTGAAACATTCTTGTGCCTAAGAATGCTGTCTTTTCTGGCAAAGCAAGTGGACTTATTGTTTATTGAGGCATTAAAAAATAGGCAAAAAAATATTTTAACTTGAACAAAGGACAGGACAATTTCTGAGCTGGATTTCTGATAATTTTTCATAGAAATTATGTCTTCGAGTTGTATTTTGTTTTCTTTTCTAGGTGGTGCTTTGATGAGACAGTAACACACTTCATCTACAAGGGAGGACAGAATGACAACAATAAGGAGTACAAATCTGTTAAAGAACGGGGTATACATATTGTTTCAGAACACTGGCTTTTGGAGGTATGAAGCTTGTTTTGTTCCCTTTCTTAAAAGTGAAGGGAAATGGAGGCTTAAAACCAGTCATATAGCAGTGGGTTTTCTGTATGCATTTATACTGAACATGCATTAGGGACTGATGTTTTGTATCCTGCTTAGAACTAATAAATTGAGTGGCCTGTTTTCACTGATGCACTTTTACCTTGTTCTCTGTGAGGAGAAAACAAATGTTGCTGTTTAGGTATGAAATTTCTTTTATCTCCATCAGTTCCTCATCTTTCTCTTGTTAACTGATGTTGCTACAGAGTGCCCAAGCATGTAAACGGCTTCCTGAATCTCTCTTCCCTCACACTTACAATCCCAAAATGAGCCTGGACATCAGTGCAGTGCAAGACATCAGGCGCTCCTCCTCCAGTAAACTTCAGTCAACTGGAAACCCAGCAGAGGAAAATGAGGTATGAATTCATGTTCTTTGAAGTGATTTGGTTCACTTAATAGTTATATTAACATATTAATAAAAAACATTGATGCTTATTCAGCAATGTCCTGAATCAAGTTTAACTAGGAGTTAATAGTAGCTATTGCAGATGGGGTTTTTTGCAGGGTTTTTTTGGATTTGTAATATTCCTCTTCTAGGGTGATGGAGGGATACACAGGCATTTCAGGAGCTGCTTTCCAAATTTGAGATGATGTAGGTTCGGTCCTTGCCTCATCTTGTAGGTAATGAAATTCAAAGTGTGAACTTCCACAGCAGACATTTAGACTGTGGAATAGGAGTTGTCACTGATGCTGCTGTTCACTGATGTACTGTCATTGCCTTAGCAGAAATGTTAGATTTACTCTAAGGCAAGATTAATAATCTTCAGAATTTATAAGAGTGCCAAACACGGTTAAAAAAAAATTGGTCTTTGAGAAATCAATTTGTCTTCATTGGCTTTAGATTATTCCAATGGATGAAGATGATGCTGAATGTGATGCAATTACTGACCAAATAAAGGGAACAATCACTACAGGGGAAGAACAAAGTGTAACCAGTGAATCCAAAGGAGGTACATGTTTTCAAAATGTGTTCAGTTGTTCAAATGTTTTCAAAATGGTTTTGGAACATCAGACTATCAATATGAGCCTTTTGCAGTCAGGTGCTGAGTGTTAAGAACTGGAAGCTTTAGGTACCATATTTATATACTGGTCAAGCACAGCTATTGTTGCTGGATGTGAGGAAAAGGTTTTCCTCTCTATTTTAAAGACTTTGACAGCCTGCAAGAAAATTATTATCATCCATTGCAAAGTACTTAATTGCTGGGTTTTTGTTTTTAAAACACTGAAGTTCATCTTTAACATGGCAAATTGCTCTTTTGGAGTATATGTTATGTAAATAAATGTGTTCCTGGAGAATTGTTAGACCCTGTGAGGAAATTCAGTCCTGTTCAACCAAATGGAGATTTCTTCTTGTGCCTAAGAATAGGTGACTTGGGGCATATGTAGTTTTCCTAGATACTTTTTTTCCAAATATCTTTTCCTCTTCTTAATGTACAGTCTTTGTCCCAGTGCCAGGGGAAGCTGACTGGAATTCCAGTTGTCGCTGAAACAGTGAACAGTCGTTCGCTTTTCACGTTTCAATATAACAGTTGTGATTATATGAGTTTTGTTCCTTCTCTTAAGTTTTAACTCAAGCACTAGAAATGAGGGAGAACTTCCAAAGGCAGCTGCAGGAGATCATGTCTGCCACATCACTAGTGAAACCACAAGGGCAAAGAGGATCCCTTTCAAGGAGCAGTTTTGATGGTTCTCCAACCACTCCTGATAGCACACGGTCTGTGCGAAATGGCCGCAGTAGGGTCTTGGAAGCTCTCAGGTATTGATTTGTGTTTCAAAGTATCTTATTTTGTCCTCCCCGCGCATGTTTAGACATTCATTGAAAGGTGAATAGGTCTCCAGGGTTTTCAAGTGTATTGTCTGTCTCTACTGATGTACTTGAGCTGCTTCTCTTACAATTCAGAATCTTTAACTAGATGTGCTAGGATAAAGCCAGAACGTTGTCTTAATCCATAGTGGGTACCTTTTGTTTTTGAAAAAGTCACAGAGTAGTATGATTGGTTTTTAGTTTTGAGTTGAATTATGCCAACAGGCTTATTTTCTTTTTGTTCACATTAGTGTTCTTAAAGGTTTTGAAAATAGCAGTGCTGCAATATTTCAGCATGTAGGTCATATACAAGTAGTAGGTATTCCTGCAAAGCGTCTTTGTGCATGGTTCTTCTCATTTATTTTTCTTTTCTTTCTAAACAGAGAATAGGATTTTTATTCTGCCATGCTGAGGTGCAGTAAGAAAGGAACGGAAGCCTTGCAAAATTATTCATGTAGCTTGGTTTTTATTTGCAAATAAATAGGCTCAGTAAAGAGTAAGGTACACTGATTTGGCAATAACTTATTAATATGTGCATAATAAAAACATCTACTGATATTTTGTGTGCCTTTTTTCAGCCGAGCTGACATTTAGATTCACAAAGCCAGCATGCCAGAATAGCTCTTATACTGAAATTTTTCCCTTTCCCAGCCATGCCAGTGACCATGAGGTCACTTGGATGCTGGAGTTGATGTGATCACTAACACGTTGCCTTCTAGAATGAGTCTTTAAGGTACCTGTGCTGTTTTCCTTAGGCAATCCCGTCAAGCACTCGCGGATATAAACACAGAGCCATCCCAGAGTGAGCAGATCATCTGGGATGATCCTACTGCGAGGGAAGAGAGAGCAAGACTTGTCAGCAACTTTCAGTGGCCCAATAGTTCTTCCCAGTACACTGAGCAAGGTCAGAGTAACGCCAGTAAGAACGTGGATGAGTCTGCCCTCAGAGGATCTGTACCTGATGCAGAGATGGCTGCTATAGGTAAAATCAGAAATGCTATAATATCCTTGGTTCTTTGAGACAGCATCCATTTGATCTTTGAGACTTTTAAAATACAATTTTATGCCTTTGAGCTCTATTATGTGGTGCAGTTTTTTAGAGAGAAGCTTTCCTGTCCACTTGTGGTCAAACACCAAGGCAGTGCCTGTCTAAAAATAGACTGCCACGGTTCGAAGAGAAAAAGGTCTTCATAAAATCTTCCAAAGTTTTTTGGTGTGTTTTTTTTTTTTTTTTTTGGAACCTCAGCTGGTTTTCAGGTAACACCTTAAGCAGGTATAGTGGAACTCAAATGGGAATACAAGTAGCAAGATCTTTTTCAATGTAGTGGAAATATTCATAGGTGAAGAATGGGGGTATAGGAAGATAAGTCACAGACTCAAGAATCAAGATGTGTTGAGTTGTTTGTGGGCGTGGTTGGGTCAGGATTTAGTGAAGAGACTTCATCTATATTCCCTGTTCTTCTTGAAGTCTTAAGTCTACTGTTAAGACTAAGGAAGCAACATGCTTTTTCTGCCAAAACCAGGTGGCTTTTATCTGTTTTTGCTTTCTTTCTGTTCTGAGACAACAGAATTCTCTATTTCTTTCTCCTCACTTTCTCCTTCCTGCTACCAATCTACTAGTAGAGTTTCTCCTTGGTGGCAATAGTCGTCCTGAAAACTGGCCCTTGTCCTACAGAAGGTTAAAGAAAATTACCTAAATGCATTCAATTGATTTTTTTTTTTTTTTTGTTCAACCAAATCAGTGCAGTTTAGCCAGAGAAATTAGGTCATTTGAGGTTTTCAGGTTTTTTTCAAAGCAAGGCGTCTGGGGACGTGAGTCTGCAATACTGCAGTTGGTGGTTTGTGGTATAAGGAAGAGCATCTTCATGAAAGGTAGTGGTAAAATATAACTGTATATGTTGTAGCAGCAGTTGTGGGGATTTTTATTTATTTTTATTTTTTACTTTATCCATAATTGTATTCTTCCAAAGACAGTTCATGCAGCAATGCTTTACTTTCACAGCTGTTCCTGAGGCTGGCGATGGAGAGGCGATTGAAGGTCTAAACCATCCTGTATGTAAAGATCCTGAAACACCGATTAAGGATAACTTGATTCCCACTCCACAGGCCCCCAGCATTGCTTTCCCACTGGCTAACCCTCCTGTGGCACCAGAGCCCAAAGAAAAGGTTTGTCATATGAAGAAATGTTTATGATGATTTATGTTCTGACAGATGTAGTGACACTTTAACAAATTTTGAACTTGAAAGTAAATATAAAATAGGTGAATAGCTGCATTTAAAGTCTTGAAGGTGTTTACTTTTGTGCAGTTCAATTTCTTTTTCCCCCTTTCTTCGAGATTTTGAACAAATAGTGTTTGCTCAAATAGATAAAGCTTGTTTGTTCAGACAAATAAACCTTTTTGTCCTGTTTAGCTAGTGCTGAAACAATAAGGTAGGCTGAAAAGTGAAGAGTTACTGTGTGTATTACTTAGAACTTCTCCAGCCACATTAGGATGATAGAAGGAAGGTTAGGCCAAGGTTTCCTTGGTGGTATCTAGAATTCTATGTTTCGCTACAAATGGACAATTATTTTTCTGCCAAAAACCTGGTTTCAAATTCTATTTTATTGTGAACTTCGAAAGGGAAAGGACAATGAGATTAGTCCTTTGCCTGCAGTGCACCATCTAATGCTCAAACTTTAATCAGCTCTGTCTTCAGAGGCATAACGTGTCCTGTTAGTGGGAAGGCCCTCAAAGAATACAGAATTCAGACTTTATGGAAAGTCTGAATGAATGGGGCAGTGTGATAGATCAGTGCTGCTTTCCTCGTGTGTTCAACCTGGCATTCAGTGGATGTGAATGGAGGATTAGTTTTTATGACAGATTGGTTCAGCTGTGCCCTGAAGAAAGGGAGAACCCAAGAGGATGTTCAAGCAGCAGCCCAAGGATGATTTTGTAAGATCTGGGCTTTTTTGTCAAGTGATTGGCAGGTTTGATTCTGCTTTTCCCAGCTAAAAGAAAACTTAATATAAAAATAACCCAGAATGTTTGGCAGAGACATAGTCAGCTGTCAACCTAATCGTTCTGTCATATTTTCAAAATCTGTTACTGTATTTCTAGGCTGTTACAGAGGATGAGAAGGCTGACAAAGAACCAGAAAAACACCGTAAATTTCAGCTGTCTTCTCTGAATCCTCAAGAAAGATTTGATTACTCCCATCTGATTGAGGAATTAGGTACCAGATATTTGTGAAATGCAAAGAATGCTATGTGTCTGCTCAGTTGGGGCTTGTTGGGGAAAACAAAGGGCTTCTGTTAGTGACTTACCAGATCTGAGGTCTCAAATTCATGACTCTCTCTGCCTGTGAGCGATTCTATATATATGGTATTATTATTATACGAGTGATCAGCTTTGCCATGAAACAGCAATGGGTTTTGTCTTCGGGCAGTTTTCTCGTAGCTGTCTCCACAAGAGCCTCATTCTTTACTGTTGGGAGTAGCCAGGATCTGCTGTCCTCTGGTGTCTCCCATTCCTGTCTGTGTTGCAGTGGCACTTTACAGAGCCGCTCTTTCCTGGCTGCTTCTCCTTCCTTGCCAGCTTCTGCCCGTGTCGTTTCAGTGACAATATGTACAGTGTAAATTTGAGTTGAGTATATTTTCATCTGAATTCAGATAACTCTCACTGTGAGTTGATCCCTTCTGTGGTCTAGCGTGACTCTTGGGTACTTTGAATCAAAGTCATTCCTCATTTCAAGGTGGAACAGTACTTGAGAAGCAGTACTTTGATCCAAATTGTACACACATTATCGTGGGACACCCTCTTCGAAATGAGAAATTCTTGGCTTCGATGGCAGCTGGAAAGTGGGTGCTTCACCGTTCCTACCTGGAGGCATGCAGAGGAGCTGGCTGCTTTGTTCAGGCACGTGACCCTATTATTGAAACAGTCTTATGTTGTACTTTTTGCATTTGTTTTTGTTTGGCGCTAGTAGGAAAAGACAACCTCTCAAATCCAGTTTGCACTTTATGGTGCCTGAGCCTTGGGAGTTTTAGAGGATCCAAAGTCAGGGAAGTTTTTGTCTGAAAATGAGTTCTGGACCAAACTCCTGATATAAGATAAATGAAATACCTATACTTTTTATAGTTGCTTTCGAAAATTGAGGTTTTTGAGTACTTTTTGGTAAATTCTTACTGGTGTCAGCTAAATTTACATGGATTTTGTTACACCAGGAATTAAATGTTCATCCTTTCAATAAATGAACATGTATTAGTTTTAAATAGTCTCACTCTATGACCATGTGCACAAACATTTTTAAACGCTAGTTCTTCAGACTCCTCACCTCCCTGTTCTTTGTTGGGTCAAGCAGTTCTTTTACATTGACCGGGTGAACTTTAAAATAATGCCTGTGGACTGTTCACATCACACATGTAGCAAAACCAACTTTTGACTGGTTTAGAAGACACTAGAGAAATAAAAAATCAGTGGTGTGCAGTGCAGTGAGTTGCCTTGCCCTGCTGTTGAATTCCATTGTGGATAACTGCAACTGGAATCTGGCTGTGTACGTGATTTGATGTCACAGAAAACATGAGTTCATTTGGATACGTACGTGCAATTAAGAGCCGTATCTCTAATTTTACCTACAGCTGTTTTGGCCAAATTAAAATCCATATATAAAGCAAGAGTGAGATGGGATTTGTTCTGGGGGGTTTTTTGTTGATTTTGTTTTGTTGGTTTTTTGGGGAGGTTTTCTATTTGGTGTGGGCTTTTTAAATCTATTTTTCTGCTGGTAAAGTCAGCAGGACTCCTTTGTAATTCAAGCTTATGGGTTGTTCTAGGAAGAAGATTATGAGTGGGGAAGTAATTCCATACTTAATGTTTTGCCTGCAATCAATGTAAACCAGAAGAAACTAGCACTGGCAGCCATGAGGTGGAGGAAAAAAATTCATAAAGGGAGGCAAGAAACGGGTATTGTTGAGGTAAATAGATACTCCTGTAATGTAAGTGGTACAGTGTGGGTGGACAGGACAGGGATTGTCACCAAGAAACTGGGAAACTTAACTGGCAAGGGAAGGTAACCTGTCTTGTTATCAAGAACAAAATGTCTTGCCTGAATATATTCCAGTTAAGTAATTTTGAGTGGGTTTTTTAAACTTTCTGTGCTGGTATATTAAAAGTCTTAATCTCCTTCAAACCATTTTTCATGTTTTGCAAAGCTGGAATGTGGCTACTTATGTATTAAACATCTCTTAGCCAGGAAGATGATGTTTATGCTTCAGAGCTCTCATTGAGGAGCCAACCTCACTGAGCTTTATGAGGAAACCACAGCTGGTACTGGTACCTCTCCTAAATCACCTTCTGGGATTTTCGTGATGCGAGTTCCGTGGTCTTTCAGTGAGATTTTTGGAAGTGGGACTTGAACTCCCCAAATTGACTCTTCTCTCAAATCAGGCATTGCAGTTGAGTATTCATTGGAAGGCGGTGTTTCAGTTACATCAGGATAAATCTTGACTTGTGTGGGTTTTACAGTAATCTTTTTTTAAATTAATGCTTGTAGCAAATCCTGCCTACCTCTTTGCCTACTTGGAAACCACTGTGAATGTTTATAGGAGGCAACCACTTGGCCCTCGGTGCTGTTACTGTAACTAAGTGCATGGTGGGGGAAGAGGGGGAAATGTTTCCAAGTAATTTTTTTTTTTGTAGGTAAGTTTCTATAAATGATTGCCTGGTGTTCTGGCAAACATACTCGTTGCTAAGGGTCTTTTCATAGGTTGGTTTGCTCATCTTGCTGTGCAGGCCGTGAGAGGGTTTGGTGGCAAACTGCCTGACTGTGGCCCAATAGCTGTATGTTCTGTGAATTTTTTTTCTGGCATTTACACTTCAAGACAAAACTAGGTAATTGCAAGTCTTTATCTGATGGATATTCTCAAAAGGGGCAAATTATAGATCCATTAAGTCTTTGTACTTTTTCAGTACCAGCAAACTTTTGACTAAATTGTCTTTTCTCCAGGGAGCTTTCAGTGGCTGGAAAGTGATCCTGAATGTTGATCAAACGAAGGAAGCAGGATTCAGGCGCCTTCTTCAGTCAGGAGGAGCAGAAGTATGTAATTGATTGAAAAAAATAATTAAATATATGTGTGTTTCCTTAATTGGGGTTTTTGTGTTGTTTTGGTTTTTTTTCTCTGTTAAACTGTGCTGGGCATTTTTCACGTGAGTAAAAGGTCTTCACGAACTAAATTGCTTACACAGGCGTAGCTGAGACATGGTCAAAGGGTGGGAGGAAAAAGCTATGTCATCTTCACTTTGCAAGTGGTCAGGCAGAGCAGCTTGTCTGAGATCACACAAGTCAGTAGTGCTGGTGGGAATTGAGGATAGAATTTCTGTGCCCTGCTCTGCTGAGGAGGATCGCTCTTCTGAGAAGGTACGTGGTGGTACAGAATGCAGCTGTAAATGGTATTTTATTTCTCATATTGATTTCAGGTTAATTTGATGAGTGAAATTAAAGGTCACGAACCTCATTTGTCTTGGGGAAGAAACACAAAACTAAACTGGCTTTTCCCTGTCGTGTTTTGCCTGTAGGTGTTTTCTGGTCATTCTGTGTCCCTCTTTAAAGAAGCGACTCACCTCTTTGCTGACTTCAGTAAGCTGAAGCCAGATGACGCCAGGGTTAACGTAGCGGAGGCAGCAGCCCAGGGAGTGAACTGCGTGAAGCCGGAGTACATCGCTGACTACCTCATCCAGGTGGGCCTCCCTCAGGCCCAGCCCCCTGAATCCACTCACGTGCCTCCTTTGCCAGGAATTGTTGGCCACTGAGTGCCTGTGCTGAGGTGCTTTGGTTCGTGGCCTCAAATTTAACTGCTCTAGCATGTTCGGGTGCTGGCAGTGGGATCTGTTGCAGGGTATGGAACTGCTCACAGAACATAATCAAAATATTAGGTGTGCAATGTTCATTTTGTTATTTTCAGCAACTAATGAGCTGTTTCTTTTTTCTCAGAAGCTTCTTGAACTAACCCACTCATTTTTCCTTCCTCTGTTGAAGGATCCACCTCCCCCTGTGGATTCTTACTGCCTGCCGGAAGCAGAGTCTTACCTTCAGAATAACACAGCTCTTGGAACCAGATTATCCCAGAAAAGAAAAGCAACGGGAGAAATGAGCAGAGTCAAGCGATCCAGAATACACTGAGCAAATTCTCTGTTCTTAATTTGTACATTTTTAAATTCGTATTTATATTTTTTCATTCTCGCCAGAAAAATTAAAAGCTTTGAGTTTCGCTTCTAATTTGTCCTGAGATTAAAATAACTTTACAGTAATACTCATAGGAAGGATTGCTTTGGTTACCAGTAGCATCTAAAAACGTAGCAAGAACTCATCCAAAAAATTCTTTGTCTCATAAATGTCCAAACTGTCTCAGTAATGATTTTGTTTGGGGACACCACTGTATAATAATAGTTAAGAAATAACTTTATAAGATACTTATCACATCTTTTATCTGTGACTTGTGGGGAAAATACCAGTTGCTAAGAATTTTCTTGCATTTCACATGCAGTAATGGACTTAGATTTTACATTAATATGTTAATTTTTCCTCTTTTGATATTTTCTGTTGGAGGGGAAGGGGAAGCCAGACAAAAAAAACCCTGGCTTGTAAATTTTTGTACTCATAGAGGGTGTAATAAATTATTCCAATAGATGAGAGGTACTGTTGAGGTGCTGCTGTCCTGAGTGCTAACAAATCTGCTCAACAAACACAGAGCCAACTCTGTTATCCAAGAGGTGCAGTTTGTCTGACCATGGTCCTCCCTGTTTGAGTCTGTGGCAGAAACCAGAGCCAAAGACTTCCATTTCCAGCAGCTGGAAATATTCTCAGTCAGACAGCTACAATATTTGACAGAGTATTTGACGGTTCAGTAACTGTGGGGTCTGGGTCTCTATTTACTGAACTTCGTGTCTGTGAGCGCACTGAGTTAGTCTGTGCTCATGGAATCTGAAGAGCTGTATTTAGGCAGCTGGGATTGCTGCAGGGTTTGAGCAGAAAAGTGTGGCATCCAGTGGAGTTGTCTTGGAAAATATCAGTAACAGATGAAGTCTATTTAATTCGCCTCTTCCTTGTTTTGAAGGCAGGGGGTGTGCTCTACTTTCATTTTCTAGCTGATGAATACTGTTTTCTAGAAAGCCTTTGCATCAGTATCTGTTGAAGATCCAAGACCAAGTGACAAGCATCTAATCCCTGCGCTTTAACCTGGAAAATCATTCTAGGCTGGGGAGAACAAACCCTTTGCTGCTGGGGCAAGGGACAAGGGACCTGAGCTGTGGGTCTCCAGGTGAGAGAATAGGAAGGCAGCTTGTCTTTGTATGCAAGGCTGTGCTTCCTGCTTCTGCTTCCTGCCTCGGTGCAGCGGATGTTTTGTCAGCGAGCTCTGCAACCTACTGTCAGGATGACCTGAAGGAATTGTCAGGAAGGACTGCAAATGAATGTGAGGGATTTAATTCTTTTTAAAAAGTGAAATCTGTGCCCCAATCAGTGGGGGCTTGGCTGTGGCAAGATTGCCATGTTGAGTTGCAGTGACTACAGTCTTATCACCTGATTTGGTTTTTTTGCTCATAACAGCTTGGTGCTTTTTGTTATTTGTGGACGTCAAACACCTCTGACTTGTTCCAAGTCCCGTAATGGACTGAAAATAATGCTGCTATTAATGCCTTATATCACATTTTGAATTAACTTTAAATTAACTTTGAATTAACTGTATTTCACATATTTCACTCTGTTCTACCTCTGAAATGCTGCTTTGCATTGCAGGCATTTTAAATAGGTGTGAATATTACCAGGCAAGACCCAAGGTTTCTGTGACTTTTTCTTCCCACTCCCCAGAAGCTGCTGCGTAAGGGTGGCGCTGCTATTCTCACTTTACAGATAAAAAAGATCACTCCCTGACCCACTTAGCTAAGCTTTAAAGAATTCTTGGAGAAACACAGTTCCTGCAGCTGCTGTGAATCCTGGGGGCAGGGCAGAAGGGCAGCACCTAAAATCAGCCACATACCAACCCCCAGGGGAACCGGTAACCTGGGAGCTGAGCGTTACCTGTTCTCCAGCGTGCACTGCCCTGGGGGACACTGCTTTGAACTTAGGGGGGCCGCAGGGTTAGGGTGGGGGAACAAAGGCACAAAGCAGCTGTTCCAGCCAGAGCCAGCCCCTCTCCTGCCTTGAGCCTCGAATCCAGCGCGCTGCTGTCTGTATGTCACACAGAGACAAACACAACAAAAGCAAGACAAGCTTGGGAGGTATAAATTCAGTTGGTGCTGTTAAGATAAATTTATTTTCTCCAGCTTTCTTCACAGGAAACATCACGAAAAGTGCTTTACAGAGTTTGATACCATTACTCTAACATGGGACAAAAGGACAACAACAGGTGTGTGCACTGCACAGTTAAAGTTGTCATATGCAGAAGCCATGATAGGTAAACCAGGGTAAAAAAAAATCTACTGACAAAATATATATATATATAGTTCAGGTTTTGAACTTAATTTATGACTATAAACTTAATTATATAAATATACAGGCACCATTAGGTTCCTGTGTTAACTGTGGGGTCCGCACAGGGCTTCTCAGAAACAGATCATATTGTACTCTACTTTGCTGAAACAGTTTCTGCTGTGCTCCATGGGCTCCCAGCCAAACCATTTTCCCAGCCAGGCAGTATCATTCTTTTGCACTACAATAATCACTCAAATGGCTTTATCTTCATTTCTTCGTGTGAAGTCTGGTGGTGAGACATTCTGGTATATTGCTGAAAGCAAATTCAGTTTGGTTTTTTTTTTTTCCCCCACTTACAGAGATGTCCTATTACTATTCTTCCCTCAGTCATCTCTTCATTAAAAAAAAATAAAATGCTTTAGGCTAGACCCTGCTGTCCAGGTAAGACAGTTTTGTTTAAGCTAGCACGTTAGAAGTCATGCAACCCTACTCCTTCCCACAGCTGAGCTGTGCTGTACTGTGAGCAGCTCTACTGCCTTCCCTGTGCTGTATTCAGTGGCAATTGGGCTCCTATGGAGCCTCTGAGGCTCTAGGTTTCAATTCTTCAGGGAGATTGCATTTACTTCCTAGGCAATTTTGCAATGCTTGTGATACTACAACCCTGACAGAAGAAATGCAGCATGATAGAGACTCAGGAGTTCTTGCCTGCTGCTTTCTAAAGAAGTGGTGAATAATTCAGGCACATGGCTAAGAAATCCCTGGCATGGTAATAATGTAGATGAACAGAAGGAGGGGAATACCCTAGGGTAAAGAGAGATTTTCGCTGGGTTTTGAGTTGCAGGAAAAAAATGAGCAGAGCCAATTACCCAGAAAACACTGTTGTGCCAGTCTGCCTTTTACCTCGTTCCCAGATTAAAGACACAGTGCATGGTCGAAGAACTTGTCAGTCCTGAAGGTTACTGGGTGGTTAGTAATTAACACAATACGGAATTACAGTGGCAAGACACGGCTTTGGTGAGTGTAGCAGCAGAGATGAGTCTCAGAGGTGTGGGAGAGGGTACGAACAACTATCAGATTCATCAGCTCTGTTTTCCCCCTGCACTTCCTCAAAAAAAACCCCAGCCCTCAACACCTATTTGCCAACTTAATAAACCCCCAGCAGCCACAACTGGTTTTTGACAGAATACTGCTAACTGCTGTAATAGAACATCTACGGACGCAGTTACTCGGATGCAAAATCCAAGGTACGTTCTTCCCAACCAGTACTGGAAAGCAGCTGTTCTCTAGGATATGGTTCTCCGCTGTTGAGACACTGGCAGGCTTACACATCCAAACAGGCTTGAGCCTGCCCTGACAACACCTGCTTTGTACCTATAAATGCAACATGACCGGTAAGTGCTGTCAGTGCTTAGAGACTGAACGCTACTTACAGCTGCGTGCTCCCTAAAGCACGAGGTGAGAATGAAGAGATGAAACAAACCACAAAGACTAAGCCTGCCCTCCAGTGTTGCTTCACCTCAAACGCTGTAATCTAGTTTCAACGTCCAGCTGAATGCTACAGCAGGTGTATTAGATTAAGCGTGGCTGAGCCCAGTTGGTTGCTGGCCAGAGCCCAAGCAATACATCTGCTTCATCTCTGCCACAGAGAGGAGAATAACCCAGAAGTTAAAAACCAGTTTGCTACGGGCCTTGTTCACTTGCCCTTGAGAGCTGTTCAACCCAGACCTCAAGTGACACGTTCTCAAATCAAGGTTTAATGAAACCAACTTCATGACAAATAACTCCATTGAAACCAATGAAGTTAAACTCTGGGAGACCAGATTCATGTACGTTTTACCTCTCTCTCAATACATTTTTCTCTTGTATAAGCCTGTTTTTATGACTTGAATCATTTGGCTATGGTTGTACATACTTTGAAAGAGATACAGAATAAGTGATTTGTTTTAATTTAAAAAAGGAAGCTTATGACAGCATCTTAACTAAGGGTTTTCTGTAGGCAAGTTATTTGAAATAAAGCAAATTGTTACAACTCAATGACTTCACTGCTGTAACTGAGCTAGAAATAAAATTCAATACAGAAGAGAAGATAGGAGACAGGAAAAGGAACAGAAAAGGTCAGATTGAATAAAAATTAGTAAGAGCTCGCCATGCTAATCACTGGCGAGAAGAGTGAACTATGTACACAAAACTGAAGATTTCAGTACATCAGATGGCAAAAGCCAATCCCCATAGAAGTTATTAGGTTGATGGTGATTGCCGGGATACTCTAACTAACTCTGTAAACTTGGCAATTAAGGGGCAAGTGAACGTCAACAGAACAGTAACCCAAGGCGATGAATACTGGAAAGGTTTTAAACCACTCATACATGCTCTGGTGGATTCTGAGTTAGTGGTGATCTTTCAGGGGGACGATCTAGGCATCACCATGGACAGCTTGATGAAGACATCTGCTCAATGTGAAGTTGCAGTCAAGAAAGCGAGTAAGATGTTAGGCTGTATTAAAGACAGAACAATATGGAAAAATATTACAGCATCTATTTCTCTTAGAGATCCTCAATAAATATTTGCTCTTTCATCAGCACCTTAAAAAAAGCGGCATATTAGAAAAAGACAGGAAGGAAAGGGGTAAGAGAGTGGTAGGATCAGCTCTTTGTAGCTGGGAAGACAGCAAGACCAAGGTAGTTTATTTAAGAGGGGAATAGATAATAAACATCTTAAAAAGTAATTCTCCTTCCCCCCCCGTATAACGAGATATCACCTCAAAGTCATTTTAAGCCACCTACCAACATGTTGATCTGAATATCATTCATTACCACCATAATTACTCAAAAAAGCTCCCATGTTATTCTTCAGTTCTTATTATTCCCCTAGTTACACTCTTCCTCTGAAGCAACTGCTATATAGTTTGTTGAAATTTAACAGTAATCACTTCTGACAGAGAATTGTCACAGCTGATGCACATTAACAACTGTCTTAGAGATGCTGCAATGATAAAAATATCAGTAGGAGAAGAGAGCTGCTGGGCCTCATCTCTGTCCAGGACCCACCAGAGCTCTCATTTGGCTGCGTGCAGGCCACCATTGTGTTCTCTGCTTCTATTTGAGGGCCCACTGCAAAAGCTGAGCAATGAACCTTGAAATTACCAGCAACAGCAGACAAGGGCATATTCATAAGTTACTTCTTCATGTTCCTTCAGCTGCAGTTAACTGATAAACCAGGAGACAATAGTAAACAGGGTAATCACCTCTTCTTTATCTGCATTCCTTCCTCTCTACCTGTCCCTCTGCTTACCCCTCTCAGCTCTATTTTCTGATTATTTCTTTCCTTTATCTGTTTCACAGAAACCTCTCCATGGGCAACTATTTCCCTTTGGTTCATTCCCTTCATCTTCCTCCTCCACTGTCTGCCTTAGTACCATATTTTACAAGTTTGGAAGTTTCCTCTCTCTCCTGTATTTCCATTGTACCTGCATGCCACTTCAACTTAAATACGTGAAAGAATAAAGAGCAGGACATGGAAAGGGGAAGAAAACTACATTTCTATGACAAAATACCACTTAGGAGTGAACACCTCTGGTTCACATAGGTTGAACAGACTTTAAAACAGCCACATTGTAAGAGATGGCTATCAACTGTGAGCAGGATTTTATTTCAGTCAGGGAGTTCACAAAATAGAGCAATGTTGACTTTAATATGTTCCACATAAAGAGCCTCATATTAATATGCCATTTGGGTTGCACAGATAACTGAAGAGATGAAATACCAGATAGAGCACTCAGCCTGAACTTTCCCCTTAACCCATACATACTAAAATAAGTCTAATTACATTATACTTAAATAGGATGTATATTACATTCTGTAGAAATAAGCCTCTGCCAAAGAAGTATTAAAATACTATAATGAAAGCTAATATAAAGATCTTTATTAATAAAGATTTTTAGTCCTCTGTAGAACCTTCCATCAGCCCCAGCCCTTGACAAACAGCTTTGGCCTCACAACACCCCTGTGAGGTAGGTTGTTGGGTTTTTTTGGTACAGCTGGGGAAACCGAGGCAAAGTGAAAAATTACTTGCACATAGCAGCTCAGCAGAAAAACAAGGCCAAATCCCACTCTCTTGGTCCCACGCCTCCCGTGCTCTTGCTACAGAACCAGCTTGTTGCTCTTCAGCGCACACAGCTGTTTTAGATGGTACCTTCCCGATAATCCAGACGAGCTACTTTTTCTTGTGACTCATTGACACTGTGATACATTTTTAATATTTGCATTCTGGCTAAGAAGAACTTTACTGGACACCGAACTTCATTAACCTTGCCATATAAACACACATTCTAAGCAACTGAACATAAGCCCATGATATAATACGTACCATTTAGAAGATGCTATTTGAAACAGTATCTCAGCTTTTTCCCAAGCAGAAGTGAAGATTAATTTTCTTAAATACACAAGTTATTTCCTAATAAGATTGTTGGACAATCTTGGAATTTGTCCTTTCTAGGTTCTCTCCATTAGACAACAGATCAGACAGCTTTGTATCGATGCAAAATTCTACTTTCTCTACGGACGGGTTTTCCCAGTTCTTTTCTTTGAAGGGAAGAAATAAAACAGGATGCCTTCCCCAAGTACTGAAATTTAAACATTTTTGCTGATTTAAAGTCAGATGGATCTGTCACTTGTGAAATCAGTGCCTACCCCCACAGCACTTCTCCTATCCAACATCTTACACTCCACTCCCTACCTCAGGTCATGCATTTAATCCTACCACTCAGAAAACAGCCTTCCTAATCCCTCTCTCCTTATACCACCTGTGTTTTATTTGCATCATTACTACTCTCCCTAATTCATTAACTATTTAGTCTTCCCTCCTGCTCTATTTCACTTCAAAGAGAACACGGTAGAACTACACTTGGTGCTTCAGAAGCCAAACTTTAGATACGTGACAGTTATGACTTAGACTCCTCAGTTCTGTTTTCTGCCGTCCTTCTTCCATCTGCTAAGAGCTTGCAGGCTCTCCCATTAACCTCAATAGAGACAAGCTGTGTTCTTAACTTTTCCTGAAGACTTCATCTGCAAATATATGTCCGATCTAATTCATATATCTGAAGTTTAAATAAGCACGTCATTATTTTTTTATACTCTCAAATAAAAGCCCCTATTCACCATTAAAACCAATTTGGGATATTAAAAGCTGAAAACAGGGAGAGACAATTTGGGAACAAAGTTACAGTCAGGCAAAAAAGCCTGGATTGTGGCTGGTAATAAAGATTTCAAAGTATTCAAAGTAGTTTTGGTGAAATTTAGTTTCTTGGGACTCAGATACAAAGTGATCACATGAAATGAGGTATCCATTTCTCTGGCCATGTCAATATTGGAAAGAACAGTATTACTACCTTCTAAATGAGCGACCTTTAAAGCATATGAAGCCCTGTTAGTCTAATCATCTGCTCCATTTTAGTTAGGGTATTTGACAGAAAACCACAAGTAAGTCTAAAACTGCTCAACCAGGCAGAAATTAAGATTTTCTAATCTAGAAATTAGAAAGACAAAAAGCTACTGTTGCAAAATCTCAGATAAGTGAACTCCAAAACGCGCAGCCCAATCAAATTTACATTGTGTTTACCTGACCTGAGCAGTACAGGTGTCTCAGCCATGGTGTGGTGCCAGTGTTTCCAAGAGCTGACAGATGCAGTCAAACACTAAAAGCTCTGGTCCCTGGGGTGTCAGGCCTCTAACGCAGTTTGTATCCTTACAAATTCACACATTTGTAACAGAGGTGCTGTGGCCATGACTGGTAATGCTACAAATACAAAACTGAAGTAACAGGAGACAGTCACTTTTGGTTGTCAGTTCCTCTTCATTTGCGAATAAGACTAAACCTGGCACAGCTAAACCAGAAGAGGTGGGGTGGGGCAAATCTAGTCCTCCCCTACATTTATCATCAGCTCAAGTAAATACAGATGCCAGATTCCTAGAGCAGGCATTTGGGAAGACCAGCTTTATTAAAATTATCTAGTTTTTGGGATTTTATCATCCTTAAATACAGGCTGTATCACTGAGAACCACAAATCCAAAGTGTTCCTTTCCCAGTAAGCACTGGCCATTTAAATATTCTACTAGCAAGTTCATAACTTTATGGCTGTACTTTTATTTTAACCCAGGGGAAGTAAAATGGAACCTTCAAACTGGAATTAACAAGTAACCCATAATAAAATCGTGCCACAGGCTAGGGAGTTCCTGAAGCAGCACATAAACTGCATTGTACTGACTGGCAGCAAGAATCTCATTTCTACAACTGACAACCCTTAATTTATGGAATGAGCCTTCAACCAGCATTTTGGAGGAATGAAAAGGGCATTCTTAGCATGCCTCGAATGAATGCAACAACAAACCAGACGAAGTTGGACTTCAGAGTCTCAAAAGTGTACCAAGCTTCCACTTTCAAAATTTCAGGCATGCAGAACAATTACTTGGTACAAGGAAGATACTGACAACTGGCATTTTGATAGTTGTTGGCAGCAATATTTAACACAAGGAACATTTTAAAACAGTTTAACATTCTGTACTATGGAAATCTGCTGCGTTTCTGGTTCAGGTTTTTTTTTTTTTCATGACTCCAGAAAGAAACTGGAATGAAATGCTTGAGACAAACCCCCAAAATAACACCTTTAGTTATCAGCACCTGATGGACTCTAGTGACAGCAACCATCCAGAGGCTGGGTTTTTTCCCCATTCTTCAATTTAGCAGAGGTACTTCCAAGTGAAAAGCAAATCAGAGCTTCATTCATACTCAATTCACAATCTCAAACCAGTCCTACATGGCGGTAGAGTAAGAAGACATTGTGACAAGTATCAAACTAAACTTCTATGTATAAATAAAAGTTGTATTAATATGCACAGCTATAAGCTCTGAAACAGAGCCCACCTGATCGTAAGGCTCACTGACTGCTCCATGGCCTGTCCCTTGAGAGATCCAAACGCTCTGCCTTTGCTCAGCTACCGTATGGTCACGATCTCAAACCAAAACGTTAACGACTCATTAGACTCCAAAATCCATGTATATTACCACTTCATTTGATTTGAGACTTTTTGAGGGTTTTCTTGAACTGCCAGAATTCATGCCCAAAAACCTGATATAATGATGTCCTGGCTGCAGGGAGGCGTGGAGCTCAGAGCTGGGCAGGCTATTCTGTCCCACCCACATCACCACTGGGGGGGGCGCGTGGTTTTGGGGGGAGAAAAGGTGAGCACACCCTCTGAGTGGCACCATTCTGTTCCCTCTCTTCCTCACAAGTTGTGGTAGCACTGTAGACTATCGGTGACCAGCGCTGAGGACTCTGTCCCTCCGCCACCCGTCCCTTCCCACTCCTCGGTGAATGCAGCCGGGACGCAGCTCCGAAAAAAAAGTGGCGGTGAGCCGAGTGGTGTAGTCCAGGAATGGAGTGGCAGCGAGCTTGAGCCCAGCCCAGCTGAGCCGAACCAAAGACTGCCGACCACAGCCGAGCCCAGTGCTCCAGAAAAGCAGGCGGCGCAATGCGGATGATCCAGCTTTTTGGGGGTTTGTCTGCCGCTGTTTTTCATTTTCTTGGGGATGGGAATGTTAGCCACAGACAGTGCCTCCCATCCTTTGTCTCGGGAGGGCCATGTGGCACCGGCTAAGGAGAGTATCCGCCACCTGGTCTTTGTCCCGGGAATAACTGTGAGTCCCCGCCAGGCCGCAGGAATGTCCACCGTCTTGTTTTTGTCCCAGTGGCCATGTACTATTCACCTGAGCTGGTGAACACCTTTTGTGTGTAAAGCACCTTCTCTCCTGCATACTTTTGTTATTAATGTTGTTGTTACCTTGTGTTTCTTATTCCATTGCTGCTCGCTTTCAGTAAATTGTTATCTCAACCCGCAGTCCCTTTGTTCCTCTCTCACCGGAGGGAGACGAGGGGGGCAGAAGTACATTAAAGTCATTGGGCAGGAAGCCAAACCTTCAGCTGAGGACTCAGGAGATAAGAAGGGGAGTGGCTTATTTGGAGCTTAATTCCCAGCTGGTGTTAAACCACCACATTTAACTGGCTCCCAACATAAGGCACAAGAGGGTTGAGATAGCAACGGATCCGCCAAAAGCAGATTGGAAACAATTTTGATCTAAGCATTTGTGTATTAGGTACAGAACTCCCTGGTTACCAGGTTGCTTGGTCTGTTCATGGGGGTGTGGTACCTAACCCTGAATATACCTCAGGGTATGAACTGTGTGTTCCTTACAAAGTTCTTTTTCAAAGCAGGGAGAGGGATCAGGATTGCTTTGTTGATGTCCTGTGTGGCATCAGTCTATTGCATTATAACATCAAGGGCAGTGGGGGTCATGTGGGGGTAAAACAGTGTTGTTCGCCTGCCCTGCTCTTGGCCGCTACCTCTGGGGATTCAGAGGTAATAACTGTACCCAGCCTGCGGGGGGAATAGGGGAGGATGATTTTCCCCAGCCTTTCACCCCTTCTCCTCCTTCAGGCCTGCTATAACAGCTTTTGAGAATTCTGAACTCCCTCTGGATATTAAGGAAAGCATGTTCTTGTTGCTGTGTCTGCTACGTCTCCCTATTACATTTACAACACGTTTAGAGTCAGTGTGATCTACACCATGTTCAGAGGCAGCACAGAAATCTCTAGGGATGTTGTCCAGGGACCTGCCATGGGGGTGGATAGCCACGAGTGGAATGTGGGAGAAAATGGGCCAGCTCTGAAGGAGTATTCTGCTCCAATGGTTTGGAAGTTCACCCATGAATAATTACAGGGCCCTGAAAAAATGGCAGAATATTTGAAAGAAAAATGCTGTGTCAGTTCCAGAGAGGTGCAAAGTTATGCAACATGCTGGGCCCTGGCTACTATTTACCAGGCACTGCTCATTACTAGACAGCACCCTCAGAGGAGCAGGAGGAAAGCAGACCAACAGGCACTGTGGCCACTCAAACTGCAGCTGAACCAGAGGAACAACCTGTGTCATTGGCCCCTTATACAGAAGAAATCCAAGACTAAATCAGTCCATGCAGTGAGTGATGAAGAGGAAGCAGGACCCCCACAACCAGTGGAAGAGACAATCACCCAGAGATAATCATCCAATCCCTATCCGTGGGTGAGCTGCGAGATAGACAAAAATATTCCAGTCCACAGTCAGGTGAGCCCTTGGTGACCTGGCTGCTCCAGCGCTGGGATACTGCAGCCAACGGTGTGACACTAAATGGTTATGAAGCCGAACAAGTAGGATCCCTTTCCCGGGATGGGATTGACCAGAGGATTGGGAAAAGACCAGAAACTCTCAGCCTCTGCAGGATCTGCATGAGGGAAAGGTATCTTGCAGGGCTGACCTTATAGTGCACCAAGACCTGCAGAACACCACAGAGCAATCAGATGTGCTGGAGGCAATCTATAAGGATTCAAATAATGAGCAATCCCCCATAAATCCAAATGGCATTCAGTGCACCCAAACCACGTGGCAAGAGTTCCTATGGAGCATGCCATCATCATATGCCAACTCACTGTCAGTGATGTCATGGAAGGAAGGCGAATAAAGAGTGGACAATTTGGTTACCAAATTCTCGCTACATAAAGAAAGTATCTCCTCCCCAATACAGGCCTGTGTCTCATCCGTGGAGAGACTGACCAAGGACTTCCAGCAAATTAAAGAGGAAATGTCCCATGCCCTGCCAGTACAGACCAGAGTTTCTGCTATTAGAAGCAGGCACCCCCCTGCTCGAGGGAGAGGGTACGCATTGAGGTAACCGGTGGTTTTACCTGCATGACCACAGAGAAGACATGAGGAAGTGGGATGGAAACCCCACCTCTGCTCTAGCACCACGGGCAAGTCGAGAGGAGGAACAGCCTCAGAAATACTAGAAGGAATGACGTTTTGTCCAATCCTCTTGAAGGGACCTCCAACTCATATTTACAAGAAGTGAACAAGGACTAGAGTGGCCCGACCTCCAGTGGAAGAAAGGGAATCTATTGGACTGTGTGGCCTGGCACATCAGACCCACAAGAATATAAGGCTTTAGCTGACACCGGTGTACAACGTAACCTGATGCCATCAAGATATGTAGGGACAGAATCCACCTCTATTTCTGCGGTGGCAGGAGGATCCCAAGAGCTGACTGTACTGGAGGTTACAGTGAGCCTGACTGGGAATAAATAGCAAAAACACCCTGTTGTGACTGGCCCAGAGGCCTTGCGCATCCTTGGCATAGACTACCTCAGGAAAGGGTATTTCAAGGACCCAAAAGGGCACCAGAGGGCTTTTGGTGTAGCTACTATGGAGACAGAGGAAATTACACACCTCAATACCTTGCCTGGCCTCTCGGAGAACCCTTCTGCTGTGGGACTGTCGGGGGTTGAAGAACAAGAGGTACCAATGCACCACAAGAGTGCATCGTCAGCAATGCCGCACGAATCGAGACTGTGACTGCCTGTAAAGAACTGGTAGAAACAGAATATGCTTCATAATTGCCTTTGTTCCAAATACAAGAAGCAAATTCTTTTGACTGTTACAGCAGCACCTGCCTGTGGTGCGTGTTAAATGTGCCACTGCTACTTAGTTACCACCTGCCATAAGGCATTGCCACCTCTGACCCTATGTAAGAAAATGCCTAAGACGTGCCTGGGGACGGAGATTGAAGACACGCCTCGGGATCCGGCATCTTGCATGGAAGCTTGAAGGCAGGAACCCTGCCCCTCACATGAGCCACGGGCACAGCGACCCCACACGAGCGGCAGGGACACGATGACCCCACACGTACAAGGTGGCTGTGTGACTTCAGAGCGGCTGCGGAGACTCCCCTGCATTCCGGCGAGCCGGGGCTGCGCTGCGCTAAGGCGGGAAACCCTGCCCACACATACACACACGCACAGCTGGCATGTCCTTGTGGGCACACACCACGGACACACACGCCACGGATGCACGCGAGCCGTGCCCCAGCACTGCCTGTGCAGCACCGTGACCAGCCTGGCTGGACCCAGGATGCACTGCACGACCGACACATGCTGCAACAACTCCACTCACACTGCAGACACAAAAGACCAGAGAAAAACATGACAGTGATCTCCCCCCCGCCCTCATCACCAAGGATGAGATCCAGCGTTTAGTTCAGAGTGGTGATAACACCCTTTCCTGTGCTTCTAATAATTACTCTTACCTTTTCCCACTTTTATTTTTCCTTCTTTGTCTCTCTGCCTCTTTTATAGTTAGTAAAGTTGAATTATTGTTTTGGATACCAACATCTGACCTTGTTTTTGTCTTAATCTCGCTTTTGGGTATATTTGAACTTAAATTCCTTCCCACATTAACAGACAGAAGCACACTTCACCTCTCTGTAGCTAAGCAGGCTGGAACACCCCCATTCATAAGACGATTCGTGGAGAGCCAGGGAGTAAGCAGCAAGACTCACTCACCCTTTAATAGCAGTGCTGAAGTCCAACAGAGAGTGGGGACTGACAGCTGACTCTCATGGCCCGAATGAGGTCACATCCCCACTGAGTGCTGCAGTGCTGGACGTGCTGGAACTTCAGTATGAACTGGAGTCCAAAGCAGCAAAGTGGTGCCACCATCAATACTGATACCGTGTGTTTCTCCATTCCTTTGGCAGCAGAGTGCAGGCCACAGTTTGCCTTCACCTGGAGGGGTGTCCAGGGAACCGACTGCCCCAGGGGCGGAAACACAGCCCCGTTACTTGCCATGGATCGATCCAGAATGCACTGGAAAAGGGCGAGGCTCCAGAACACTTGCTGTGCTGTACATCGATGACATCATTGTGTGGGGGAACACAGCGGGGAAACTCTTTGAGAAAGGGGAGAAGATAATCCAAATCCTCCTGAAGCTTGGCTTTGCCGTAAAACAAAGTAAGGTCAAGGGACCTGCCCAGGAAATTCAGTTTTTAGGAGTACAGTGGCAAGATGACATCACCAGATTCCAATGGACGTGGTCAACAAAACAGCAGCTACGTCTCCACTGACTAGCAAGAAGGAAATACAGGCTTTCCTAGAGGCTGGGGTTTTTTGAAAATGCATATACCACAGTACAATCAGATTGTGAGCCCTCTCTACCTCGTGACATGGAAGAAGAACCATTTCGAGTGGGGTCCTGAAAAACAAGCTTTTGAAGAGATCAAACGAGACTGCCCATCCAGTAGCCCTTTGGCCACTCAGGTCAGGATAGAATGTAAAAAAGTGAGCTCTACACCGCAGCTGGGGAGAATGGTACTTCCAGGAGTCTCTGGCAAAAAGTACCCTAGAGACTCGAGAAAATTCCCAGAGTTGGGGATACAAAGGATCCCAGGCCTGCTACACCTCAACTGAAAAAGGGATACTGGGAGCTTATAAAAAAAGAGTTCAAGCTGCTTCAGAAGGGATTGGCCCAGTTCCTCCTGGCACCCTGAGTGCCAGTGCTGGGTGTTCAAGAGGAAAGTCCCTTTTACACATCATGCCACTGATACTATGTACAGTAAGTGGATTGCACTGATCACGCAGCGAGTTTGAAAGGAAACCCCAACCTCTCAGGAACTTGGAAATCATCACAAACTGGCCTGAAGGTGAAAATTTCAGACTATCATCAGAAAAGGAGGTGGTGAAATGTGTCAAGGAGGCCCCACCACATAATCAGCTACCTGAAGGGCAGCATGCTCTCTTCACTGAGGGTTCCTGCTGCATTGTGGCGACAAACCGAAAATGAAAAGCAGCCGGATGGAGTCCTAAGCAGCGAATCACAGAAGCCATTGAGGAACACGATGGATCAAGTCAGATGGCAGAGCTGAAAGCCATCCAGCTGGCTTTAGATATCACTGAATGAGCTATGGCCAACACTCTACCTCTACACCAACCCATGGGTGGCAGCAAATGCTCTCGGGGACTGGCTGGATCAATGGAAAAAGACCAACTGCCAGCGCAGAGGGAAACCCATCTGGGCTGCTGAACTGTGGCAAGACATTGCTGCCAGGGTAGGGAAGTTGGCTGTAAAAGTACATCATACAGCTGCACACAAACCCAAGATTTGGTCTACTGAAGAGCACCACAATGGACAGGTGGATCGAGCTGCCAGGATTAAAGCATCTCAGATCCGACACTAGCAACATAAGGGTGAATTATTTCTGGCTCGGTGGGCCCCCGATGGTCATTACAGAAGAGACAAAACATACAGATAGGCTTGTGAGTGAGGGGTGGACTTCACCATGGAAATTACCTCACAGGTTACCCATCACTGTGAAACGTACTGCAATAAAGCAGGCCAAGTGGGTAAACCCCCTGCGGTATGGGGGACGATGGTCAAAATATAAATATGGGAAGGCCTGGCACATTGATAACATCACATTGCTGCAAACCCCTGTCAAGGCAAGTGCTACGTGCTGACAATGGTGGAAACAACCACTGCATGGCTGGAGACACACCCAGTGCCTCATGCCACCACCCATAACACCATCCTGGGCCTTGAAAAGCAAGCAAGTCCTGTGCTGACACAGGACCCCAGAGCGAACCGAGTCAGACAACAGGACTCATTTCAAAACCAGCCTCATAGACCCCTGGGCCAGAGAGCACAGAATTAAGTGGATGTATCATACTTCCCCTCATGCACCAGCCTCTGGGAAAACTGAATGTACAACGAACAGTTTGAAAGCAATGGACGGTGGGACCTTCAGACACTGGGATCTACATTTAGCAAAGGTCACCTGGTTAGTTAACACTAGAGGTTCTGCCAATCACGCTGACTCTGCCCAGTCAGAACCCTTACCTACTACAGAAGGAGACAAAGTCCCCATGGTGCATATGAGAAGTTAGGGAAGACAGTTTGGACTAGTCCTGCCTCAAGCAAAGGCAAACCCACGTGCAGATTGTTTTTGCCCAAGAGCCTGGGTGCACTTAGCGGGTAACGGAGAGGGACAGGGAATCACTATGTGCACCCCAAGGGGATCTGATTTTTGGGAGAGAACAGTCTGTGATGTTCAACGGTGTATGTAATATTGGCTGCTGAATGACACTGCCACCATGTGTCATAACTACCACGGACAATGAGTATGGACTGCTCCAGCTACACCAGTTGTGAGCTCCTGATGCAGCCTGCAACCAAGTGACAGCACAACAGCTCTCTGACATGGAAGACATCCAGGATGGAAAGAGCCCACAGACAGGGACTAACTGAACTCAACAGATGTCTTGGGGGACAGCCATTGACTAGTGAAATGATGCCTGTGCTTGTGTATAGTCATGTGTATATATATATATACATATACACACACATATATATACACATGCATATACACACTTGGAATGTCTTAGATTTGGGCATGACGTAGATACTTTAGAATAAGGGGTGCATAATGTCCTGGTTGCAGAGATGGGGCAGAGCTTAGAGCCACGTGGGCATGTGGGCAACTCTCTTTAGATCATCAGGAAAGGTGTTATAAGACTTCACATTTCTACCCCCCATCAAGAGACACATCCATTTACCATGAATTCCACAGAAATTGTGACAACAATAGTTTGTCTGGCAACAATGGTTTTTCAAGGAAGATACATAGCTCAGAGTCCAAGGTATCAGTCTTTCAGCAGGGTTTTGCTTCCAAATGAAGTCTCCAACTTTAAGAATAGTCTCTTGAGCCCTCTCTTTAATAGCAGCTTCTAGCAGAAGTTTTAGAGACAGTGAACTCTGCAAGGGCAAGGCCAGTTTTAGTCCGTGCACAAAAAATCAGTTGAAACCCCAGCCCCATCGAAGTCAATAGCAAAATCCACACTGGCCTCAGAGAAGCAGTTTTAACGCAAGTCAGCAGTTAGTCAAAGGGAACCCAATTAGGTGATTCCTGCACTATCCTCATTTTCTGCACATACACAGTACTCCCACACACGTAAGCAAACTTTGATTTGTTCCCTTGTTTTTCTTGCCATTGGCAACTCCTGGGGATGTTGAGTCTATTTTTTGGCATTTACTCTGAAAAATCTCAACACTGGAGCACACCACTGTTGTACTTCATTTTGCTTCTGGTGTAAGAATTCAGAGAAGAGAAAAACAGTTACAGCAGAACACTTTTGGTACTTAACAGGTTTGGTTCACCAAAACAGAGTTACAGGCAACATCCTATATTCTTAGTGTATCAGTGCCATTTTGCCTACTTCCACTAAATTAACTTAAGGAAGTCACTGCCTTCCATTATTACTAAACTTTCTGTGAATAAGCATCATTTATGAATCATACTTAGAGGATTTCTGCCTCAAAGAACCTACGTGCTTCACAGAAGTAGCCAAACACATCAGGCTTACCAGCTTTAGTTATCCCTCTGTGTGCGAAGTTATTTTGGTTGTCGAGTAACCATCACTCTTCAACAAACAAATAATGATGTTTGATAGAAGACAGTTTTTATGTAGTATCGCTACTGCCATGTATCTCATTTTAAAGGACAAATTCTGAAGCCTGTAGTTGGAGTCCAGATACTTCTGTGTCAAACCAAAAACTCTCAGTGCTTTAGGGTGAGAAAGATAAACTTCATGACAAAAACCAAAATAAACCCTATTTCACTACAACGTCTTATCATCATTTAAATATACTGCAAATTGATAGCAGAAACAAGGTAGGCTTTTTTCTTTTGTGGGTTAATAGAAAAAAAAAAAAGCTTAAACAGACAACTGTGAAAATGGCTAATGCAAACAGACCATTCAAACCCATCATTCCTCCAATCTGATACTGAATGAGTTTTAATTTGTTTTGCAGTTACTTCGGTACAGCTGTCTAAAAAGGTAAACAAACTACAGCTCTGTTATACTTGGATAGTATGAGTGGTATGGTACGCTCCAGAAGTCTCTAGTAGGCTATGGCTACACATGACAGGATTCCTCAGAAGGGGAACAAACAGGTTTTGTCATTAAGGTCACTTAAATCTTTGTTATAGCAAATTGGAACCAAATGGCTGACTTCTGCAGGATTTCTGACAGGAATCCAGTAGAGCTGGTTTCAAGTTTCAGATGGCCACTAAAACAGCTGTAACCTTCTCTTCCAGAAGTTGTGATCCACATGGTGTCCACAATGAGTGCAGCAAGTCTGAGGTAGTCAACCTTTACGAAGGCTCAGTATCTGAACATAAAAAGATTTTTGAAATGACCACTGGCTGTAGGTATCTTTCTGAGCAATTACAGAACACTGATGACTCTTGTTCAATCATTTACATTAATTTGCCCCATATCCAATGGAGAAGTTGCAACATATTATGCTTCCATAGTGCAGGAGAACCAATCACTTACGTCAAAGTAGTCTGCACTCGCTGCAGTAGATCCAGCAGAAATAAGGTGGCATGTTCATCATAGCTGTTAGCTGTAGTTTAGTTACCTTAGTAGAAGGGTTACCAAAAATGCATTCCTTAATTGTAATGTGTGTGCGGCTCTACTGATCCCCAAGCACAGCATACTGGTTGTCTAGCTGAAGTTTAAGTGCCTGGTTTTTTGACACCTCATCCCTACCTCTAGTTTTGTATTTTACTACTTCAAAGCTCTTCTCCATTTCTTTATCCCTAAGGGAAAATAAATGTAATCAGTAAATATCTTATCACTAACTTGTGAATTGTGAATTTCTAGACTATATCCACCCCATCCCAACAAAAACATTATGAACACAAAACAAACACTAAGGTCTAAAGTTTAACAGAATAGCCAAACATTCCCAAGCAAATCTTATCTCCAAAATAAGCTCATCACCCAGTACGATTCAGATTGTTAATATTGACATTTATATTCTCAAAAGTAAATTTAAGTGCAATTATGAAAAACAGGTTCTAGAAAGCAGAAGTCAATTTCCAGACTGTTCATTCAGAATTTCACCTTGACTCAATTTGTAACGTTTAAACCCTAAAGCATCAATGACAGCATGTTTCGTTTGCCAAGCAGACAAAGCCACACCAAAAAAAACCCCCAGAGCTTCTGCTAAGCTGTATTAAACAGCAGCACAGCAAGTACAGGGGGAAAAAAAACCCAAAACAAAACAATCAAACTACAACAATAACAAAAAGGACAAAATGAAAAACCACCAACAAAACACCAAAAAAACCCCAAGTGAATTAAGTATTGGTCTAGCTATCTCTTCTCTTGAGAATGAGGTTATGGTAAGATCAGGACTCAAAAGCAGGGTGAGACTCAAGTCTTCAGCACCACATAATACAAAACTTCAGCAAAACTTAGGGAGCTCATCACTGTTTACCACAGCTCAGACAGCAAGTGTATAGATTTGTATTTGTATCAAACCCCATTTTTCCACTTCAGCTGCCTTCACATCTCTAAAGGCAGTGTGCTCAAGACTTCCTACATGTCTGCTGAAGGTAGTAACACAGAGCCTCCCTTCCCATGGCTTAGTGTCTCAGGGAACCAGATGCTGTCAAGTGCATAAATATTCTGCTTCAGGGAAATCCTTCAGCCATCAAAGATGACATAACTGGCAGTCTTGTTTGGCTATCTTACTACTGGGCTAGGCCCTATGAAAGTTATTTCATGGCAATAGAGTTGGAAAATACAGCTAAGACCTCTCAGTAATTTCTTTCTCTGTAGAAAGATTCAGGCTTAAGCCCTACACAACATAAGAACTTAGAGAAGGCAGATAACTTATGTTCCTTAGGGAATTAATGGAATGTACTTACTTTCGACTGTCTACAAGCTTGGCGGTGGACTGCAGTGATGGGAACTGCGTATCACTATAGATTTCTGGTGGTCCTTGCTGTGCTCTCCGTGGCCTGCCGCCCTCCCGGGCACCGGGCGGCCTGTACACACCACCAGTCTGAACTGGCTCTGGAGCTTCTGTAACTAGGTACAAGAACGACAGTTACACGAGAGAACAGGTTTGCATTTATAGCTGAAAAAAAAAAAACAACCACCAAACAAAACCACCAACACGCAAACCAAACTCCACAAATCTTATAAGTACGTTTTCGCACCTTTTAGAGCTTTGGACGCGAATATTTTAGACAAAGTAGGAAATCAGCTATCACCTAATTCAATCTATACTCAGTAGTCAAATTAAAACATGACTAATTAACTTTACCTCCTTGCTTGTACAAACGAGGAAGAACAAAGCAGACTATTTTTCAGTAATTTCTCAGTGGAACAGAATATTCTGAACTCAGATCACGACTTGGTAGTTTACCTCCACTGATGCTAATAAACTGTATTTAATAAAAAACCTAAAGTCCTACCCTACTTAAAGAATCAATTTTGCAATGTCACATTCTCTGTATCCTAGAACTGATTTGAAAAGTGTGCTACTAACCATGGAAGCCTTCTCAAGAATTGCCATGTTAGACATCAGATATTGGCTGAACATCCACAGAAGCGTTACAGCAGTATTTTTAGATCAACAGAAATGCTTCCCACAGACATTTTGTAGATTGTAGATAGTAAATGGATCTCCTGAAAAGACAGAATGCTTCGCTCCTGCCCCTTTGAAGTCAGAAATAAAAATAATTCCACTTGTGCTTTAAAGTATGTGGCAGATACTTTAAATTCAATTCACTTCCTCAGAAGCCTTCACAGGAAAATTTCCTCGTCTACTAGCACGCCAAATAAGCCACTAGTATGTTAATGGGTGCTAGAACAAGAAGTGTTCCTTGAGCTTTACCCAGTGAGCAGCTTAATTCAACCTGATGCGCTTCCGACTGGAAAAAACAACTCTGAGTTAAATTTACCAATTGGTTCAACGACAGGTGCTGGTGCAGGAGCTGACTTGTTCCAAGGACCAGACGATCTGTCTACACCACCACCACCAGTCTCTTCCCAACTGTCACCAGGTTCTTCTCTCTTTTCACTTTCATCATCTTCCTTTTCACTATAAAAAAAGAAATGATGAGTAGTACCTTACAGGCAGAGGTTTAAGACCTGCCAGAGATTACACAATCCCCATAAACAAGACTTCATGGCTGCTGTACTGAAGGCACTAGCTTAAACCAGACTACATTAGTCCCATAACCACTGTACTAGTAATTCCATCTGAACAATTTTTGGCACGCTGCTACATAACTTGGAAACTGAGAAGGAAAAATGTACTTGAGAAGGAAAACTTTCCAAAAAAAGACAAATTTAGCTTGAACTAAGTGATCAAAGAAACTAGTATCTTATTTTGAGCTTAAAGGCTTTTTTCTTACTGAGACAGTCATGCATTTGAAAGGGTCGAGAAGACAAAGCAGGACAGGTCTACAAGTCCAGTTTCCATAAAATGCTTTAGTCAAGAGGAAAAAATAGTGGAGTATTGATGAAAAAAAGCAAGTTCTTAGCTCACATTCCCTACAGGCAGCACATGAGAAACACTCTCATATGACCCATACACACATAGTCTACAATCAAACTCAGATTTTTTTTTTAAAGCAATTAAAAAAACCCTACAAGGGAGTAAAATATGTAATGTTTTAAAGATAAATCCTATGCAAAAGCTTGACTGTATTTTATTTAGAGTATTTTGTTTTCTGCAGAAATAGTCAAGAGATCCAAAATAATTTGCTAGTCACAGCTACAACAGAAAGCTGTGTGGTAGAATGTGACAGATGTGGAGGGTGAGGCTGTTGAAAAAAATCCAGACACTGATCTCAACAGCAGGAAAGTGTCAATTCAGAAGTTTGTAATACACTAAATTCTACTAATCATGATCTATGTAAGCTTTTTGTGTAAACAGCAATCAGAGAACAGCAAAATACGCCTATCATTTTTGAAAACTAAATGACCTTTTACTGCTCATCCAATCACATTAACAATCATAGTAAGGTGGTCCAAGGGCCTAAACACATCACGACCCTATTTTAAATGAGTCAGAAGCAGATGCCTACAAACTACAACAGAACCAGTACAAGTAACAACCCACCCCACCAGACACTCGATATCTTACTTTCAGCAAAGAGATCTCCAGAGATGGATAATTTATAACCTTTCGTGTTTTGGGGGGTTTTTTTCTACCTTTTACTTTCCCTTCAACTTCCTGAGTGGTTACTAAGTTCTGTGACAGAAGCTTCCATGTGCCTGGAAGTCTGCCACAGCATTAAAAGCATTCCGAATGCCAGCCTTTGTCTGGAAAACCAAAGTACTGGCTTTCCAGTCAAACAGCACGAGCTGTAAGTGAAGCTGCAGCCCACTGCTTACTTGTCTATTCAGACAAGTGACTATCCACTGTGACACTTCGATGGCATGGACAGTTTGTGAGCCAAATGTATCAAATCTCTCTTTAACTGGATGCCATGGTAGCAGCTCTAAAGAAAAAAATCCATTCTTTTTAAACATAGATAAAGATTATACCGGAGAAAAGAAATAAAGAAAAAGTAGTACCTTATTTGCATGGACTGAACTCTAAGACCACTATAATCAATTTCTTCCTTTTGCTCAAACTCCTTCCAATCATCCTCTTCCTGTAAGAAGAGAAAAATTAAGTTGTCACTTTCTTTACAACAAAAGTAGAAAAACGGAATGGAACTAAGATAATGCAAAGAAGGTGAAGGTGCAGTTCTAGGAGAAACCAAACTGTGTCCACCCACTGCCAGGAGGGGAAAGAATTGCACGCCCTCCTCCCCTAACGTAAGTGTCACCAGGGACACACTTGCCAGCTGACTTTAACTCACTACAACAGCTAAGAAATGCCCCAGCAAAGAAGTCGTTCAAGTGAAAGAAAACCACATCATCTCAGTAAAAATCCATTAGGCAGTCAAGGGACAACACAAAGCATGGAAGAGGACTGTGCAGTCATGACCAGGGAAATACAAGGCAAGTCCTCTCTCTGGCACTAACGGTAAGCTTTTGTGACAGCTTGAATGCACACGAAGCTTTAGATTTACTTTTTCACCACCTATTTCATGAGCAAAACAGTAAACATCATCTGGAATGGCTTACAGTGGATTTATGACAGAGATTAATACTGGTACATTTGATTTTTTCCACATTCACAGCCATGTTTACAGTCTCGTTTTCTTAGAAATGTTTTTATAACACTAGGAAGGTCAGCTTCAAACCCACAGCAATCTTAGTACACAAAAACATGTATCTTTCGAGACCACCACTAAAGGGTTTTAAAACAGGGGTCTGATTATGTGTTTGGGGAAAGAGGGATTCACCGAAGTGGAGTTAATTTTGTCCTACTGTGTCATCAGCAGATCCTGGGGTTATTAAGGTAGGCCAGAAATGGACCACAACAGATAAGCAGTCCTCAAAATGCTCCCAGTCACAGCTTTAAGACACACACAGCCTAATTAATAGTTCACATAATTCCTACACACTACATGAAATGCAGTTATACTACTTTAAATAGGAAGACCTTGAGAACAAGGTCTGACAAAGGTACAGTCCCCTTTCCACTGAACAGCTGGGAATAAAGCTTCTTTTAGAGCCCTACGCTAGGACCTTCTACACTGTCAATCTCCAGCAGAAAAACTCTGACCTGCTTTAGAGTTACAGCAGAAGTAGGAAGTGACCCCATGTAACTGCACCGTCTGCTGAAGATTCAGTCTTTTGGAAGAGCATGAATCTACAGCTCTAAAATGTTTTAGATTTCTTATATCCCCATCTCCATGGAAACATCACAGTTTCCAAGCTAACGTACCTTTCACGTTTAGTGATTTTTATTTCTAATCCAAGTACAAGCTTCAGTCAAAGCCACATATTATTTTACCAGCAAGTGAGTAAAACAGCAGCTGAAAGATTACCACTGACCTTGATCTACTCAGAAAGCTACTGCACTTGTCAAGCTCTCAGAGTTAAGTATCAGGAAACAGCAGAGTTTTTCTTAAAATTCGTTTTGAAATAGACAGCATTAGACCTCTTATAAAACTGCTTCTGGTTTCAGTATTCAATCTAGCACCAGAAAATATCCTTAAATCATTGATCCCCTATGTAACAATGAAGGAAGCAAGGTATTTGACTTCCAAAAACCCTTTCACAAGCCCTCTTTTTATATTCAGAGTGTACAAAATTATCACAGGGACAGATGAAGATTTGGTTTGTAGCAGTAAAATAGAGAAGAGATCCTCAGTTTACTACTTGTTAAAGCCCCCAAGGGAAAACAACGTCGAGGCAAAAAAACCCAAAGCAGTAATAAAGAAATAAAAGGTTCAAGTAATTTCTGAGGTTCTATCTGTCCTGTCTAAAGCAGAAATATACTCTAGAAAGCTACTGCATATGTCAAGCTCCTCAATTTAAACATCATTAGGAAACGGAAGAGTATTTCTTAAAATTCATTTTGAAATATACAGCACTAGAGCTCCTATAACTGCTTCTGGTTTCAGTTGCATTACTTCGGTGCTGATGCTGGGGCCAGGGGAGAGAAGGGCGGAAGGAAAAACAGAGGCACTAACTGAACTACGGGCACTTAAGCTTGTCCCGCATTCTCATCGTTTCACTGTAATACGGTAAGGAAGAAAAAAAAAAAAAATTACTGGCAGTAAAACCCTTCCTGGCAGCGAGGCACAGAGCGGGCTCCGGGGAAATCTTATCGCCAAGGTCCACAGGCCACGCTGCACAGCCCCCAGGTGGCCCAGGGCTGGCACCTGCCGCAAACTCCCGGTTCCGGCCGCAACGCCCGGAAACCAGGGAGGGAACGCGGGGGGGGGGAAAGGGTGGACGGGGCCCCGCTCTCACGCCTCCCACCAGGCCGGGACTCGCCGCGAGGGTCTCCCGCGGCCCCCCCACCGGCAGGAGCAGCAGCAGCAGGAGCAGCAGCGCCGTCCCGGCGGCCCCGGACTGTGGCTGTGGCCGGGCTGTGGCCGGGCTGTGGCTCGGGCTCCCCGCCAGGCCCCGCACGGCCCCGGCCGCCGCATGGCCGGGCGGCGGCGGCGCCCCCTGCCGGCAGGAACCCGCGGCCTCCCCGCCCGCACCTTGCTCGCCGCCTTGGCCGAGGAGCCGCCGGCGGCCCCGGAGGCGGCGGCGGCCCCGGAACCGCCGCCCTCAGCCGGGCGCGGGGTCCCCGCGGCCGCGCCCGCGGCGCTGGAGGCGGCGTTGGAAGCGCCGGAGGCGGCGGCGGCGGCGGCGCTGCGGCTGCTCTTCTCCTTCCGCTTCTTCTTGTCCCGCTTGGCGAAGAAGTCGTCCAGGCTCCGCTCCTCGGTCTCGGCCATGGCGGGGCCGGGCTGGGGCGGGAGAGGCGGCGGCCCGGGCGGACAGGCGAGCGGCGCTCCCGCCCG
>JAWMRA010000078.1:42938886-42977709 GCA_035584735.1 Pseudotriccus pelzelni | reverse complement strand
GGGGCGGGGCGGGGGCGGGGGCGGGGCGTGGCGGCGCGTGCGCGCCAGGGGCCCGGCCCGCGTGGGCACTTCCCGGTGCCGCCGCTCCCGGTGCGGGCAGGGCTCGGCTCCGTGTGCGGGTGACGGGCTGTCCGCCAGCCTGCACGGTGACCCCGGCATTGCCTGCCGCCACCGGCCCGTCGTGTCCTGGGGCGCAGCGGCACGAGTGGGGCCAGCAGGTCGAGGGACCCTCTAGTCAGACCTAGGGAGGCTGTTATAAGTTACTAAATGGCCGAATAAATTTAAAGAGCCAATTTGTAAATAAAAAAAAAAGGTAAAATTTATTAACAAGCGGCAAATAGGCAAAAATCCACGCGTGGGGTTGGTTAACCGCATGGCTAACAGCGCTGATTGTCCTTTTCTCTGGTCTTTTGTACCCTTTAGCTTCGGTTTATCTCTTTTTGTTATCAGCAGCTGTCTGTCTGCTTGGTTTCCAGTAAGTCTTTAGTGAATGTTTATTGAGGTCTAGGTGTTTCCAAGAATCGCTCCTTTGAAGGATTAAGCTGTTAAAGAAATGGTTATCGTATAGCTATAACTACTTACTTATAATTTTTTTTACGGACAGAACCAATTTATTACAATTCCCCCTTTTTTTTTTTTTTTTCAAGGCCACATCTGGAATACTGTGCCCAGTTCTGGGCAAGGAGCTACTGCAGAGGGTCCATCGGAGGGACGCAGAGGTTATTAAGGGACCGGAGCATCTCTCTTACGAGGAGAGGCTGTGGGAGCTGGGCCTGCTTAGTCTGGAGAAGAGAAGGCTGAGAGGGGGTCTCATCAATGCGTACAAATATCGCAGGGGCAGGTGCCAGGACGGTAGTGCCACGCTGTGGTGCCCAGAGACGGGAGGAGGAGTGATGGCCGTAAAATAAAACATAAGTTACACGGCACATGAGGAAGAACTTCTTCGCTTTGAGGGTGGCAGAGCACCGGAACGGGCTGCCCCAGGAGGTCCTGGAGTCTCCCTCTCTGGAGACATTCCAAACCCATGGGGACGCCTTCCCTTGTCGCCTGCTCGAGGTGACCCTGCCTTGGCGGGGAGGTTGGACTACATTATCTCCAGAGGTCCCTTCCATCGATAGCAATTCTGTGATCAAGGCCAGCTGCAGCTCCACGGCTGCTTTACACATCAGGGCGTGCCGCGAGAGAGGGAACATTCCCCTTGGACTCAGAGTGTGGCAGGAGTCACTTCCGAGGAGGCTGAGAGAGCTGCTGGAGCGGCCCCAGCCCTCAGCTGGTCCTGTGGGCTCCGGGGGCTGCTCAGCCTGCCCGGGTTCCACCCGTGAGGCGAGCTGATGTTCGCTCCCAGCCTGGACTTGCGGTCACGAAGGCGCTGCCTCCCGCACCCCGACAAGAGCCGTGAGCTTACACTGCCACTGTAAAGGGTGCAGAGAAGTAATTCAGCTTTCATCTTGGAGATGGTGTGGTTAAGTGAGTAAGCCTTGAAATACCACTCTGTCTGGGATGTCCGGATGTGTTGGCGTCAGCTTCCTAACTGCTTTCCTGACTCACATGGAAGCCTAGGGAATATCTACTGGAAAACTGACTTTACAGTGGGTGTCTGCAGATTGTCACCTCTCCCTTTGGGTACTGTGGTGACCTTTGACTCTGGAAAAAAACATGGGCATTTAAAAAGTTCACTGTAGCTTCAAAACGCGTTGTCAGAAGTTTTGAGGCAGGACATTTGGAAAAACAGCCTCAGACCGTCATGAGTCATAAATAATTACATGAAAAGCAGTTTCTGATTACTTACTTTGTTGGTCGGCCATCAAAAGGAGATAGAAATTCCTACTGATAAAGTGTAAGCCGAAATGAGAATTACCTATCAAATATGTATTGGTTTGTATTACAATTATATAAAAGTAAGTATGTTTGAACTCTTATTTGGTATACTTTTGTGCTTTGTGATATTTTCTTTTGAAATCACTGCATATATGTATATATATTAACGTATTAATGAAAAGTTTTTCCAAACTTCAGAGAGCGACAGTCTCAATTTCTGTCCATGAAAGTTCTGTTATTTAGTGTTTTCCATCCGTATTGTTTGAGAGAAACAGGGGAGGTGCCACTGTCATATTGCAGAAAGAGGCTGAATACAGGATGTCTTCATGAAGCATCGAGTAGCTTTGAGTAACTGAGTCACTTGCCAAGTGTTTTGCCTTTGGGAGTTGTGTTACAGTCCTATTTTTATGTGTCTTCCCCTTATTTCTCTTCTACCTGTATTCTTCTAGGATCTGAGCCTGCACAGAGCAGGCCTCGAGAACTAAAAGTTTGTCTGGTAGCACCAAGAACACCACGTGATCAGCGATGCTTTCTATTTGTGACAGAAACCATAACTGAAGTAGGGAGCAAATTTGGTAGCCAAGTCTCATTTTCTGTGCCTCCTTGGTGCTCCCCTCTTACTCTCCCCTTCAGCTGATAGGAGGTTGTGTGGAAGTTGGGACAGGGGGCAGCTGGATGTGGAAGAGTGTTTGACATTCCTTTTGTTGGAGCATTCCCTCGTTTGTGCTCCATTACTGCCCAGGAAGCCGACGTATCTCCACACTACACCGTGCCGTGGCTTGCGGGCTCAGCGCTGATAACGCCACGCAACTAAGCAGACAGTTTGTGTCCCTCAGCATTTGTGGTAGAGAAGCTAATAATGGCCACTAAGTACAGTGCTGTGCCTGATTCTGAATTTCTGCAGCTGGTAAACTATTTTAGTTGCGTTATTAGGAATAACCCCATTATCAGGCTGATGAAAGTGAACCCGATGCCTTTTTGCTGCTTTTAGCATGTGCGTCACTTGTCTCTTGCAAACGCAGTGCTGCAAGGCTGGAATGCCCGGCTCTGGATTAGAAACTTAATACCTGTCAGGAGCAGAGTACGAAGAAACATTTCAGCTGTTAAATCTGGAACAGACTCAGCGGAAACCATGGAAAGTAACAGCAACGTTTTAGGTCTCAGAAGGCTTAGATCCAGATTTAAAGACATGTCTCAGTTGGTGCTTTAAAGGAAGCATTAGTTATGCGGTTATGCTTGGATTTGCCTCCCACCTCTAGTTTTATTTTTATGTAAAATTGTGAAAATGTGCTGACACACGGCGTTTGTAGTTCCCTGCGAATGCATTGTGTTGCCTTTTACAGTTAAGATTGTCGCTGTGTAAGAACTTAGATGCAGAAGAAAAGGTCTGTATTTGTGTTTTCCTTTCTCAAATTCAGCGTTTCTCAATACTTGCACAGAGGACGTTTGGCTCGCCGGCCTGGCTGGCAGAAGTAATGTTTGTAACGGAAGGAATGTATATCCAGAATGCCACATTGCTGTGACGGGAGCGTGAGCTCAACGCACAGCTTTCCGCTGCGCTGTGTATCACTGACCTGTGTGACCCACCTGTGGCAAGACACAGCGCTCTGATGCCTCTGCTCAGGTACGGATTTAGCTGGAGCACTGAGGGCTTTGTCTCTTTCCTCCCCTACCTTAGAAGTGCACACTGCAGCGTGCCTGTCGTGGCACACAGTGGTGCTTGCCCGCCTCTCTTTTCCGTCCTGTAGCCATGGCCAGTCTTGCCATGATGCTGTTCCCTGTGCATCTTGGGGCATTTTATTTAGCCTGAGGCACGAAGCACTACTGAATGTGGGGGAAGTGATGCAGCAGCCACTGTTCGTGTGGAGAAACTGGAGGGAGGAAAATCAAAGCGAGTTGTGGGCGATGCAGGAGTTAAGAGCAGACTTCCATTTCCAGTCCCCCAGTGTTTCATCTTACCCTTACTTCTTTGTACTTAATTATCATTCTGTGACATGAAGGTGATAGCACTGCAAACTGCTGTGACATTTGCAGCGCACAAGCAGAAGAATAATTCATTTTGTAACTCTCTGCAGATGCTTGCTTGAGGAAACTGGAAAAGGTGCCATAAGGTGCGAAGCAGCTTGCAGAAGGGTTCTGGTGGAGTTCCTGTCACTGCATGGGCCCTAGTTCTCTTTAGGAGCTTAACCTTCCTCTCAGCTCTGGGGCTCTCAGAGTTTGCTGTAGTTTCAGACCTCTACAGCCAGAAGGGAGAAGTGTTACCATGCCCATTTCTCCACCAGTAATTGCTGTCTGAAAGTGGGTAGTGGTGGCGGCAGTGCACGGTGTTTTGTTAAAGTGTAAATTTTAGACAATGCCAGCTTGAAAGTGACCTTAAAAAATAATCTTTTAACCATAGAATCACTATAATAATGCTTATACTGAAATGCAAACAGTAGAATGATAGGCTAGAGTACCAGTTCTTACCTGGTGTGCTATGTTTCTGCTCAGTATGAAATCTTCAATGAGGCAGAGACTAGCGTAGGGCTGGCTCCCTCTGCTTCTCCCAAGGTTGCAGCAGCATCTGTTCAAGGTACAGTGCAGAAGAAGCTGTGTCTGGCTGAGGAGGAGGATAAAGTACACAAATGGTTTGACAGTACAGCTCATCTGACCTAGTGACTAGCTGTCACCAAGGGGGATGGCCATGCTTTACAGCCCAGACTAGTTCCTCTTCTCCTCCCATCTCTGTGCTGCTATTGGTTCAGGTCTGCCCCTGCAGTGGCCTGATTGAGGGGACCGAGTGGCAGGAAAGCTTCCCACCGTTTTGCAGGGCTAATTTACTGCTGGTTTTGATTCTTGAACTGTCTCCTGAGACGTGAGCTAAGTGTTGGTGCTGACAGAAGATGGTGCAATGGGAATACATCGCATGTGGGGGGGAGTAGAGATGTCCTTTTGTGCAGCAGCTGGCTGTTAGATTGTATTATCTGTACGCTCGTAACAGCAAATCCCATTCATAGGAATAGGGGTGTCAGAGGTACTGCAGCAGGACATAATAAAATCTGTTTTCTCATCCTGGCTTTCTAAGGAAAATCAGCTGGAAACGTGTTCACATGTATCTAATAGAGGAACTGCTAGAGTAGGGGATAAATATAAAGCTAAATCAGTTTATGAACCTCAGTGTGTCCAAATAGTTGTGAAAGCCTTTAGTCTCTCATGTTCTCAATCTCCTGTCTCACACGGTGAAGGCTGTTAATGCTTAGACAGCATTCAGGCTGGCAAGGCATGCTGGAGGGGCTCCTCGGCAGCTGGCAGCAGTCTGTATAAAAGTACAGAGAGATTTCTTCACAAGAGCCTTAGCTCTTCATGGGGAAGCACT
Source organism: Pseudotriccus pelzelni (assembly GCA_035584735.1). NCBI lineage: Eukaryota > Metazoa > Chordata > Aves > Passeriformes > Tyrannidae > Pseudotriccus > Pseudotriccus pelzelni. Next base: position 42,972,536 of record JAWMRA010000078.1, on the reverse strand, counting down.
TTGATTTAGAAGGGCCATGGATGGACTGATGGACTATGCACAAAAATAATCTTTTCTGTGGCTTTTGGTCTTTTCTAAAGACAGAGAGAAAAGCTGCTGGAAAATAATTATTTAGATGCTTCCTCCTTTTCCAGACACTGCCCCCATGCTGAAATACCTTGATGATTTTGCAAGAAACTATTTCCATTCCAATGAATAAACATCTCAGTATGAACCTAATTTAATGTTTATGAAATATGCCGGATCATGGCATATAATAAACCTAAAAAAAACCAAAACTTTGTTTCACATGACTGTATAGTTGTAGACTCAGAATTTCATCAGGTTTATCTCCATCTGAGTGGCATTTATAAAGAGCAGTTTTACAGTGCAATAGCCAGCAGTTGCTTTTCATGCCTGAAGCATCTCTAGAAGATAGCACGGAGATCTTAATCCAGATTGTATATTTTTATGCTTTCTAAAGTCCCTCTTCATTTTCGAATCGCAGGAAAATTGCTCTCTCTTCTGTGTCTAGAATGAAGGGGAGGTTATGTTTTGTTAAAGCCAAAAAGTGACCGTTTCTAGACACCATCCAGTTAGCCACAACCCGAGGGTCTGTGCTATCTCATTCCTTGCACCACTGTGTGTTTATGTTTTCTCTCATCATCCTTATTCCTGACAGAGTCCCAGTTTAGTAAATTGCCTGCACTAATGTGTGAGAAAGTAATATTGCCGCTCTGAGGAGCCTACATTCTGTGAGAAAAAAAAAAGGAATCTGCCATCATCTGCCTTCCTTTTTTTGGTTGTTGCTGGGTAATCTTTTAATCCAGTCATTTTTTGATCAAAATCTTGCAGGTGGTACATGCCAGATGGACTTTTTGCAGAGATTGAATGAGGGATTGTTTGTCAAGTAACTGTATCAGAAAGGATTTTTCATGTGTGGGGTAACGCGCAAGGAAAGGCATGACAACACTTGTGTGCCTATTCCTGTAATTCACTGGTGGACTGAGTTTAGTGGGTTTGGAGGGTATGTGATTTTATCATACGCTGTATGCCATTTCTCAGTAGTTTTTGAGTCTGCTTGATGAACTGTGTTGTCACCCATTGTAAAGTCTTAAAGGTGTGGAGACTTGTGGAGGAAAGCCAGCTATCTCCTAAAATTTTGTGTGATAGGGGCAAATGGTCATTATGTTTCTCTGAAAATGCAGGACCTGTCTTGGCACTTCATGTGACCATACTGCACATGCAATACAATGAGGTTAGCAATGTTTAAAATATAAAAGAAGGTCAGAAGATAAAGATGGCAAGTATTTTTCATCACGGTACCATCAAAATAAGGGAAACTACTTAGGGTCACCCATCGTGTTGATGCTATGTGGGTGCCTGTTCAGAAGAAGTTTGGCTGACCTGCCTTGGAGGGACGATGACATCAAGAAAGAGCCAAGCATACAAAAAAAAAAAAATCAAAATATATCAATATATGTATCCCATTTGCACAAACTGACACCCTGGCTCAAGACTCTCGGTATCTAGTAAAAGGATGCGACCTGGATTGCAGATAGAACTGCTGCTGCTCTCCTGTGCCTTCAGCTTTTCCAGAAGTTTAGTCTAGAGTTAAAAATGTGTTTAGAAAGTACTGCTGGCATGTTTGCATTAATCACTCTGCTGGTTTACCTGTTGCAAAATTAATTGCATTGAGTTAATAGTGCACTCGACTGCTTCATTGTTATTTGAATTAGATTTCACACTGCTGAGCTGATGGTCCTGTGACACAACAGAGCGCTCCCCATTTCCACGCCGGTGCTGTGTGGACAGTGGAGGGGCAGTTCAGTCTTGATACACTTGTACTACAAAAAGAAAGAGTTTAGTTGCTGGGAAGTGGAGGGCTGATGTTCTTAATCCAACCCCCTTCAGGTATCATGAAAAATACGGGAAGGAAGGAAAAAGTCAAACAAAACCCTGATATTCTTTATTTTTATTATAATTTTAACAACATGAGTAAATTGAAATCTGTAAGCAAAGCAATTACATGAGGAGGGTCTAATAAAGTTGTTCAAGCTACAACCTACTTTGATTGTTGAATCAAACTGAATAAAGCAGGCTGCTTTGATGGGTTTTTAGCTTCCACGAACATAACTGGCAGTGACATCTTCTTTTGCTTTAATGGCAATGGTCTTCTGTGGGCTGGGAGTTTCATAATCAGCTGGAAGTAAAAAAAGTAGGAACATAAAAATTGGTCACTACTACAAATAAGAAATCTCATCAGCTTCAGCAGGATCAGATTATTTTAAAAATTCTCCTTGGCCTGAGAAGAAGAGCAAGTCAAAATCTGTGAATCAGATTGTCAGAGGTTCCATGACTAATGGTGATTTAGGATCTCAGCAAAGCCCAGCTAAGCAACTCAACCCAATCGCTGTAAAGGTGTTTACTGTACTTGACACTGTAGAGGTTATTCCTAGAGGACAAATGTTAAAGAGCCTGAACTACATTTCTTTACAAAAGGTACGGTCAGTGATCCAAATGCCACCCTTGGACTTCAGGGAGAACTTTCGTGCTTAGAAAGGGAGCTTCCCCAGGATCACCGCTTCAATGTTTGGACTGTGTAGGAGGAAGAGGAGGGATGGCATAATGTACCCAAGGCAACCAACACATTTCCTTTGCAGCAACTAATGTAGCTCCCAGATGCTGTAGTAGATTTTTACTATCGCATCTTAAATCGTCAGAGAAGTGAAACTCATGGCACGTTCACAAACCATGTCCCTTCGTGTTAGTGCTGGAAACCATCCTTCTCCAACATATTAGGAATCTCTGTTCGATGGGATTTGGTGTGTTCCCTTTTTGCAGCTTACCCAAACCTCACCATCTATCGCCCAGCCTTATGAATAAGAGAACCATTATAGTATTCCTGCTTCCAGCACCCACACAACCCTTCCCCAGGGAGCACATGTTCTCCATCCCTGTGGCACACTTGTTTTTAAGGAAAAGTACCTGCTCTGCTCTCCATCCAGAAGGCAGTGATATGCAGCAATGTCTTTCTCCAGCTGTTGTTTGCTGGTCAGCAGATTTTCACGGTCCCGCTGCTGCTGCTCGGTTTCTACTTTGATTTCTCCCATCTCTGCCTCCAGCTTGGAAATGACAGAGCCTAGGTTCTGCAGCTCGATGTCATGCCAGTGCTTGGCGTCATATAAAGAGTTCTCCAGACCCCTCTTCTGTAAGGGCAGGACAGCAGAAGACTAGTCAGTCAGTTTTCATAGGCTTCATAGTGATTTTTATTCAGGTTTGGCCGATATCTCTATTGACTATGTTTAAGTGGAGATGTAATGTTTTGAGAACTCCTCTCTTTAGATACTTTGATATTAGATATTATCATTATAAAAGCTGAACTACTTTTACAAGGTGCAGATATTCCTCACATTGTCAAGTGCTACCCACCCAGCAATCTCAGTGAAATTATTATTGAGCATGAAGACACTGAGGATTGAAATTTGGAGCCTCGTCGTCAAATGTGGGACACTTAGTGCACCCTGTCAATCAAGAAGAGCCCAGAAATGTCTGGCATCTCTGGAAACAGTATCCGCTGGAAAACGGGACTCAATCTTAACCCTGCATCCCAAGATGGGAATGTTCTCCCCAGAAGGCGTGTTGGAACCTCGCAGAACGCGCCCACTGAAAGCCCAGCGTTACTCACCAAGGTTCTCAAGGATTCGGTTTCTGCTTGCAAGCTCTGTATTTTGCAGGCGGTTTCGTGGAACTCGGTTCTGAGGCCCTCCACCAGCTCTTCCTCCTGGGTCCGCACGGCAGCCGTCGTTTCAGCCTGTTGCTGGTAGAAGATGGAGACTGTCATCACAGCCTACTCAAATTATGTTCTGGCTGCCTTACACACCAAAATGACAGTTAAAGCTTTCACAGTTTGTGGCAATTCTGACCTTAAGTTTGATTCCTCTATATTAAATCCCTCGGTTAAACAATTCTGGATACTTCCTGTTGTCAAAATTATCCTGTTTTCTATGCATTTACTGTAAAATGGCTTATGCATTTTACAGAGTATATATTTTATCCATGTCAACAACAGCTGTTCAGAATTCATACTAGTACATTTAAAATTACCTATGAAAAGACAACGTTGTTATAATTGTTCATTTTGTAGCTATACTACAATATTTTTTAAAAAAATTAAGTGGTTTTACTTAGTCTGTTGTTTTCCAGAAGGATTCAAACCTCGATTTTTCACATAAGATTCTATGAGTCAGCAAGTCATATCACAGAGGTCAGAAAAATAATTTCTGTTAATTGAATTAAATCATTATGCAATTTCACACTCTTGTGGCTTGAGGGGGGTTATATGTGTTTGGTTCACGCTCCTTGAAAATAGGCGAAGGAAAAAGTACCTCAATAAAAATAAAATGTCTATAAGTTTTAATAAGGGCCGAGATCAAGGCTTTTCAATCCAGTGCTCTGGGCGTTCTAGCAAATACCTACATTTCTTGTAGTTGATGCTAAAATTAAACTATGCAAAATACTTCCATTCCACTCTGAAAATTCATCTTGACCCTGTTCTTCTTTTCTGATTATCCATTCTTTTATTTTAAAAGTAAGATCAATTTTTTAAAAATCTAGGACGATGCACCAGAAATAATTTTTGTAATTCTCTTCGTACCATCATGTGAACCCCACACCTTGGACATCATAAATGAAATAGTTGCAAAAGGTAATTTAAGTACCAGTTAAGTCTCAAACAGAACTTTGGATTTAGGAACCAAACCTGTCCTTTCCAGCAAATTACACAGAGCTTGTATTTCCTAGAAATACTCTGTAGGGACTTGTGCTTCACAGTGGCATAATTCCACCTCACTAGTGCTGGTGAACCCAGCCTAGTGATCATGGACCCGCCACTCTGAAGTAAACTGTGCTGAGAGTGTAGTCTGAAAGTTATTATGGTACGAGGACTATAAATGCATCTTTTTAACAAGACACACAGGGGAAGGGAAGGTGCCTTTGCATCTATTTTTACAGCCTACACAAATTACCTGAAGCCTGGCGTCTTTCTCACATCTCCCCTGCTGGTGGCCCAAAGGCTACCTATAAATCCAGCTTGCCTTCACCACAGGTGACACTGAAACACCTCCAGGACTTACCCTAAGCTCTCACAGCTACCTGACATTAGAGGTGTGAATGATAGAACAGGAGGATGGAGTAGACAGAGGTGGCCACACCAGGCTCTAAATACTGAGGATGACAGAGCAAGTAAGCACACACTGAATGCACTGTAAAGCTTTTGGGACACACGAGGTTTCCCCATCCTCCTTGCGGGATTACCAGCCCCAAGAGTCCATGTGTGGGGTGCTGCTGGGCACTTGGCCTCAGCTTTGGGGTTCCTTCTGTAGAGAAGTGCAGAAGTAATCTTTGTGCCCTCTTCACTAGGTAATTCGTGTTTTCTGGGGACTCTGCCTAGTCCTGAGATGCTCCATAAGGGAAAGGCCATAACGTCAAGGTTTACTGCTCTGGGAATGAATAATAAAGTAGAAGAACTTATGGATGGCAGAAAACAATACAGATTAGCAATGAGCAATAGTGGACGTGTGGAATCAAACTGCATCAAGGAACAGTACATCAGTAAGTAAAGCATTTTCCAGGGAAAAATATTAAATAGCATGCATGTCTTACAAGGGTTTAAATCACTTGTGTGTCAATTCAGGGAAAAGTTTTGAGCACTGTGGACAAAAAAGTGCACAGGTGAAACCAACAGACTGGAGTTTTGAGGTTACTTGCTCATCAAGTCCCATGTGAAACCCTGTTGGTTATGAATTTAAATTCATGTGTTTTGGTGCCCAAATACCCTTGAAAAATCTAGCCAAGACTGCAAGTCTAATCAAAAGACAAAGCAAATAAGACAAGGAAACTAGTCAGAAAATAACAAAAACACTGCCCTCATGTCAGTATTAGGGCATAATTTGAAACACCTTGTGACCTGGTCACAGCTACACCAGGGAGTTGGTGCAGAAAATGGAAATTAAAATATTAGGAACCAAGGAAATCCTCACAGAGACACACTGAAAAAACTGATAATGAAGAGCAAAGAAATGGAGGGAACTGCTCTCCCTCTTCTGATGTTACAAAATAGTAAGGACAAGTTTTTCACAGTGTGGATAACCAGATGGTACAACTTAGCCACAAAAGATGACATTAGTCCACAAGCTCAGTTGATAAAAGCTAAACTCTTGTTATTTGTACAAATAGTAACAATCTGAATACATCTGTATGAGACAGGAGATATAAAACTCCATCATCTGGATTTAATGAGAGTTATATTTGGGATCAAAAGCCCCTAGAATGTCATACCAGAACCTGTGCAGAACAAGAACTGATCTTTCCAGAAATCTGTGATATCCTGCTTCTTCTTCCCACTAAAAAAATAAACAAAGCCAGGAATAACTGAAACTAGTAAGAGCTTAGACTAAGACAGCCAAGTAGGGACAGCTTGGGTACCACAGACAGGACAGAGCAGTCCACTATGAGCTGGCAAGTTTTTCCCCAAATGGTATCTCTGAGCAGCTGAAAGATCAGATATTGAAGGCATGAAAGAAGTAAGTTGTAAGGGTGTGTTTGCACAGGAGGAGAAGGAGGCGAAACAAACAGGACAAGAAAGTGAGAACACTGAAGAATTTGGTGCCATCAGAGTGATGCTCATTTTGCTGAAACCTGTCAGTGGGTCAGGAACAGATTTTTTGGGAAAAGCTCAGGAGGCTACTGAAGATGCCCTGTCTTTCAGGCCTGTGTGTTCTTCATATAGAGGCACTCTTCAGGCTCGTGTATTTTATTATTGTGTCATTGTCTTTCTTTGGACTGTACGAGCGGAAAATCAGGCTCCTGCAGACTACCCTCATGAAAACTTTGTTTAGTAACAGTCTGGCACACTCACAGACTTGACGGGACCTCTGGGAGAAACTCCTCTGCTTGGCTTCTTGTACGTTTCCTAGCAACTGTTGTCACAGGATTTTTCTTCTTTATTTTGAAAATGAACTCAGAGCTTACATATATCCCTGCAAACATATTTCTTGGGTTTGAGTTGGTTTCTTTTTTTTTTGCTATTTCAATAGCCCCTATGCCACTTGTGGCAGCTCTTTACCTTGGAGCAGGGGGAAATATTCTTGCTAAGTATTTTTATAGCACTGCTGTAGTTATGATTAGCTCTTTTGTGCTCTGCTGTAAGAGCCAACTCAGAGTGAGATGGCTTCTATCATGTAAGATCATCCACTGAACTTAATGCTTCAGCTCTGCAAAAATACTGACTTCAGCCAGCTGCTTCGGAAAATGAGTGGCACTTCATGACAGAAAAAGCTGCATTAAAAGGATATTTCAGACTCAGCCTCAGGAGAGAGAACTTTTAAAAGGAAGGGCTATTATCATCATGCCTTTTAATTTCTAAGTTAATAGCTAGTTTTCCCCCTGCTGCCAAAGAAAACAACATCAAGGAGGAACAAATATGGAGTCCGTAGTGTAGAGGAAGGTGTTTTGCCTCTCTTGATTTATAGACCCCTGTAAATTATTCAGTGGAGGAACGGTCCTAGTAAGACGGGTAATGACTGTGACATCCTACACCGAAAGTATCAACTGATTAAGGTTTTTTCCTTAGCCAACATTTCAGAGCCCTTAAAATGCTCCCACAGATACCTGCAATATGAACAGGGCCACTTCCACCACTGCTTAACTCTGTGCATCCCAAGAAAGCCACTGATGTTTATGAGTGTATTTTCTCATGGACTTGGACCAAAATCTTTTAGATTTCTAATCTCTTTTTTGTAATAAGAAAAATCCCAAACACCCAAACCTCAAAGATACTGCAGAGTATTAGAAAGATTTTGCGTTTGCTTCAAATCCTGTGATGTTGGAGTGGGTTACAGAGTGCTGACCTTGGTACGGAGAAGGGCACCTGTCTCAGCACGATTCTTTTCAATGTCTCTCTCCCAGTGGATTCTGATTTTTTCCAGAATGTCGTCCAGGCCACTTCCCATGGGAACATCAAGTTCTTCCAGCTGAGATCCAGCGAGCTGTTTGTATAATACCTTCACATCCTTGAACAAAAGTAACAAACATAAAAGAAAGTGAACTGGACAATTGAATGGTATCTTCAGAGAAGCTCAAGCAAGAGCTCTTTCGGTGCCACAAACAGAGAGAGTAATTAAATTTTGTCCCAGAAGGTGTCTCTACATTAATGATTTAGTGCACTGGAGGGTTTCTTTTTCAAATGTGGATTTGCCTTGCTTCTGCATGGGGCCTCTTAGTGCAGATCTGGAGTACTGGAAGTGGTTTCTGCCTTGGTGGAAGGAGACTGAAGCCCTGCACCATGGCAGTACCCAGAACAGCCCTCTCAACAGTGGCAAGTTCCTCCAGCAGTGGAAGCCTGACACGTGCACGCTGTGCACCTGGGACCCAAACTCACCACAGCTGTACTGCCAGTAAAGCTGCAGCGTGGACTCTGGGTCAACAGGTAACAGCTCACAGGCTATCAAACCCTTCTCTTCCCTCTCTGCTGCACCATGCAGTAGCATAGGCAGGCATCTACTGGAAGACACAACAAGATGTGCAACACAGCAGGAGCTCTACACCCTCGCAACTTGTGCGAGCCACGTGTGGTTTATGCATGTGCACGTTAGATGAAGAGTACTCTGCTTCTCTGTGACAACATTTTGTTCCTTTTTTTGCATGTAAGTGCTCCAAAAACATGTAATCAGTAGAGAATTAGTGTGTCTAGAGCTGCACGCCTAAAGGTAGCACATCAGTGGTACATTGTGTTCAGGAACACGAGAATAAATGAGCTTTGCACAGATATCTGAGTTGTTTGGCACTGCAATCCTTTAGCATCCATCTGTTTGTATGTGCTATTGGCATAAGAAAAAAAAAGTAGTGTAAAAGCATCTAGGAATTGTATGTGTAAGGAATGGCCCCTGACAGTGACAACACTGGAAAAAATGGATGGGAATTATGTGAATTATGACCCTGCAACAATAAAAGCCTCAAAATGTGCCCACTCTGAGTTCACAAAAGCTTCAAAAGGACTTGGCATGGATTTCCTAGTGGGAGCACTGGGGGAAAGGAAGGTTTGAATTAGTTCAGGAAACTCCTTGGGACTTTATTGAGCCAGAGCTCAGCTGGAGCAATTGCAGTAGTTGCTTCCAGCTTTTATTCTGTGACTTCTCTTAAGCAGCTTCCCCTGGTGCTGCTGCCATGGGAAAACCAGGTCTGTGCTGAGGTGGTTCTGGGAATGCTCAGGTGCTCCCAATCTTTCCACCCTGCAAGGGCTCCTCTACATGTGGAGCAAGAGGAGCTGTTGGACGGTGGTGTTCTCACTATGCCACGACTACAGACACAGAGCAGCATAAGCACCAGCTTTTCAGGTTTCACAGAACACTGTTTCACAATACTTGAAAGTTTATAGGGGATCTTGTTTATTTCTTATCAATTTTCTGTTTTCCCTCTTATCTAAAACACCCATCTTTCTCATGCCATGCACTGAAGATTAAGTCACTGGTTATTTTTGGCAAAATGTCAGCCCTGGGGTTAGAGTGATGCAAGCAGGGAGAGGGTGAAGCAACCCCACCTTGGCAAACCAACTCTCCCTATGCCTGCCAGTGTTGCTGAAATCTTGTGGTTGGAGGAACAACCCATAAGAAATATAAGGAAGGATAGTGCCTTGCTTCCATGGGCCATCACAATTCAAGCTCTATTTTACTTCTGAGGAACCAGCACAGTTGCTTGCTGTCTCTTATGCTGGATTAGTAACAGATCCATATTCAAACCCCCATCAGTAAAGATGCAGATTCGTGTTCAATCCTGAAACCTCTGCTGAAGGGAGTAAATTAAATTCATGCAAATAGTGCTGGTGAATGTAATGAGTAAGTGGGAAAGTATTCCAAAAGTGGGTAGTAATGGGCTTCTCTTCCAGCTGCATCTCTGTAGTGGTGCATTCCTGTCACCCCCTTGGGCTGCTCTATGACCTCAGGAATTCTCATTAGGCCTCAGCCTGGATGGAGACTGACAGATGACTAGAGCCAATCATCTTGTGACCCTATAAGCAGTGGTTCTGAGCGAGGCCCTTTGAGCTCTCCTGGACTGCAGTGGGCTGAGAGCAGCAATATCCCTCTGAGTGGGGCCCCTCAGAGCTCGTGAGCCAAGTTTGCAATACTCAGAGGACCACTGCCAAAAGCTGACCATGGGGCCCAGGCTGATATCCCTGCTACTCCTTAAAGCTCAACCCTCATCTAATGAGAGATGCAAAAGCATCTGAATGAGTATTTCACTGAACTTCAGGTGACATTTTTAACAGGCACCTTCTTACATATTCGTTGTGTCTGTGGGTGTGTGTGTATGAATTGATTTAAACGCCCTACAGCAAAGTATAATATGAATATTGAATAGGAAATCCTATGGGATCATTTTGTAAATGTTAAATTGGTCAATGATCAGATGCTGACAAACCCTCGAACTATAAACTATTGCCCAAGTCTGAGGTTAAGTTTGGACTCTGCTGCACCTTGTCTCCCTGAGGAGTTCAGAAAGCAAGGGGGTCTGCTCTGAACCTCGTGACTCAATGGGACGGCCTCCCCTAACCCTTTTGAGCCCTTACCCTTTAGCACTTTTATTCTTTGCATCCCCAATCTCTGTGTAAACCATCCTAGATTGATTCTAATCCGACTTTCCTTTGTGAGCTTCATCTATGTCGTAAGTAATAGGGTGAACCTTGACACCAAACTTAAATTGTGCTTTCACAGCTCATTAAACCTGCTTTTGCTAACACCTTTGATGGTGATTCTTCAAAGCAACCTAAACCCCTCCTTTGCGCCACTCTCCCTGCGACTTGCTTCAGTGGTGTGCTGCTCAGGAGAGACTCAGCTTGGGAACTGAGCAGCTTGCTAAGCCAAGCAGGGTGTTTTCCCAAGAACCTACTTGATGCTCAACGTTAGTGCAGCAGGAGCAGAGCACCTGTGTTTTCTCCTTGCATCGGATCTCGGTGCTGAGATGTCCACCTACGTGACTGTGCAACCCCGTGACCATTGTGTGGTGCCTGACAGGAAACGACGATGCCATTTCCATGTCATATTTTGCACTAGATGTGTGATACCAACCACATAAAACAGGCACACACTGGCTTTGTAGTGTCCCGAGTCTGGACTTACTTCTTCATGATTCTTTGACAGCAGAGTTAGTTCTTCCTTCATGCTCTCTATCTGACTCTCCAGGTCCATTTTAGTTAAATTAGCATCGTCAATCACTTTATATAGGGAATTAATTTCATCTTCCACGGCCTTTCTGAATGGCTGCTCATTTTCATACCTGCAAAGAAAAAAAAAAGCCAAACCTTAACAAAGCACAGCTCAGCAAGAAAAACCTGTCTTTTTTTTTTTTTTGAATGACACCATTTTTGCTAATTAGCTCGTATGTCCCAGACAGAGGCACAGAAACACAGACAATACACTTTGCTCTCACCTTGTCTCTCTATACTTGAATTTAACTGCCTGAAGTACCCTCTCATTAAATCAGAGTGTAAGAAAACAGGCCAAGTTAACAGTCTGCACTATGGTGATTATCAGCCAGAATAAGCACAGAGAGGCACGTAGTCTTTTGCTATATCTGGTATTTATACCCATTATGACTAGGCGTGGCTTTTTCTCAGTTTGCTTGACTGTAAAATGATAATAACTACTCATTTGTCTACATAAAAATTTTTCAGAGAAATGCTTAAAGAAAACACATGCTCATCAAGCATTACTTTTACTAATGGACACGGTGATGGAAGTCTGGTCCCGGTTCCAGGGTCCCAGCCCATCCTTCAGATCAAACCCCAGTAGTATCAAAATGAACAGGAACAACAGTGGCTGGTTTGTCAACTAGAATTTCTGTTTGAACAAATGGCTCATTTCCAAACCGTGGTTGTAACGGCAGGGAGATTTTGGCAGGCAGTTGCTATTCCACAGCATGGCTTGCTGTGTTGCTCTTGTCTGTAACCTCTTGTTTCAGCTTTCCATTAAAAATGCGCATTGCCTTGTGAATCTCCTTGGGTGTGAAACTTTTGTGCCAAACCCATCCAACCTGGGGACCTGGTGGGCGGGAAGGTTAGACAGGAGGGCTGGCAGCTGATGGGAAACAGCTTCATAAACACTTTGCTCCTTGAGAGCCACCTTCATTGCTGGGAGTTCAACAGCTTGGGAAAGTGGCGCTGATCCCAGTGAGAGTCAGGAGCTTTTGCTATGCAGTGGATTGATTTGACATTGGTTTTTGTTATGTAGATTGCTTGTCCAAGTCAGCTGACGTTTTAAAAAAGTATTTGCTGGACATAAAGCCATAAAATGAGTACCTCAGAGTGGCACCTTTCTGAAATAAAAAGCAAACCTAAGAGTGATAAACATATTTTTTATATGATTGAATAAAATAATGCCACAGGGAGAGAAAAAGAAGCTTAAGGGATGATAAATATCATAGGAAATAAAAATCAAATCATTTGAAATACAATTTTTGTGTCAGCTCTTGCAATAAGCTATATGTAAATGAATGAGTCCATTATGAGTACAAGCTAGAAGGATCTTGTCTCCTGAGTAAAATTAAAGGAGCTTCATGCACTCTTGAACATGAATATTAGGCCTTTCAAACAGAAAGACATTAAAAAAGTAGTTTGCCAGTATTTCAAATCTTCTTTTACTACTTATTTTTCTCTCACTAAAGACAAGGAAAATCAGTGCAGCCTGTTTTTGTTTTCTTATCTAACATTTCCATGCTGATGTTTGGGGTGGTTCAGCTTTTGCTTTTTCAGCTGCCGTAGTAGAATGATTGTTGCTTCTAAAACCACTTGTGTGCTACTGAAAATTACAACTAAGGAGCACATGGAAGTCTGCCTCTATAAAATGCCAACCCAATTTTAAATGAATACTGACTTCTCAGTGAGAGACCAATATCTGTGTATCAAAGAATAGCTTAAGTTAATATTGCTTGCGCGCATTTTTGTTACTGTGAAGCTTCAAATTTTTCCAAAATAATGTTAGCATCACGATAATTTTGCTGTTGCAAAACCCCTCCCAAATCAGGGAGTTGAACATACAATTTAAAAAACAAGCCCATTCTACAAACTAAGCATTGCTCCCCTACAAAGTAAGCGTTTGCCAAGGCAAAGTTTCAAAGAAAGTGGCCAGCTAGGTGCCGCCACAGGACTACCTGTCTTTAAAATCTTCAGCACAGGCTTGAATGTTCTCGGTGTGCAGCATAAGACGAGCATTTTCAAGGACTGCTTCACCCACCTAGAAGAAAGAGACAACAGAGCTCAAGCAATGAGGAGCTTCAGCACATGCGCAACGTGCACTGTTCATGGATCTTAAGCAGAGGTACAGCTTTGATTCTGAAAATAATCCTTTATCCTAGGGCTGTTCAAGTGGCTCGTTCCAGATAATTTAATCAATTAGTTTTGTACATATAAATTCTTTGCAATAGGCTGTAATTTGTCACCAAACTGTACATTCCTCCTTCCTTGTAGAAACACATTTATTCTGATCATCAGCGGTTTGCAAGGGGCAAAATTCACTGCTGTGCGCAAGGCAGGTGCATCATTTAAGTCCCGTTTATACTTTCTAGATACAGATTAAGTAGATTTATGCAGTTCCTATTCTACTTCCCATATCAGCAGTCCTCTTCAGGGTCGTCCTCTTCAGTGAGCCACGGAATACTTGTTGCTCATGCCGCCTGCGAGCCCTCCTCAGCTCCCAGAGCGTCGTTTTTCTTCTCTGATGGGATCCCGCAGGCTCTTGCGATAGATATGAGACCTGAGAAGCAGGCAGTCTTCAAAGATTATTACACTGATTGGAAAGATTGGTCAAATAAGACTGTGGCATCATTGCTATGGCTCTGGGGTGTATCTCTAATGTCCAAGAGGCACTGAAGGGGTAAGCAAACCTGAAAGACTTGTGGCTTAGCAGCTTGTTGTGATTCAAGAAGGTTACATAAAATGATAAAAAGGTAAAAAAAGACCACTTCCTGCCCTGGAGTCACACGTGCACTGAGCTATGGAGGTGACCAAAGACATGCTGAATTCAGTACTGAACATTTCTTTGGCCTTTTTCAGGAGACACCCATGAAAATTTGCAGTTGAAACTAAATCACCGCACGAACAACAGCAAATTTGTAAGTTGGCAAGGAGAATCCTTGAAGCAGAAAAATCTTTCATCAGATAACTAATTCTGCAACTAAATAAGACTGTGGATCACCCAAAGCATTCTGCTCCTCCGAGGTGAAACAGACCGTGCAATGTGGAAACATCAAGGCTGCATCCAGACAAGGGATTTCAAGTACCACCAGTGGGATTGGTGCCTTAGTATGTTCCTACCTGCTCTTTGTCTGGCTGTTGGTGACGGGGTGGAGGTGGGCATGCAAAGCTGAGGCGTTTCTAGGTAGTTAACATTTCCCCTCATGAAGACTGGCTTACTGCTCCAAGCGTCTTACAGATGGTTGGGCAAACAAATATGAAATACGTGAAGGCATCTGATAAGCAGAGATGTGGAGGAATAACCTGTTCCTTCAACTATCCATTATGGACATTGAGAAGTCCATAATGGATCATGAAGTTAAAAGCACTCTACATCTTTTCAATCTGAGGAGGAACGAGAGTTAGAGAAATGGTTTTCTTCATTCTCATCTACTGTTAGGAACTAAAAGGGAAGGTGACTGTGGCTGGAATGGAATTTGTTTCATGCCATTGCATGGAGAGCCTACTTTCCTTTAACAACTGTGGGATTTCTTGGCCAGTTCCGACTGATACGATGGGCCATCTCAGAAACATCTAGCTCTAACATGTTTCATGAAAATAGACTCTAGACAGAGGAGAGAGGCTCCATGAACTGCCACTCAAAAAAAAAAACAAACCAAAAACAAAGCCCTAGTTTTGTCATGGGAAAATTAGAGAGTGCAGCAAAAGCACAGGAGTCAGAGCTGTCCCAAAAGCCACAGGTGTGGGCAAAGAGACGACACACCAGCCAGCGCTGCTGTGCAGCCTACAAGTACAGAAGACTTTCATGTGCTCACTTGCACACAGAACTGCCTCTTCTTCATTGTTCAACCCCTTATTTCCTTCTCCCTGACTTTGTGCAACCCCACATTACCAGCACTAGCCTAACTCCCCAAACCCTGGCCTGTCTATCTGTGGCATTTCAGAGCAGCTGAGCAGGGCTGAGACTTTGGGGACATACTACTCTGCTGTCCTCAGGCTCCCTTCTACCAGGACACCTGAGTTTCTCCTGAAAGATGGAAAAACAACATTTAGTTTTTACATGGCAGCAGCGCAGAAGTAGAGGCACTTCTTTGATACAAGCTCTGAAATTTTGGTTATTTTTCTTCCTCTTTTTTCCTTTTCTCTTTTCCTACAGAAGTAATTTTGTCTTCCTGCCAACTCATACATGTGTGGATCTTCACAGGAGCTTTCATTTTTCTTCTTGACTCAAATCAAGGAGCAGAAATGCTGCCTTGTGATTTGCCCTGCCCTGTTGAAACAAACCCATTTGCCTCCGGCAGGGATCCCATGTGGTTACAACATCTGACCTAAAGGCTGATGAAAATGAATGTCTTTGAGGGAATTGGGAACATCCTGTGAGCAAAAGTAATATTAAATCCTGTGAGCTGCACAGTGCCACTCAGAGGCACCTTAATGGCTAAGTTTAGACCCTGAATCCATTGTAAAATGGCTTTGGGACTGCAATGAAAGCAGAAGCAGGGGATAGCTGGTGAATTGCTGCTGCCTGGATTTCTGCCTCTATATGGAGATAGGCTGGTTTTTAAAAGTGCTTCCCAGTAGTGATTTGGTGGGTTTATGGAGGCGTTTGAGGTGATTTCTTACCTGCCCCACAGTGGATGTCTTTACCAGAACCCTGGTACCATACTCTTGATGACTTGGTCAACACTGATTCTCCTCTTCACAGACCAGTGGCTAATGCCAAATACTTGGCGAGAAAGTCCAGGGATTTCCAAAACTGCACAAGACCCTGAATTTTTCCATGTAAGTAGAAATGGTATAAAAACCCCCACAAACTAATGCTTAGAAGGGATGAGTGTTGCAGTGGGAGCCAGCAGGCATCAGCCTTTCGGCTGTCCTGGAAATCACCTGTGTAGGGTACCCTTTAAATCCGACCGTGAACCTGAAGGATAAATAATGACACAGTAGTTTCTAGGTAGACACCAGGTTTCCTGAAAAATTCTCTCTGATTTGCATGAGCTGTGAAAGCCCTTTCCTAGGCTCCAGAAGAAGAGATGTAAGACTTCCATCTAGTGGCTCTTTTGTTTGATTTAATTGTCATAATAATCAACAGCTGGATGCAAGCATGCAGCATTAATGAGACAGATTCGTAGCCACTTTGTTGACACATGTACTAAAACACATGAGGCAGCAGTTTAGGAAACACCCTTCTTTGTGTCCGTTAGAAATGAGAGGGCTTGCAATGCTGCAAACACTCAGATGTCACCTCTTCTGCTTGTAAAGCAGAAGGCAATGCTGTCCTGCCTCACAGAGCTTCTGGGAGTCACTGTGATGCTCATGTGCCATTTATAGAGCCAAAATGGGAGGTGTTAAAAAAATGCAAATGTTATTACTAATAATAGCTCCTTTTAGTCACATATTGTCTGTCAACACTCGGATCTGTGATGCACATACACCTTTTGATCACAATTTCTTTCAGCTCTTGAAGTGACACTGAATATTTGTGGTGTTAAACATCTTAACTACAAAGCAGCAACAATTTCCTTTGATTTCATTGTGATTTTACGGACATGAAGATGCAGTGTTAATTTTCAGGAAAAAATCTCATGAAAATCTGCATCAACATACTGGCCCATTTGCTGGGTTACAATCGGCATCAAGGAAAACCAGCTGCTTCAAGGAAGTGCAGACTCTGGACTTGATAAACTGTGATGTGATACAGACACTTGGGAGAATTTATTCCTTATCCCTGGTGACTGGCAACTTTTGATTTTTAACAGAGATCTGGCCAAATTTGGCACTCCAAGATTTACTACACCATTCAAATTCTTAGCTGTGCTTTATCCATAGTTTTGTATAGTTTTGCTGTTCTTACAAATACCTAAATCCTTTCTGATTGGTGCTAAATTTATGGCCTCAGGTGTGGCCTGTGATAATGAATCTCATGGTTTAATTATTCATGTAATGGAAACTTCTCTGGCTTTTAAGTTCACTCCAGTTAAAGCAAATGAGAAAGATCAGAAGATGCCACTCTGGTCTTTTCTTCCACACACACAGGGAAATAGTCGATATCAGACCACTGCCTCCAACACATTTTAATTCACAGCTAAAATCAGGCTAAAAGCATGCAGCTCACTGCCAAGCAGTAAACTCATAATGCTTTTTGGTCATGCTTTCCATGTCGAACCCTTTCTCAGAGCCTGAAGGAAGAAACCTCAAAGGCAGCAAGAGCAGCATTTGTTGCATTGCCTTGGGAAAGGTAATACCAAGAGAGAGCCTGAGAAGACTGTTGGGTCCTTCGCTGATTCCTGCTGCATCCGGGGAAACTTGACTTCATTTATACGCTGGATATTTCGTAAGTACACAGGACTGCATCAAAGAATGCCTGGCTCTCAAAGCAGGAGATACCTCCTAGAGAAACGATCTGTAAAATTGTAATGTCCGAGCACGAGGAGAAAATCTCACACCCCCTTCGCAGCTGCACGAGAAGGCAGCCCAAGTTTGCGCTGTTTGGAGGCGGCTGAGAGAACATAATTAAAATTAATTTCTTGCCATGCTCTGTACAGCAGCTGATCAAGCTTTGTGCCCTTTTGTGGGGGTTTGTTGTACCCTTAGATGAGTAGCAGGGTGGTATTTCACCCTTTTACAGACACTGATCACGCACTGTGTGGTGTTTGAGTGTGTTACAAGTAACACTCAGCAGCTCTCCTGGCCCCACAGGAAATAAATTACTGAGTGAGAGCCCAAATGTGGCAATTCCTCGGGCTGTTAGACCTGTATATTCTCCAGGCTTAATATTAACCCTGAGTCAATGCTTATAGTAAGGCCAAGTGCAAATAAAAATAGCTCTACGGAAAAGCTCTGAAGTCTTTCAAGTGCCCCTAGCCATGCACAGGATGTCATGATCAGTCACAGCAGTGATAAAATTGGTCCAGGACACTGATTCCTTCTGCCTGTGTGTTTACTCCTGTGATCTGAACTGCGCTAAGTGCCATCTCATAGACAAAATAAATCTCTGTGTCTCCCACACAGCTGTAATTGAACGGTCACAAAAGCGGAGCTACTCCCTTCTCTTTGTAAAAAAAAACAACTGAGATTGTTTCAAACATCCACTTTTCCCAGGTGCTGCCCTGTTCCATGGGAAGGAATTGCCATTGCAAAGAACCTCCTGTTCTGCAGAAGAGACACATCTGAGTAGAGATAATATTTTCCACAAGAAGACCGGGATGAAGCCTGGAGGAGAGGAGTATGCACTGGGTAAAATCTGTACTTCTGTCATGAAATTTGATTTCTGTCATATGAATTCCTCTTGGCAAGGATTTCTCATTTCCCTCTTTTATTCTGCAAAAATCCTCCCAATTAGTGTGTGTCCACCTGCTCTGCTAAAAGCCAGATGCCCAGGCAGATAATTAATGCAGTTAGCTGGATAGTGGCTTCCCATCATTCAACTCCCACCAGTGATCCCCTGCTGCAGCCGTAGCTCTGGCAATTGCAAGGAAACACAAACGTTTTTTCCCCTGAGGACTCATGCCCTCTGAGACACTCCCTGACACATTTTTTTCCCTCAGCTCTGTGTTTGGGAGATATGCTGGCACCCGGTTGTTATTGCTGGGAAGACAACTACCCAAAATTTGGGATGCTGGAGCACATCTCAGGAAGGCTGGGAGGGAAGTGGGAACTTGAGTCCACTGGGACCCCTTCTGCACCTCTGTAGAGATGGGCCTGTCACATTTCTGATTTTGGAGCCAGGAGAGTCCTATGTTAGCTTGTATCCTTGTCTTCTCTCTAGCAGGGCAAGAGGCACCCCCAGTTCCATATTTGTCTTTGCTGGCTTCTTGTTCAAAAACTGTTCCTATCACGAGTGCTTGGGTTAAACCAGGTGGCTGCTCAAGTGGCTTTCCACCCGAAAACTTTCACAGCTGCTCCATGCGAATGGTGCCAAGGGGGTTTTACGGCTGCAGGGCATCCCTGCCAGCTGAATGCGTGGGGCTGGCCAGGAATAAAAGCAAAAGCTCAGATTTTACAGGAGGCTGAAAACAGGACATGTCACTCTGATAGAAATTCAGGTGGATGTGGACGTCTACAGAAAATCTAAGTATGTTTACAAAAATTACATCCAGAAATGTATCTGCCAGGTATCTCTCATTTGTGTTACACCCTGCTCTTGAACACCTTTTGCTTTTTTGACTGGGATGTGTCATGGCAGGAGGGTTCTGACTTGGTTTCAGCTGTTTCTGCAGCAGCTGGTTTTGACATTATTTTAATAAATGTGACAGTTTTGATGTTGATGCTGTCATAATTTTTTCAATTAGCCCCAGGATGAATGAGTCAATCGGTGTTTGGGCTGGATGAGGTCCTACTTTCAGTTTTGGTTAGATGCTCAGAAAAAAAAGCGAAGGAATCTATTAATCAGAACCGTACATAACAGCTTGGATCTCATCTGGGAAAGACAAAAGCCACTAAGTGATGTTACTGTGAAGTAACTGGGAAAACTTTATGTGTTCTCTAATGGGTTTTGATGGTTAAACAGATATGGATTATGCTGATCTTTTTCCCTTATTTTCTAAGTTACTTACAAACGGTATTACTACATAGCTTTATTTTTCTGATTTTTCTATCGGAAGAGCCTAATGTTCAAGCCATATTTCATCATGAGATGCTCATACTCACTTGTAAAAAAGAAAGGTAGAGGCAAGGTGCAAGGATGACTATAAAAAAAGGTTGTTAGGAAGGCAATATAGATGAAAAATTATTACACGACAAGTTTACCTGCACTGCACTGTTGGGGTTTTATATAAAGAAAAATCAAATAGTCCTTCCTAAGGTACCTACATTTTGGTCTTAACCATAAGCCCCAGTAGGTTTTACTGGTGAGGTCTACAGCTGCAAAATGGGACACCCGCCTGGAAAACACTGGATGGCGGCTGCAAAACATTAACTCCCTGTTCCTCATCGAAGTCCCCATCTGCCTGAGTGAAATAATAGTTCTGAGGGGATGGCTTTTCGTAAGCACCCCAGATTCAGAGCACCCCAGCAAGCTAGTCCCTTTAGCAAGCAACTATGTCATTTACCAATACAAAAAAGCAGCAACTTTAAAAGTTGGTGCTTAACTTGGGTGTTTCTGACATGATCTTATGCCCCCACATTCAGAGTTCAAATGACATTTGTAGCGTTCTGCAGGAAGACCTGCCCTAATTATGCAGAGTAAAACTCGACAGCCCCCAGGTAAAACACACAGTTGTCCCGGGGAACTTAAGCTTCGCTTTCGGGCTTTCTGAAGGCCCACCCATGGCATTTGCTGTGCCTGCACAAGTGATGCTGGGAAGATGCGTGCGAGATGCCGGACTCCAGTTCTTCAGAGTCCCGTGCGCTCCCACTGGCTGGGACTTGAGAAGCCAGCACTTGGGTGGTGCACCGAGAGAGACCTCAGCAGACAGAGTCCTGTGTTCGCTGCAAGCAGGACACCAGTCTGCAAAGCCTTACTGGTTTTACTGGTCAGAAAAAGGAACTGTTTCTTGTCCATGAGGTCAATACAGAGACCATTTTGCACCTTCACAATAAACGTTTGTGCCGTATGGAGAAGGTGGGAGTAAGGGATGGTGGGGTGATGGCAAAGGGAAGGAAAGGAGTCACTCATTTGTAGCCATGTAATTATTATTTTTAAATAAATAGGGCCTTTGAAAATGTGATTAAGCAAACAAGGAAATAAAGTAAAAATCTGAATTGCTAATTTAAAAAAACCCCAACGTGCTTGTAATGATATCGTGTTGAGGGATAACCTAATTCAGTCCTAGCAGTTTCCTTTTAATAATTTTGATACTCAGTGTAATAACCACAGATTAAAAAAATAAGAAAAAACCCCCCACCCATTCTAATCAGCCCAGACTACGGCGCCTTGGGGTGCATTTCAATAGCCCCCATGTGCGGGATACCTGAGGCAATTCTCCTGCTTAATAGGCATTTTCCACAACACGCTGTGAAATGATAACGCTAATTATCACGAAGATAGATTTAAACCCCTCTGTCTGGGGCACCGCGCCTTGAAACCGGGCGGCTTTCAGCAGCAGCACCAACCCTCGCCGCTCAGGGTTGCTAAAGGTCGTGAAGCTCCCCGTGTCCCCCCCTCCTCGGCTGCCGACAGCGCTCCGGCACTCACCTGATGGTAAATCGCCTCCCAGTTCTCCCGCAGCGCTCCCCAGCTGCCCACGCTCGCCGCCTTCTTGTCCAGGTAGACTCTGATGTGCTCCTCCAGCTCCTGGTTGACCTGCTCGAGGGCCCGCACCTTCTCGATGTACTCCACCAGGCAGCCGTTTAGGCTTTCGTAGGCGAGAGCCCTGCCCTTATCCAAGCCCGGGGCCAGGGGCACGGCAGAGGCGGAGCTGCGTAGGCCCTGGAGGAAGACGCTGCTGATGCCCAGGGCTCTACGGGACACTCGGGTGCCCAGGCTGCTCACGCCGCCGGTGGGAACGGTGCCCACGTAGACGCCGGGAGGTCTCGACAGGCTGCCCGCGCCTCCGACGCTCACCCGGCGGCCGGGCGGCCCCGAGCCCTCGGCCGCGGAGGAAGGGGGCTGCTGCCCCAGGAAGGACGACCGGCGCCTCGGCAAGGGCATGTTGTGGGCTCCAGCCTGCCGAGCACCGCCGCTCAGCCCGGCCGCCTCGCCCCGCACTGGCGGGAGGGATGTGCCGAGCCCAGCAGGTTGGGGGCTCGGCGTGGATTTCGGCTTTGTGCGACGGATTTCTGGAAAGGGGGGCTTTGTGCTGCCTGGGAGCACCCGTCGCATTGTCCGGGCGGCTGCTGGCTCAGCAGTCCCATTTCAGGGGAAATCTCCCTGCTGCTGCTGCTGCAAATGTGGCAGATGAAAAACACAATGGTGTTTACGGGGACAGCAGGACAGGGATTCGGTACAACGTACGTGTTAAAATACCCAGCAGTGTTTTCTACGCTGACGCCCAAATGATTTCCTACCCTTGTAATCACAGGTATCCAGATAGATATTACTAACATATTAGCTGCCCACACCAGTGCTTGCTTCAGACAGAGTCTATCACAGTAAGACATTACCTAAACTTAGCAAAACCCAAACCTCTGAGGAGCTAATAGGGCCACAACAGAGCTGCTATTTGCAAGCTACTACTTGCAGTGTACCCAATGCTTCCTTGGCCTTGCTGCAGCTTCTGGACTTCTCTGCAGTTTGACTTCACCAAACAATCACGGCACTCTGAGCCAATCCAGCAGATTTTAACTAGGCAGAAGCACTCTCGCATCTATCCCTGCTCCCTGAGTTTAACCTCACATAATCAGTTGCACTTAGTCCGTTCAACAAGGGCCAGTTTCACTTCTTTGACTGCACGTGGTGACAAAGTGAGGCAACTGTGAAACAAAAGAAAACGACAGAACAGTCCAGGGGAGATTTCCCCTGATCTTCTTTTTATGTCACTGTTCTTTAGCCACTAGTGATCAGGTGGGTAGTTTAGAGGTACATAAGAAGGACATGTCTGTGGTACAGTGGGATCCTTGACAATACAATGCTAGATCCAGCTTTTTCTACCTACACACAGGGGTGCTTCGCAGCCAGGATGCCATTCCAGCGTAGGATTACCATGTGCACATCTTTGTGGGAATGATTGTAATGTGCTGATGTTGGGCATTGCCCTAATGCGGTGTAGGTTTTTACAGGGGCAGTGGTGAATCTTTGGCGAGACGGGATACAATCAGAAATCCCTGTCTTCTACTGGTGCCTAATCCTGGCTCGCTGGGTTGGTGGCTGACTTTGTTTCACTTGTTTAAGTTTGAGGATTGCAAGACTGTCCACAGTCAGGTCACCATTTCCAGGTAGTGGGAAGACTGGGAATAGCACAGCATCTCTCAGCTTTGCACTTACTTTTGGCTAGTTTAGGTATTCTGCCTTTAGATTACCAAGCAAACTGCATTGACTAAATGAGAAGAATCCTCCAGTATTTCTTCCACATTATTTTCAGTTTATCTACTCTGTATCAAATTAGAAAATCTACCTTCTAAATGTAATACCACGTACAGAAAACAAGTGTAAAAATACAGACTTTTTTTCCCAAATTTGAATTTAGTTCTCTGGAAACTCGTTCTCTGTTTCTACCTCCCTCTTGAAATAGAAATCAAGATCCTTGTGGGATTGTTTTTGCTCTTGAAAAGACAGTCAGGAAGTTTCTACTGTCCTATCAGCTAGTGAGTTCCAGGAGGCCATTTACTAACTGGTCACGAGGATCACAGATACAATATTGCATAATGTTTATCCCACACCGAAAAGTTATATTCCCAGAGTGCTTATCCATGTCCATACACAGCCATGTGTATGCCTGCCTGCCCCGGTCACCTCATAGGGAAGGCTTGCGTTACTCTCTGATGCTGAGCAGAAAATCAAATATCCCTAAGAGCCCCCACGACACTGCAGTTTTCTGATTTTAGGAAGCCTATAGTCTACATTCAGGTTTGTGCCTCAGCACAGCTGAAGTGCACATATGGAACAGGGAGAAAGGGATATGCCTCTATGGCCCCCTGACCCATGTCTTGGTCTCATTCCAGCCATCATTTAGTAAAGTTTTCAAGTTGCTCTAACAGCAGCCACTGAGATGCTCTGCAGGTGGGAACAGCTGGACCAGATGTGACACTGCTATAATTCCCTTTTCTGGTACCAGCTGTGGCTCACCTGGAACAACGCATATGGTTAATGATGCTACACTAACCCTGTCCTGCTCAAACTTCCTTTTCATGCAACCAAGCGAGAAACCTGAGCAGCAGGGGGTAAACTCCCAGTTGCCTCACAGCCCGATCCTGATGAAGTGAGGAGTGAAGGCAGAAATCTACCAGCACTGATGGCCAGAGGTGGAGAGGAGGAGGGTGAGACTTCAAAGGATGCAGACCATTTCACTTGCTGAATGATATCAAAAAGCAATTGGAGAGGCAAAACTGAAAACTGGTCCCAGAGTAAGCGGTCTGGGTTACTCAAAGAGAGAGCATCGATTTGGGCCAAGTCATTCCATGTCCCATATTAGCCTCACCTTGTAACAACCTATTTTTAATCCATTATTTCAGCTTCATTCACCCTCACTGTTCCTCCAACACTATTAGAGCCTGCAATCAAGCACTCAACTGGCTAGGACAGAAATGCCATTTTGCCCTGAAACACTGTGTCTTTCGTTCTTAAGGGGGAAAGGAATGTCTCAGAGAGGAGAAGAAGGTGTGAGGACACTTGATTCCGTGGCACAAGCAGCCTGAGCACACAACATAAATAAAACAGTGGGGAAGTGGAAATGTGGTCAAAGCCACAGAATTCAATTGGTGAGAGTCCCTAGTCACAAGATTTCAAGATTTCTGATAAATTCGAAGGAATTTTCTGTTCCTTTGAAGGGAACACTCTATATGCCTTCTTTTGAGGCTGCTTGATCTGGGCTGAAGTGGAGCAGCTGCGAGTCCAACGTGTAGTGTGGCTAAAATATTTATGCAGGAAAAAAGGGTCATTCTTGCCCTCGCTCTTTATAAAAGAGTTTTGGAGCTCAAGCTGGGAGGGGGACAATGAAGGGCTCATCGCAGTCAGTGCTCAGGGAGTACCAGAGTCATGCAAAGGATACAAGACTGGCACACGAGCCATATGGACTGCTTCTGGCAACTGAGCCGGTCCTGTCTGGTTTGTATTCTAGCTTGGCAGCATAAAGAAAATGAGTGATTGAAGTCCTTTTGCAGTAGGAGAAGGGACACTCCCGGAGCAGGAATGCTTATGCTCGGGCTCAGCGATGCCATGTAGGATGCAGGATGCTGTACCCAACATATGCTGCCTGCACCAAAAGCAGCCTTACCCAGTATTTTTCCAGACTAAGTGTATTTAGCAGCAGTTTCTAAATGACAGTGAAGCAAACAGTCCACCGGACAGGTGTTTTGCTTAGAAATACCTTTATTTTATAAAGCCACAGTTTGTTCTGTAAAGTTTTACCACACTTATAAAAAAGGGTCTGACAATTCTGAGGAAGAAAAGAAAAGCTGAAAACATTTCTTGTAGTTCAGGGTTACACAAAGGTTATATTTATAATATATATATTTATTTATAATTTGGAGACAGGAGAGATGAAACTGCAGTATGCGGGGAGCTGTTGGGGTCATATTTCAGAGACTTGTTCATGTCCCACAAATAGAGTTTCCTGACAGAAAGGGTTCACGAGGACCATCCCGCTGTCGCGGTAGTCACCGTTGGCAGGGGAGCGCGGCTCGGAGAGGTGATCCTAGGGGAAAAAAGAGAAGCAGACTGAGCACTTCACATCCCTCACCCTCCACTAGCCCTCCACAGGGCACTCCTCCCCATCCCTCAAAGGCACTTGAATTTTGTGGGCTCTGACTCTGAAGAGCTAAGTTTGGTGAGCTGGTTTTACCCCTCTTCAGGCAGGAGGAGCTGTGAGTGAAGAGCTCCTCTGATAGGCTGATTCTGTCTCAGTCTGGGGAGATGCAGTCTGAAAGTCTGATGCACCAAACTTCCAGTCCCTTACCAGACCTTGAGCTTTCACACTTCTTGGGCTTATTTTTTCACTTTCATGATTCATTGGAAGAGTTTCCTGCCTCTCACCTAGGCTTGACTCCTCAAAGATGCATTTTCAGCTTCTTTTTAAGCTCAGAAAGCCGCATGTATGATTCCAAGCCACCCGAGCATGCCCCAGTTCAGTCATGTTCTGATCAGGTTTAAATAACTCAGATGATAGTTTTTGGAGACCATCCTGTATGTGAATAGGCCTATAATTTGATTCTGGTTAAGTATAGACCAGGCTCTGCCTTAACCTAAGCAACATGATTGCCAACAAAGCAGGGTTAATGAAGTAACTGTCAGCATTTGTCTAATCACAGCTCAGAGGTTCCTTTCTAAACCTTTTTTTTTTTTTTTTTAATTTAATCAGATGGGTTAGTCAGCTAGCTTATCTGAAAATCACTCTAGCATAAACCTGAACTCTCCACTGTTGCTAGGTTTTAAATACCTTTGAACTAAACTGAATTATCCTTCTCTATCCCTAAGGCCAGGGAATACATTTCTATCAGTTGCATCACCTGCCCATATGTGAATAATCCCACCTTAAGTAAAGGAGTATAAACTACCACTACATATTCTCACACACTGATGTTCTGATTGCTTATATACTGGGAATACTCACTCCCTGAACTGGTATTTGAGAAGTTATAGGCAACTCCTGAGATAGAAACACAAGAAATTTTTGTTATTAACTCCCACCAGCCCCCTTTCTCTGGTGCTGTGTGGGACACGGACAACAGATTGACTGTCAGTCACGACACAGCCCAAAGGGCTCTCCTTAAGCAGTCACGGTATGGCTGGACATTGGCCAGAGGCTCACAAGGAAGAGAAACTCAGGAACAAATTCACCTAGAAGCAGTTAATGCCCATCACCACACAGCAATATGGAACATATCCGCAGTATCTGGGAATAGGATGGCAAGTCAGTTTTGCTGACATATTTTTCCCATCTTACTCACTCACAAAGTGAGTCCTTCTCAAAAAGCTGTTTCTCCAAATATACACAGGGATTTCAAGGCTTTATTGTTATGACTTCCTCTCCCCTCTTCCCAGCATGGCTTTAGTTACAGTTTTTAGACACCAGTTCTGCAAGCAAGGTACCTCTGAAGTCTCCAGTGACTGGATCTCTCTTGGTAACTCAACAGCATGCCTGTTGAAGTAGTCCATGGTAATAGCATTATTCCAATAGCTCAGGTTGTTTTCTGGGTTAGATGTCTTTTTCTTCCTCCTCATGCAGCACACTGTCAGCAGAACCGCTGTCAACAGAAACATGTCAAAAATGTTTCAATAAGGACTCATCAGTACCACGGATTTGTGTTACTTAAGAAGAGGGCTGGTGACCTGCATTCAAACGCTTCAGTCTCAGTCAGGTCTCTCCTAACAAACCCCACACAATTATGTGAATCCAGGCCAAGCAGATGAGGCTTTGGGCTTGGCAGAATATGCACTTTGTACTTTCTTTTTGCTCTGAGTTTATAATGTTGAAGATGTGGCTCTCTGATAACTGAAAAGCTTTGGTGTTGTAACTGATGGCATTTTAATACATCAGCAGGGATTTACAGACCCTTTAGGAGAGAGGGCATTCCTCAGTGACTGCAAGGACATCTCTGTGCAGATCTTCTGGTGTGTTCACTGGCTGCAGTGATGAGGCACATCAGCGAGTGGGCACTGAGAGACACCTGTCCTAGCTTGAAGAGCAAATTCACAAATGCTCGGTAGTTGCGCGTCTTCAATACCGAAAGCTTCTATCCTGAAATGCCACTGATCCCTGCCTCTGTTGCCCACCATTCATAACTTGGAATTCGGGTGCTTTCTGACCATGCTCCTACATATCAGCAACCAGTAAGAGGAGCAGATGGGCTCCTGGGCAGAATGAGGCAGTGGTCAGGTAGTGTGAAGATCCCCTCCAGCACCTGTCTCATGTAGCTTATGCTTCCAGGACAGCATTAACCCCAGAGCTGGGGTTTTCCTGCCTGTCTCCATCAGTGGTATCAGGATGTGGGATCAACAGATGAGCATAGCCTGTTCCCCACATCTGCCTGGACACTAGGGGTGTCTGAGCTTGGCTTTTTTTCTTATCTGCTGAGCACACTTAAACTTCTGCAATTTGAAATATCCGAACTTAGAGCAGTTAGGCAAGACAAAGTGACCAGCAAGTGAAACTTGTTGATGTAATTGTCTGGTCCCAAGGCCACAGGCACACCCCCGACATGCCAGGGTAATGCCCAGCAGGCAGACAAACACAAAGCTGGTTGAGTGTTATTTGCTGGAATTGCTTCTGGTTTAGTCATCTCTGTTGCAATTCAGATGGGTAATCTTTGCAATTTTACGAGGGCCAGGCAAACCCCCTGTAACAGACTTACTGCTCCCACTGGTCCTTGCTCAGGCAGAAGTTGAGGAGTGTACAAGGGTTTGCTCAGAGCAGTGATGTATAAGCTCTGTCTGTTTCTCTTACACCTGTGGAATTAATTCACCAGTTGTGCTTGTAATGTACCTGATTTAGACAGACAGGTAGCTGCACATGTACTTTGATTTGTACTCTGTGAAATAGGGAGTGCCCTGCTGTGAAATCACTCCATCATTTCTAAATCCCTCGTGGTAGAAAAGAAGAGGGAAAATATTCATGAAGCAGAAAAATATATTATTTCCTCGGCTACTGGTAAAATTATAAGTTAGAATTACAGCCCAGAGGGAAAAAAAACCTGCAAAGAGGTCACAGCTGCTATGTATGTTTTGACAAACACTGCAGCTATCCATGTGCCATGGGTCTAATTTCTTATCCCATCTACGCACACAAAACAGCAATACAAAAGTGCAAGGCTAGAGCTCTATTTAAAACAAAAGAATAAGATACTAAGAAAAAAAAATTAATGGATTTCAGTTCAGGCAGTTTATGCCTCATTCAAAGGGAAAGGTGGGCTTATGCTGTAAATCTTCTTCTGAAACTGATGGAAAAATCTCCCACACTGTTCCCGCATGTTTCAGAAAAGCAGCTCATAATCAACCTTTCTCTTATCTTTGACTCATATTACTTCAGTGTTTCTGTCACCAATAGCTTTGTTTGCTGACAGCCTGACTCCTGCTGCTGTGCCTGTAGACAGGCACCCAATGGGCCACCAGAACTGCTCTCCCTGCCCAGGGAAATGCCTGTCCTGAAGGGCTGCATCTGTTATCCCTCCTTTGCTGCTGCCCTCTCCATGTCCCAGTCCAGCCTGCAGACTTGGTAAGCTGAGAAAGTGAAGCAGGACCTGCATTTAGTCTTCACCGCTCCTGGCTAGAGCCGACAGCCCTTGAAGCTTTTCAGTACTCCAGCAACAAGTGATCCCTAAGGCACAGCATTTCTGAAGGAGTCCGGGAATATGAGAGCCCCAGTGAAGTCAACTCTGTGCAAATATTTTGAAAGCCTGAGGTTTTACAGCTTATAAAATGTTGTGGCTGCTGACAGAGAAGTACTGAATTTGGGGTTTAGGGGCTGGAAAGCCAGTGACACCGAGTCGAGTGAGATCTCAGCTTCTTCAAGCAGGAAATGGCCTTGCCATGTGCAGATACGGTTGTTATACAGCAGTAATACTCCCTCCCTTAATTACACTCCTGGCCTCCCACCTTAGTGCACACACAAGCAAAGGGATGGAAGAGTGTGGGAAAGGGGTTCCTGAGCTTCCTCAAGTATGTATTTTAGCAGAAGGCTGTCTATGTAAGCTGTCCCAGTTCAAAGCAGACGAGGTCTCATTTCAGAGGGAGAGGGAGGACAGCAGGACTGGAATGTGGCTATTCCCCCTTCATCTCATATTAACTGCCCTTTTCATAGAATCATATAATCATTTAGGTTGGAAAAGACCTTAAAGATCATCAAATCCAGCCATTAACTTAACACTGCCAGGTCCATCACTAAACTATGTCCTTAAGTGCCACATCTACAACATAATATGCCACATTTGGGGCTTATTTTAGTGAAATTAATGTGGCCAGCATAGGACCGCTCACTTCCAGAACAACACTAGGAACAGGATACAGCTTTACCAATATTCCTAGGTATCCATTTGCTCCCATGATTGGAATTATGTGTATTACAGAAAAACTCTTTCCAGAGAGACAGTTGTGATGGCCAGGAGGACATAGTAAGTGGATGAAACAGACACAGGGCGGAGACAGTTTGGAAGAGAGAAATGGCAATAATGACAACAACAGAGCTGAAGAGAGAGCAACAGTAGTGACAGTACCCTGCTTATCTTTCCTGGTATATTATGTGATATCCTCATAAGGATGAGAAAGGGCTGCTGTTCAGTGCTGCCATATATCACCTGTTTCAGAGATGCCCAAAGGGGCAGAAAAAGGGCTAACTCTTCTCTGGTTTTCAAGTACTCCTCTTGTTAATTTCTGGGAGTCAAAAAAGCTAAACTGACTTTTCCCTTTGCCTGCTCTGTGTTGAAGTCAATAGCGAGTGCCACCAGAACACATCAATTGTCCCTGTGTCAGCCTGAAGCTCTCTGTACAGAGATTATGATGCATGCTAGGAAATATCAAGGAACTCTGGAATTGTGTAGACACTGGAGGTTCGGGGAGTTTGGGAGCATTTCTAGCCTGCATTCTTTCACCTGCTGCTAGTCTGGAGGGAGAAAAGTCAACTCACACATTCAGGGGCCGAGCTGCTGCTGAGTTCCAGGTCTGACTCCGGCCCCTCTCTGGCCGTAAGAGGAGGCACATCTGCATCATCTGCCCCCCTACCCATGAACCAGGACATAATACAGCCCACAAATGGGGGAGAGAAGATTCTCACAGATTTACAGGCTGGTGGGAACATGTTCATCACCCACTCTCACCTACATATCACCTGCACACCAGGAGACTTTCACCTGTTACTTTAACCATAAGCTGCACTGAAGGTACTGCACATCTCATAGGGAAATACTCAGCTTCATTAAAGGACACAGAGTGACCAGATATCTATCCCATTTCCAGGAAGTTTGTTTCAATGCTTAATTTCTGTTGTGGGGACATGTTTACATTCCACTTATTGCATAAATCTCTACCTTCTACCCTCAGTTCCTCATTCTCCTTTTCTTTTTTTTTATTAAAAGCTTTCACTATGCTATCAGAAACGTCCCCTGTACATGTGGACTTCAGCTTCTTCTTGACATCATGACACAAATGGAATTATGTTGCATTTATCAGCTCTTAAATAATTTGCATGGCTCTTTTCTAATCTTCCAATATTATTTTTTAAAAAACCCAACATATAAACCTCCAGGTTTATAGGCCATATTCAATGCTAGCTTCATTAATGCAGTGTAATGAGATCATAACAACTCCCTACAGTTTTCTGACAGTCTTTCCCTTCAACTCACTTAAATTAAATATTTTACCAGTCTTACACCACTGCATGCCCCCTTCCCCCACTCTCCAGCTTCCACATGGAACATGGTGTTAACAGACCTGAAACTGTAAACACTTAAAAGTCAGGCAGTATTCAGGGTGAAAGATGGTCATTTACTTCTCCCTGTGCCTGCAGATCATAACATAAACCAAGTTTCCACAGAACCCTTGCCTCAGTGACAAAAATAGCGCTTTTCCCATATTTCTTTTCGTTTCCCTCATTTACTATTTATAGCAGTACACGCTTAGCTCTGATACAAGGTGTCACAAGGGCTTTATGGACTACAGCTGCTGACATCTGGAGACAGGAGGCTCTTCTCCAGCTCAGCCTGAGTTCATACCTGGGCATTAGACTCAGGGCTTGGGATCTTTCTGGCTTCAGACTGGGAAGCAAACATGCGTAGGTTTTGCGATGGAGAAAGTGGGTGAGAAAATTTTGGAAAGCATCCCAGTGCATGAAATGTGAGCTAAGTGGGGTCAGGTCTAAGGCAATTCTTCACATACTGTGAGTTCTGCTGATGCCCGTGTTCGGAGGCTCAGCCTTCCTCTCGTGTTTTCCCACGTCAGCAGAACTGACTGAATGAATTGACTTCTGTGTTGTCTGAGTTGCAAGTTTCTGTTCTTCCACGTTTCATTGTGTCATTCTGTAGTTACAGAGACTTAAGTACCAGGAGCCCAAGGACCGGGATGGAAGGTTTTACAACGAGTTCATATTGTGTCTTGTTCTGCATTGCAGTGACAGGCACCTACACACGTACAACGGCACGTGCACAGAGATGTTCCAGGCTGCCTAAAGGACACTCCAAAAACAGCTCCAACTCTGACATTCAGAAAATACTGACATCACTGTATATATGATTTTCCTTTCCTGGGGAGGCAATGATACAGAATCCTTCATTTTTGCAGGCCTCCTATGGCATTAGCAACTTCACCCTCATTATTTATGCCATGAAACTCAGGTGCCAAAAGGTGAAACGATTTCCCCAGGCTCATGCAGAACATGTGGCTCGTGCATTACCTTTCTAGCTAGCACTTTGAGGGATTTCAACGGGACTCAGAAATCTATGCATCTGTAAAGAAATACGTACTGTAAGGACAGGGAGGCTAAATCCCATCTCTTATTTCAGCAGGTGAGCTCCTGAGGCCTGGGTCTTCAAGCTAGTGCTACAGCCACTGAGCTGTGCCACCAGCATGGCTGGAGGGACCTGCTGGTGTCCTCAGTGGGGCTCAGATGTCAGGGCACAGTGATGCTGAACAAACCCTCTGCTCCCTCCTGCTCTTCAATGCAAATCCCCCCAGCAGGGATTGGCCATCAAGAAGCCCCAGCAGGGTCTTTCCTCTGTGAAGAGAAGTGCAGCATCCCAAGTGCTTTTTCCAGCAGAGATGAGGAGCCAAAGGCTCCCACGGTCACTCTCTAGCACGTCATTTCCCCTGCTAGGGAAGCTAAAATGCCCTCAGGTTTTCATTTAACAGATGCCTGTCACTAAAAGGTGTGACAGAGAGCAGCATGTAGGGGCTCTACTGTGTCATACGTCAGAGAGGCACAGAGGTATCTTCGCAGCATCATGATACGTTTCCCCTTCCAAGGATTTTGGGTAAGAACAAGCTGTGCCCAGAAGCCCTCCAAGAAAGCTTTTCCACCCTCTTTGCCACTCCTCGCACAGAGGAAGGATTATGAGGAAAGGCACAAGAGCCCCTGGCAGAGGAGGGGTGCTCTGGCCACTGTGAAGCTCTGCAAGGGCTCTGGAAAAACAGCCCGGAGGTCAGTGAACTGGCTGGGCTCGGGGCACTCCTCGTTAGCAGGAGGAGGGAGCTGAGTTAATAGATTCCTGCAGCTCTGAAGCCATGTGTAGGCTCCGAGTTGCATCTCCTCGCCTCATTCCATGTCTTTCCAGGATGCATTGCTAAGTTCCCTGCCTCGAGGCTGCCTCTCTGCCTGGTGCTGGGCCTTAGCCTTTCTCTCAGGTGCCACAGCAGCAGCTCAGGGCTTGCTGGCTCCCTCAGTGACTCTGGCCAGCAGTCCTGAAGGTGCCAGTCTGAGCACAGAGCCGGGAAGCAGTAACTTCCCGTGATAGGGGTCCTCAGTGACTTTCTCCATGGCTTGTTCCCTCTTAGGGCAGCTCAGATATTTAAGAACATGGGGCTGAGTCTCTATATCCAAGGCACCTACATCTTTCAGCATCCCAAGGCAGGAGCACGACGGTGTTTTCTCAGTCCGTGCCCACAGCAGCTGTGAGAGCCTCCCCCGGAAAACTTCACCCTTTGAAGATGAAATGAAACCCGCACAGCTGTACTGCCTGTCCCGGCGTCAGCCCCCTCCGGATCAGAAGGGAGGAGCACACGCCAGTGCGGGGCCTCCCGTCCTCAGCTGCGGCGCTTGTTCCCCGGGAGGTGGCGACAGTCCCCTTCGCACACCCCACACCGCACACCCCATCCCATATACACCCTACACCGCACACCCCACACCGCACACCCCATCCCATATACACCCTACACCGCACACCCCACACCGCACACCCCATCCCATAT
>JAWMRA010000078.1:42908735-42938786 GCA_035584735.1 Pseudotriccus pelzelni | reverse complement strand
TACACCCTACACCGCACACCGCACACCCCACACCGCACACCCCATCCCATACACCCTACACTGCACACCGCACACCCCACACCGCACACCCCATCCCATATACACCCTACACCACACACCGCACACCCTGCCTGAAGATACGCAGCTGCCCAAGCGTCAGGCAGCAAAGTTGTGCAGCCACGACTGATTACCCGTGCGTTTGGGTAAAAGTGCTTTGGGTTGTTATGCCTTACTTGTTGTCTTCTACAGGAATAGACCATGCCTGTGCAACAGCACTTCTTATGGCATGGTTTAAACAGCATAACTTCTGGATGAAATCAATTTCCTAGGCACTACAGGCAGATCCCCAAAAGAATCCCATTTAAATGCTTGTCTACCATTCATGTCAATGCTGAAATACATCTCGGGGTCTCCAGCTTTTTTAAACGGAGAGTCCCACTGAAGACCACCCTCAGGAATCTGGTCTTGAAAGCAGGACTTAAATATTTGAATCATTTAAACATTCACTAGAGCTGGTACAGAGAATTTTCAAAGTAACATCTGACTTTTTAAAAAATGGAACTTACGAATACAAGAAGCAGAATAGGCAGTCAGAGGAGCACATACCATTATGGTGCATATGATAAGAATAAAAGTTTTAACACCACTATTTAACGAATAGTGGGTTAGAAATCCTGCTAGCAGACTCTTTATATTATTGTTATTGGTTTTGCTGTTGTTAATAACTGGCATATATGGCACTCTGCAGGCACAGACCAGTTTACACACTGGTTATGCTTCCTATGCTTTTGTTGTATTTTGTATTTGGATGCTTTCTATCCAGCTCAGCTTTCTCTCTGAATATTTCTAAATATGCTGAATGTTGGCCCAAAACATAATGCCTGAAAGAATTTATTTGGTCCTCTATTTCTACTGATTGATAGACAAGTCATAGTTCATCAAATCATCAAATATCGCTGCTTCTCACCATGGGCTTCCTATATCCCAGTTTCTCCTCTCCATCTTTCACAGAAGTATGTATACACACTTCTGCTTTGGTTTCTCTTTGATTGCCCATCGTTTAGCTTTGTTCTTGCTTGTGGTTTTAATCACGTTGGCAACAGCAGAACTGATGGTCCCAGAGGTGTGAGTCTAACAGATATGCTGACCCAATCCAATAATTTGCAGCTGCTGAAAGGATTAGTTTGGCCCCCTCTCCAGGTTTGCATTCCTGCAGCCTCATCCTCTCCAGGTCTCGTGATCATCTGATCCCATGGGGAGCTGATTCAGCTCACTGGGTGGACAGAAAGTAACAAAGCGAGTATTATTTTTTGGCCACTTTATCAATCTGAACGTGTCTCAGGAACATGTCAGGTCAGACCCTGGCATAAGTAGAGGGGCAGGATCAGGTGCCTGTGCCTCAGAGAAGGCAGAAGAGAGCAGCACTGTCCTTTTTGAGCAGAAGCAAGCTGTGTGTGAGACTGACTCCAGCAGCTCATCTAGCCTTTTCCTCAGTACAATAACAGAACTAATACTGAGTTTTGTTGGCTACTACTCTTTTACGCTTCCTCAGGCAGCAAAGACTGGGAAATGTTTGGTTTTGTTTCACTCCAAGCAGATTAGAATAATCACACCCTGCAACAGTGAAACCCCAGAGAGTATGTTGTCCCACCTTGCTGATACAACCCAGCTAAGCGTGGGACACCCTGGCATCCACCCCTACGCTTTCTCATAATTTCTCATGGGGTTTTTTGTAACTGAGTCAAATGATAAGACCCTGAGCCAGCTCTGGGAACCCAACCTGCCCTGGTTCTGCAGGTGGCTGACTCCTGGTGTCCGAAGGCCAGGGTTTCAAACTCTTCCTGTTCCCTCAGCAGCTGCAAAGTTGGAATTAAAATGGAGGAAACCAGCACTTTGGTTACCAGATGTCTAAATCTGACCCTTCATGAACTGCCTGCAGTGAAATATTTTATTGCACTGGAAAACTGGTGTTTCCTAATGTATTAGTCTTTACAACCTTTGGGTTAGCAGTGAGCTTTTTTAATCCAATTCAAGGGCAGCGAATATTAATTCCTAGATTAAAGACTTGTACAGTTTTTGGTCACCATCTTATACACCTTGGAGCAAAGCTGCTTCACCTTCTACAGTTGTTCAGCCTTGTGTTACACCCTCAAATGGAGGGCCCCAAAAGATTTTTAACAGCAACAGAGCAAGTATGCTTTGAGTGTAACATTTTAGCCCTGCATTTTGAAGATAAGCAAACTTTGGTCAGTGAATGTGATCCCTGTGCTTCTCATCCATCTCAAGCTGCCCTGCCTCTGTTAGGTCTCCAGCTGGTCCTTGAATCATGGGCCAAAATCTGAATTTGAGGAAAGAGAAAGCAAAATGAAGTGGCAGTTAACTTACAACATGAGGATATAGGTACGCTGATAGCCAGAATGATCCAGGCAATGTCCATCTTGCTGAGACAGATGGTTGCTCTGTGCTGGGGTTTGTCGCCCTCGGTGACATGGGAGACGTTTCCCTGCACCCCTGGTTTCCAGGTCCCGGCAGGAACCAGTCTGTTCAGGAAGTTCCCAGTGGCGGTGGAGCCAGCCGTGGAAATGGAGCCGGACAGCCTCGTGGCAGGTGCTGTGGAGAGAGCACTGCCTAGCGAGGTCGTGTCAGTCACCGCGCTGTGCTGCGTTGGACTGGGTCCCTTGGGGTCTCCTCCTGCCTGGGAGGAGACGCTGATGTCAAAGCTGGTCTGAACCGAGTGACCAGCTGCTGCTGTTGCAGATCCAGGGCCAGCAAACAGAGGGACATTTGTACTGAGATTCAAGGTCACCCAAGAGCTGTTTTTGCTCAGCATATCCCATACGTCGTAGTGGGTGGGTTTAAAAGGCACCGACACTGCTTCAGGATCAGTTGATGGTCCAGCAGTTGTGGTGGCAAAATCTGCCTCCTGCACTACTCCCTCATCCCTGTTCCCTCGCTCTGCTTCCCTAAGGGTTGCGGAGGCGTTGTGGTGGGCAGAAGGCTCTGAGAGTGTAGTTCTTGCCAGCCCCGTGCCATTTGGATCGCTGGATGCCGTGGTCTGGGACTGAAGCGGGCGCTCTGTGAAAGGGCTCCTCAGGGTAGGGAAGGGAGAGTGCAGGGTCGTCTTTAGGTAAGGCTCTGAGGACTCTGAGAAGTTGCCTTTGAAAACCTGGAATATTTTCCCCTTGGGGCGAGACTGTCCCGAGTGCAAAGCACTCTGGTTGTACGAATGATACGCTTCCTTTTCGCCGACGCGAGGGCCGCTCGCTTGCTCTTGCCCGGCGGAAGGGGCCTTCTCCGCCAGGCTGACGGGATGGGGAATGGCCTGAGCAGACGTGGGAAGAGGTTCTGCCGCGTGGCGGTCTTTGTGGTGAGGTGTTGTTCCCATGGCTGTGATAGTGGTAGCGTTCATCGGGAAGCCCTGAGAGGAGGAGACAGTGGGAGACAGTACCTGAACAGAAAACACCAGCTCTTCTGTCAGTGCCAAGATCAGTAGAACACCTGAGGAAAAAAACACAGAGAGAGGGTGAGATGCCACAGAGGCACAGGCGTACAGGGAATGGCATGGCTTGCATGTCTGGCAGGAAAGAATACCTTCCATGTTCTGCCAAAGGACAGAGGAGTTAGCATCCGACTTTGTTGGCTTCTCTGTGAAAGTAGGAAGAGAAAGGCAAATCGGTAGGAGCTGCAGTGACCCCACGGCCATGGGAGTGATGAGGTGGGAACAGGAATTTTACAGGGAATCTCTACAGCAAAGAGAGAGAGGAGCTTGCAGTACGGGCTCACGTGACAGCTTTAAAGTGCCACAGGCAGGTGATTTCCCTGTAGAAGCTACAAAGCATCCTACACTGGAGGGTAGAAACGAAAGACTTCCTCATTTTCATTGTTGACAGGAGGTCTCCAGATAATTGTTCATATCATTATGGGGAACCTTTGTCTGCTCACTCCTTTGGCCGCAAAATCCTAAATTTGGCTGCCTCCAGTCTTGGCTGCCATTAAGCAATCTGTTTTTTGAGAGAGCAGCTGTTTAGGCCTTTCTGAGAATTAGGTCAAGAAGGGAAGTCTGATGAGAGGGCTTCCTAGGTTATACATGCTGTCCTCTACTCAGCAACTCTGGAAAATCTAGCCACTCCAAGTGTCAAAAATTAACAAGTAAACACAGCTATCACAGCCATTTTAAAAAACATCGTGATTATGAGGGGTGTGTCTCGATCCAACACAACTGCCCTTCACACCCATATACCAGTCCTTGGTTCACATGTGCTGTGGGGTTGGGTTGTGTGAAATTTGCTTCCCGCCTCCCTCTGCAGTGCACACCATTCCATGAGGTGCCAGATTCACACCATTGGGAACATCAGTTCTTTCATCTATTCCTAGTTCAGATAATGGAGGTGGGCAGCTGCAGTAGCATAAGCCTCCCCGGGATGCAGGGCTAATACACCGTGAGTTAGCGTGACCTGCAGGGACCACATCAATCACATGTCACTATTTCCATATGCTGAAGCTGTCAAGTGTAATGTGGATCTCTGCCCACTAGGAAGCACATGGAATAAATCCATTTTTCACAGTACACTGAGCATCATCAGATGGCACCATTAGCACTGTACGAGTGTGAATTTCAACCAGCGGTGTCGAGGTGAAAAATGTTGTCATAGTCTTAACAAACCAGGGAGATGAGTTCATCAAAGCAGCAGGACTCCAAGCTGGGTGATGATCACCTTCCAGCCAAGACTGTGGAGTGCCTTCCTGCCCCCTTCTCTACCCTTCCTGGTTTGCCAGCTTTCTCCATGAACATTGTTATACCATTTATTTCAACACTATAAATGGGAATATCCGTTATGGGCCACAGCAGAAAAGGAAGACAGGGATTTGGGAAAATGGAAGATCTCTGATTAGTTGTCTGCTGGGCCCCAGGATTCTGTTGCATGTGGGGCAGATGCAAGTGCCATGAAATGTGTTTATTCTGAGTCCTGGGCATCATTTACACCTGTTTGTGATCACGTAGCAAAAACTCACCAAAGGAGCAGTACCTGTTGCTCTTATCCAGCTAAATATTCTACTTTGATCACTAATCATCATTTCTGAAACAGAACACTGCAGAGCTCTGCAACCAACAAAATCCGTATAATCTTGCCCCCAGCAGCCTCCTGTTACTTGGAAGAGTATCCAGAAAATGAAAACACTGACTAGATAACGTAGTGAGAGCCAATTACAAGTAATGCAGTTTCCACTACCTGATGCTAAAATTAGCTCTCTCTCTTTGTTTTTAATTTCTGCAATAAATATCTCTGCCAAAGAAACCATCGTCTGGGATACTGCTTCCCAGTTCCTGGCCAGCCGCAGACAATATGCTCTTAGCAGAACACCTAGTCAAAGAAACAAACCACATATTCTGTAAACTGAGATGCAAGCAGGAGAGTGGATTGGGCTATACTCATGGAGCATCACTCTTGGAAACGAAAGGCAGGAGTTATCTTCACGTTTTTGGCAGAGCTTATTCTGAGGTCAAGGTCAAAGAAGATATTCTAGTGTCCATATGGCTAATATCTCATGCCAAGACAAGTTGCTGCCACAGAACAAATTCAAAGAGGAAAGGATGACCATTTATTTTGGATTTGGTGTGTGGAGATAATGTTCCAGGAAACTTCAGAACAGCTGTTCTGAGCGCATAAGATACAGTGTATTGGCTGATCTTATGAGATACTAGATCATAAGGATTGTAATGCCTGCTAGGATTTTTGGAGGTTCTTTATGTAACTACTTTTTTTTATACCTCACACACAGAAAAAACATCTCTATTGGGTTAATGTTTTTCTCCAGGATACTCCTTAAGGAACAAGGAAGTTGTCAGCTTTTCCGTATATCGTGCCCTGGGGTTAGAAACCTGGATCTTTGGCTGAAAACCTGCCTAGTATCCATCCCTACTTCTTGAAATACTGATAAATCTGAGGCTTGCTGCTATAAAGATTTATAGTCTCTCTGGGCAGTCTGTTGTGGTAGCAGGTCACCACACATCAGGCACAGGAAACCAGACGCATTTTGCTAGTACCTTTAGGTGGCGTGTAAAGTATGAATAAATATTTATAGGAAATACTACAACAGAAGTAATTTACCTGACAATAAACAATAACCCCCATGACATTTAGCTGTCTCAGGCTGTGGCAGTCAGGTTTTGCTCATCTGCCAGACTCCCTTTAACAGCCTCTGCAGAGCCAGTGTGGTCCCATAAGCTACAGCTTCTTAGGATGTGGTTTTTTTAATGGTTGAATGGACCACAGCAATTCCTTCAGTGACCACCAGAGCTAATCTGTGCCCCTAACTACTGAAAAAATATTCAGCTTAGTAGATCATTGTAAAAACAGCCAGTGATGTGTATTTAGGGAGAAACAGCTGATAATAAGGACTTCACAGTGGGTTTTGCCAGCCCTTTTAGGTAGAATTTATTTGCTTTATAATTGATTAACAGCCAAGTGGAAAGCAAAAGTAAAGCTTGAATCGATATTTTCAGATGCTCTGCATCAGCACCTACTGGATTTGCAGTGACTTGATTGCCCAGACCTTCCACTTATTTTTCTATCATTTGAGGATATCCAATATCTTACAAAGTGGGACTCTTACTGAAGTCCCTGATATTGGACCGCCCTTATTGGCAACTTTGGCTTAAGCCCAGGAAGATGATATTCTGAATACTAAGGTGCAGGAGGCATTTGTCACAGAAATTGACCCTTCAAAGTTCCTGTCTCGGCTTCACAAATGCACCCGCACCAAGTAAAGTGCCATGGTGGGTAAGATGCCAACTGTACCCCTGTGCCTCAGCTTACCCCCAATCCCACCACTGCTGAAAGTAAACCTTCTGGTTGCTATCAAGTTCTCCTGGCCAAATTTTGATATCCCATGTGAGATGGTACGTAGTAAATACTTTTGGTTAGTTCAAAGCGCAGTCCTTGCAGCTCTTTGCCAAACTCTTTCTCTTTTTTTGGCTGCCTAAGACTCTTAGTGCTAATCTTAGTTAGAACATGAGCCCTTTGGGGTGAGGATTGACATCTTTACTATCTGCTGGCATAATGATGCAAGCACATTACAACAAATAATAATAATTAATTGTATTTTCAAAGGTCAGTTTACACAATTAAGTTTTTTTCACAAGGAGCCATTTCTAAGGTACAGGAGCTCAGGGTCAGAAGGGGACAAACTGGTTTGTCTTTTAAATGCTGCGTGTCAAATTCATGCTTTTGGAGTTTAATATTATGGCTACGTTAAAACCATTCAATCCTAATAAGAAGGCTGATTGATGTGACATCTCTATGGTGTGACCTGTGGCCTTGCCTAGTGCACAGTGCACCAGGAAGGCAATATTAAGTACAAAATGAATTAACCCAAGGATGAAGCACAGCAGAGTGACAGCAGAGTGTGCACAGAAGGGTGCTGATGTGCATTTAGCCATAAAAACTCCTTCCCGACAACATGATGCAATGGTTCAAATTTCAACAGGATCTCCCTGCAGTGCTTCTTCCAATGGTACACTCACATGAACAATCCAGAAACAGTGTGTACAGTTGTGTATATGAAGAATATAAAGTAGTTCCTTTAGAGCAATGTTTTAAAAGACTGTGCTTTATGTCTTTAACAAGCCTCAGAAAAGTCAGGGGTTAGGAATATTTTGCTTTCCCAGACTATGAAATCCTCAGGGTTTTACCATTTGGAAACTTCCTCATGACCCTTTTATTTGCACACAGGTGGTAGAATTGCATCCTTCCCAAACAGAAAAGGAAATCGGTCCAGGCCCCAGCAGTTTATGCTCTCAGGACACCACGAGCCTCCAGCAGGATCCACGTCCTGGCACAGCACAACATTAAAAGGTCTCACTTAGGAGTTAATACTGCCTGGTGCTGCACGGGACACTTCATGGGCACTTCTAGAACAGCCTTTTTTTGCATGACATGGCAGAGCAGGCATGCGGCTGTCGAGTCAGCTCATGCGTTCAGCGTCCCTGGGGCACCCCCTCTAAACAGCACAAACTTACATAACTCCTGATCCGAAGCCTGTGGAAAGGTTCCCAATGACTTTAGCGAGCTTTGGATCAAGTCCTAATTGCCAGAGATACAGTGGAAACTTTTGAGTTGCACATTTACATTTTCTACAGCAAATGAACATGCACAACGAGCTCAGTCTGGTGTTTGACCCCTTCTGGCCTCCGCTACCTCGGACCTTGCAGCAAGACAAACAGAGCCAGCCCGAGCAGTGCTTGGCAAACATTTTTGCTCTAGGAAGTCAGGAAGAGCTTTTTGTG
Source organism: Pseudotriccus pelzelni (assembly GCA_035584735.1). NCBI lineage: Eukaryota > Metazoa > Chordata > Aves > Passeriformes > Tyrannidae > Pseudotriccus > Pseudotriccus pelzelni. The sequence goes on along the minus strand of JAWMRA010000078.1, from coordinate 42,930,499 downwards.
CAGAGACCTACTGCTGGACTCATTATTTCAGACTGCCGTGGGCAAGGGAAGCAACGGGAGCTGTCCTACAAAGGACCCATTATCTCCAGACCCAGGGCTTGGGTGCACATGGGCAGAGTACGGGATGCTGAAGCCTCTCCGTGCTTCCGTCTCGACTCACTGATAGTGAGAGGAGGTTGTGCAAAGCCTGTTCAAAGCAACAGCGATGTTATTGTTGTAACAAAAGCTTTCTTCTCGACACTATTAACTTCTCATGTGTCTCTCAGCAAACCTAAAACGTTTCAGGGAGCAAAATGAATCTTTAATAGATGGAAACTGTGCAGAAAGTATGTATTCTTACTTTCATTACGGTCACTTCTTTGTAGTCTGTCAAAGCAATACAATTTTCACTCACAATAAAGCAGCGTTTGTACAAACAAAGAGTTAAGCAAATTTAATCTCCATGACTGGTGGCAGAACAGAGGGAAGAAAAAGTAGGTTACTCTGCATAGAAAATTTTTTTCCCCCGCTAGTCTATTTGTCATGCCAGAACTCCCAGATACTGACTTACAAGTTATTGTCTCTTTTCACCTGTAAGTAGTAGATGGAATGATCATCCTGAACTTCAGCACACGAAGTATTTGGTAAAATGCAGGGAATGAGAAACACGGAGTAACAGCTCTATTTACAGTAACATAAACATCATCATCAGAAGCTCTGGAAATCACATATACAAACACAAATTAAGCAGCACTTGCTGACACTCCCTGTGCAACAACAGTAACAGCAGATACAGTTTTCATGGGGCAAGATGCCCCAGTTTGTTAACAATATAAAAATATTGCAGAACACTATTATTGCCTTAAGATGCACTTACATCACAGACTTCGAGAGAGTGAGTCTGAATTAAAATTAATTTCTGCTCCTCCAGGGACTTAAACAATGGGTGATACAAAAAAGACAGCGTAGTGTAGTTACAGAGCAAGTCCCACATTCTCACACTGCAGTAAAGACTCACAGATATTATGGAAATAAGTGCTTTAGAAATTGTTCAGATCCCCTACTCAGATGAATATAGAGAGATATTGGAGCTGTGGAAGCTTGTGAAAAGACATACTGGGACTCCAGGACAACAGTAATTACTGAGAGGAGGGTAATAAAAAGAAAGAGCCTGACTCTAGCTGCTTGTTCTAGGTAAGCACTTACCTGAAAATATCATTTGGACTTGTCAGCAGACATCCTCACCTGCTCACATCACACAGATTTGGAAGCCTCATCCCTCAGTAGAAAAAGAAAAAATACATCTTCTCTCTAATGAGGCAGCTGCACGCAGGAGTTGCTGTTATTGTTGGAACTGGTTTGGAGGAATGAGGACAGAGACAGCCCAGGCAGGCGTGTCTTGCAGGGCTGTGCAGCGAGAGGGCTCACTCCTTTATGGAGTACCTTTGCAACTGCAAGGCAAGATTACTTACTGAGCCAGCCTCCCTGTCTGCCAGCAGATCGAAGGGCTGCTTGGTATTCCAGCTTGGTTTCCCATCAAGTCCAGATACAGTTTGTTTGACACGGGTCCATTCAGATGCCAGAGGATTGCTGGCAGTTCTCGTTTTCTGGGAACAAAACAGCAACAAGCACCCCAGCTGCACGCCCTTGTGAGGCTGTTCTGTCCCTGTTTCAAGGCTGAGTGCCCTCCCTCCAGAGCAGTGTTCAGCTTTTTGTGTGTGGATAGATTTTACAGATCTACCTCCCGCTTCTGTACCTCCACCAGACTTTCCACTTCATTCAATTATCTCTAATGATATTAATATTCCTGTCAGAGGAAAATAATACAGGGAATGAAATAGTGATTATCTTCTCTCCTTCTTCTTCCCTGGCACCAAAATGCATGTTCCGTATTTTATTTCTTCACTCCTCAGTGGTGAATGGGCAATTTCTATTTCCAACCATAAAGAAGTCCACAGATCCGTGATTCCTAAAGCCATAATCCTGACTCCTTTCTTCCATTTTTTCGTTTCTTTTTCTGTTTCTCTCTGTCTCTTTGGCACAGCTGGACGTCTGGAAGAACATGCTGCCTGAAGAGCACAAAAATATGCCCTGTGCAGCCAACTACCGATTCCTCAAAAGGCACATGGAAATCTTAAGAGAGCAACAAGTTGGGGGCTTCTTGAGAGTGGTGTAGGAATCCCCCACGAGTCAGAGTGCAATCCCCACTACTCAGTTTCTGATTCAGAATCCCTGTTGCGTCCAGGGGTGCTGTGCTCCTCACAAAATTAATTCCTAATATTTTTCTAGAGAGAAAAGCTAGTTCCTTCTTCTCTCTTATCATACCAGGTGAGAACATCCTCATTTTTTTTCAGGCCTTGGATATAAGCATGTTGCTACCAGACTTTTTGATGCTGTGGTGAAATCAGAGAGAAATGATGTCGTGACAGCAGGTTCGAGATCTGGAAGCACTACGGGGCCTCCGACAGTGACCCCAGTGCTGATTTTTGGGGACAAAAGTCCCTATTAGGAAGGCTAGGCAGGTGCATATATCACAAGTATATTTTACCCACAGTCACACAAATGCTGTTTTCACAGCCACGAGGACATGGGAAGATAAGAGTACAAATAATAACCTTAGGTTTGATTTGCATTTTTGTGCTTTTGTGATGATGCTCCTTTTCTCCCTTTGCAGTTCACTTTTTCGCCCTTACTGTTTCCAGTCTGAAGGCTTTTCTAGATAAAAATATTTAGTGCATTACAAAAAAAAAAAAACCCCAAGCCTGGTCCTTACAAATATCAGCTTGTTTAGCAGTTTCTAGAACTCAGGGCTGATTAAGAGCTTGCTGCTCAAACAATGATTTAGCACGAAGCTGCAGCTGGCGTAACAAGAGAACCATGCCACGTATTTTAACCTTTGCTGGAAGATTTGCCACATCTGTAAGTAGTAATTCACCACAGATTTCTTCCCTCTGTGCTGTCATGGATGGAAACATATGGCTCAAAACTGCAGAGACTGTAGTTTGGAATTTCATAATATGAAAACTCCTCATGAGGACAGAGGGTCTGTGTATTCCCTTGTCCAAAACCACATGGAACAAACCAAAAATAATTTTAAAAGCACATGAGTATTCCTTGGTCTGACAGCTCCCCCCTCACACAAAGCTTGTCCAGCCCCAGCTTTGCAAATGCACATCCCTTCCTTTCCAGCCTTTACTTGGCAGCAGTTTTTGTTGGCAGGATGCTGTTGCCAAGGGAGACAGAAAGGATGTGCAGCTGGTTTTTCTTTCACCTGCACTTAGTGCTGCTGATCCTATTTATGTTACTGCAGAACCTTTGGCTTCTAAGAGACCTACCATCAATGTCACCAGACCTTTTGAAGAGTTTTGACAATGACACAAATAGCTGTGGCCTCTGATGAAAAGCTTAAAATAGGATCTTGCCAAAGAGAGGATGTAGTTGGTGTTACTGATGCTAACTCAAGCAAGGGTATCCATTTCACAAGCAGCGATAAGAAGGGAAAAGGATTCAAAGCCATCTTAAAAAGGTTTCTGAAAACTCCCCAAACAGTGAGTAACTTCAGATATTTAAAACCTACATGCTTAGCCTAAGGTATCTGAGGCTCTGGCAGGCAATTCACCCACCCCAGAGAGGCTCCTCTCTTGCCATTAGCAAAAGAGTCACATCGAGGATGATGAGCTTTAACTTGATGTCCAGCCTTCAGGTGATGAATATTACTTGAGAGAAATCCCATTTCATATCCCTCTATGTATTTAGATGTCGTCACCATAAAACAAACCCTAAAGGGATAAATAAAAGTGATGTTTGAAAAGATAAAATGTAGTCCCTGTATTGTGATACTTTCCAGGAGATGAAATTTCACTGCTTTAGACATTCAGAACCACTTTCTACAGAACACCAGAAAACAGCCTTATAAAGCAACACTCCACTGGCACGAAGAGTAGACTAGAGCAGGGCCTGACAGACTTTTCATGGAGATGGATTAGGAAGCATTTTTCTTTCTCGTATTAGAGGGCAAGTGGGCAAACATTAATTCAGCTGAAACTAGGAGCTGTTGCCTTCCAACAGAACAGCACACTACGGATCAGCTACACCCGACCCCTGCAAGGCAAGATGTCTGGTGGCATGAGAAAGTAGGAGCCACTTCTTCATGCATAATCTTTTTTCCAAAAAAAACACAGCTCCTAGGCCTGCTGCACTCCTTTCAAAACCTCCCAGTTGCTGCTGGAGGTAACCAAGTCAAAGGCTTCTGATTCCAGCACCAGATTACATGTCTTTTCCAAACCTAATTTCTTCAGGACTAAGGCTCCAGCTCTAAGTAACACCAGCTTACCTATCAATCAAGGATGCTTATTCTAGACTCGGGATACTCTTTCATTATGGCACAGTCATTTTTAGCTTATCTTTTCTAAGGAAACATTTACAGAAACAGGTTGTTTATCCCTCTGTCTGTCTTTCCCAGTAACTCCTGATCCTGGCTGATTTCAAATACTGTAACATACTGTATGACAAGTGGTGAGGAGGCAGAGCAGAGCACCCTACTCGCGGATCCCTCTGCTTTGACGGTGCAGACCTTTTTTCCTCCGCTTGCAAAAGCTGTGTTTAAATTCTCCAGCTGCAGGTATAGAAACATTCATATTGCAGCCAGAAGGGATGCTATAGTTATGCACAGGCTGACTAACTTCTACAAACCCTGAAGGTATCTCTGTCATTTCATCTGTTCACTGAAAGTAATTTGGATGATTTATTACTTATGCCCCCTTCAAACACATTATTACTTCCAAGTGCCTGAGTATCCTTGTACTGTATCTCCAATGAGAGATGGTAATGACAATCCTGCACTGATTTGTTACGTGGGCAGGTGACACACAATTAGAAAGTAATTATTACATTTACCTGCAGGAAAGCTTTACTCTGGCTTTTCAACTGTTGCCCGGTTGAAGGAAAAGGGACACATCCTCAGAATGAGTAAATGGTGGGAGGTGCTTGTGCAAGTTATTTACTGTCTCAGTTTATCGTATCGGCGAGTGAGAACAAAACCAGGTCAGGATCAAGGGAGTCAGCATTTCCAGAATGGGGGACTTGGGACTGGTCTGGGGATACAAAGGGTCAGATGTGAACGGTAATAACTCCCAAGGTGGACGTGGAACATAACAGGGAGCGAGAGTTTCCACGTCCAGATTTTCTCCTGCAAGAACAGCACGAGGATGTAAGGTTATATATAAGTCAGCCAGAAAGGCTGCTCTTATTATCTGCTGGATTACACTAACTAAGCCTCTGGAGGGGATGTAAGGTTGCTAGGGAAAGAAGGAAGCTGTTACTTTCCACTTCTGTTCATCCTTCCTACAGACTAGTGATATCTTTCCTTTGGCTTCTGGAACAAAAGTTTGTACTGCCTCTTTGCTGTCTTGAATTGAACCTGGCCTCAGCTAAAGCTGATTTCAAATTAACTTGGATTTCATCATGGACCAGCTGCACTGAGCACCATGGGTGGCTACTCTGTGAACCACTCTTCAAGAAAATCTACTTACGGCCCAAGGGGGTCAGCAAAGCCCCTCCACAGCCTGCAAACAAATAGAGGTGCATGCCCGAAACTCTAAGAGTGTCAGAGGTGCATGTTGCATTAGGGCATACAAAGATAACAAGGGAAAGATCAAGTTCCCTTCTTCAAAATATCAGCTGCTCAATGCAGAGATGAAGAATGTGGGGTTTGCTCCATTAGGTGAAATGCAAGACTGCACAGGTATGGAAATATGGATTTTTTGCCATCCTTTGAAGCTGGGTATTGGTCTGGAAGGAATGATGGTCCAACTTGGTACAGTAAATCATATGTAGTTATAAGTAAGGTCACAGCACGAGCTGGATATAATTTCTGCTAATGAGAGCAGGACTCTGCTTATATTTCACTCAGTGTTATTGCTTCTGAATAAGATTCAAGAGGTGAAGATAAGCAATATCATACACAAAGAACAGAAGGGTGAGATGACAGAGTGACACAGGGTATTTGACTGGTCAGAGGATCAGTAATTCAAATGGAAATACATGTGAAGTTAGGGAGAGGATCTCACTTTATAAAAATATGCTCTATCAACTCTGCACTTAATTCACTTCTGCAATTCGTATTTCTTATTCAGCATGAATGAAGTTACACAACAAAGTAAAATGTTTTGCCTTTATGTGTGGATGGTCTTTTTTTAATGTTCATTTCCATTAAAAAGAAATAAAACATGCACCACCAACATAGGTGTGCTATTTTTTGGAATGCTATTTTGAACCTGTGTTGGTCTTGCCTTTTCACAGGAGCAGACTGTATATCTGAAACATCGTTTACATTCAATGATTTAAGTGTTCATAGCGGACTCAGATCATTAGAGTTTCATCCTGCCTTAAATGTGACAGGCTGGCACTGTCATATGTGCTTCTTCACACCATCAACATTGAATAACTGTTTGGAATTACAGTAATAATAATGAGCATAGTCCCTATTGCAGCATTATTTGCACAGTACTTTACAGGTTAAGATATTTTATTTGTCTTTCTTTTCTGGTTAAACCTGCCACTATTTATATTCAGGAGAGAATTTACCTTACCCCTTCCTGAAATGTCATCACCTCCACACTTAAATTTTATTTTGGAAGGAAATTGGACTGACAACCCTAACAACTTCCGATTATTCACAGAACAGCCCTTGTGAAGAGATTAAATGTACCAGCTTTTCCATGTTGCCCTGTCAGCACACAGCCCTTCAGGGATCTTCTCTTGATGTGAAAGTTAGCTCAGCCTCAATGTTCATTCATCCTTGACTTCTGGTTTGTTAATACCAGTTATGTTGTTGGCGATACGACGTGGACATCTTATCTCTCTCCTTCCCCCTCCAGCAACTACGCTGGGAGCCTCATTTTATTTCAGTCAGGCTATAACATAGTTCCCCAAGCGCAGTACTCACTCTTCAGCTATTGCTGATGGGGCTGGAATTAGCAGGCGAAGTAGAGAGCCGCTGTTCTCCTACCTCTCCCCTGTGCCCAAGAGCACAGCAACCTCGGATGGCTGCTGAGAGCACCAAGTGCTCGGACACCTCTGCCTTTAAAAGCACACGGACAGCCTGGGTGTCCCGCACCAGAAAAGCATCGCAGCAGCAAAGTCCTGAGGCTCTTGTCTTAAGGCTTTGCTGTGTGATGTGTCTCCAGCCCCATGATCCAACTGCTCTGCCCTTGGAAGGGTATTGATTGCTTTCTCTTGGAAGGGCAGAAATGCCAGCCCATGGAATGGGAACATTCGATTTTTGGTAGTGTCAGTGCCTACATCAGTGGCAGCACCTGGCTTCACTGCACTGTCCTTAATATGTGTGACTGCCTGGGTCCCAGGGAGGGCTGGAGAGTTCCTGGCGCACCGGCAACAAACCTCCAACACAGCTGTGAGTTGTTTCCTTAGAAACAATGCAAGTGTGAACATACCCAGAGGTGTGCTTGGAAAGACAAATTCATCTCTGAAATAGATAATAACATGTTTTTACTGCCTACACTGCTCTGTTCCAGGCTTTCCTTGGTCTGGACTTAATTTATTAATATAGAAAACATAACCTTGAAAGTAGGGCACAGCAGAGCTATTGACAAACGAATAACTTTCTGTTCAAGCATTTTGAATGAACTGCAATTAAACATCACTCTTGGTCCTCAACAGACAGATGCTGGAAGAGCCGTGTGGCAGTCAGATGTTACACTCCTGTGAAATGCAATGATAATACTGACATAAGTGTCTTGTCACGCTTTTGCCTTATTACATTTTCTCTCTCTCTCTCTTTTTAAGCATTCTCAGCTGTCATTGTACCCAAACAGTAAAATTATTCCCACGGTAAAGTGCAATATCAGAGCGCAATTTTGTTTGAAGACAGAGCACTAAGTGTGGCATATCAGCGTTAAAGCTGCAGGAGAACATTAGTCCTTGCATTAGCATTAACTACCATGGCTAAGAGAATATATTAGCAACAGCCTTAGTAAAAGGTCAGGACACCAAGAGGAAGGAATATCAAGAAGCATTATATGAAGGACACAACCTGAAGATAAAGTGCAGAGTTTCAGCCCCGTTCAATATGAGTTGAAAGGACTGGGTGGAAATAAATAACGGAAGGCTTGGTTGAGGGACCAATTCCAGGACCATTGACAGCAGTGTCAGGAAAAGACCCCCGGAACTGATGGTGGCTTCTGCTGCAGCAGTGTAAATTCAGGACAACTCCTCTGCAATTAGTAAGACTATTCAACATACAAATGACTCCGAGAGGAGAGCACAGGAAACACTAAAGGAACTCACGGAAGTAAAACACGTTTAGGATCTGAAGACCAATGACCAAATTAGAAATAAGAAATAATTTGAAGATCAGTGGCAATTAAGAATTGGAAGGAGTAGTCAAAGGAGTGGAGAGGCTCATTTTTTGTTCTCTTCAAATCTGGGTGCTGGGTGGGCCACCTGAAGCCATCACGACAGCTTAGCACAACCTCGTTTTGGTGCTAGGTGCTTAATTCCCCCTTTTACCTAATTTTTTGGAAGTCAGTGCTCCAGTCAAATAGGAGATTTAAATAAAACTCAAGTACTTGCATACCAAAGATGTGGAAAACAACTGCTTAGCCCAATGTTATTCACAAACAGTAACTTGTAAATAGTGGCTACAAACAAGTGATCTAGCATGAAGCGAGGCCCGTGACTGAAATCCCTCAGATAACAAGAAAAACGCCTAAGCTTGTATCTTGGTGCAATCAGAATCCAGCTTCCTGTTTGGAGCACTGCCTCAAGCAAGGCACTGGAGCAAGAGCTGCTTCCACCTCATGTTGGAGGCATCACCCGCGTGCCAGAAGTGTCACACACGATCACACTTTACTGATCTGGGACCGAGATGGGAGCAAGCAGATTAAGCAGGGGGAGCAGCAAAATTGACATGTACCTCTGCTCTTACAGGCCGAAACCACAGAGGAGTTTGGAGGGGACCTACAGCAAGCAGCTCTTTATGCAGACACATCAGTCTCCCAATCTGCCGTGCTTACTCACTGTGTATTTATTCAAAAGTGTCCCTGCTGGGAGCTGCTCCTGAGTGCTCATTCACTGTCAGTTACACTGCCAGGAACTCAGCAGCACCTACAGCAATGTTTCTATTGCGTTACAACTATTTCCTTAAGGTGACCTTGGGTCCAAGATATTTATCAGCAGTATAGTAAGACAAAAAGAGGAAAAAATGGCACAGCAACAGTTTCCAGCAATTTGCTTGTGAAGGTGGTGTGCTTTGAGCTTGCAAATTACAGGCAAACCCTTTGTACTTGCTGTGGTAATATAAAGCATCTCTTACTCAGAGCCCCCTGTCAACTTCTGCCTCTGTCTAAATTAATGCTTCCAATTAGTCCTTTTTTATTGTGCATCCATCACAGGAGATTCACTGTTAGGGCTTTGAAAAATACAAATCCATATACTGGTAATTATGAAAAAAATACATTTAGCAAGACACAAACGTTCCATATTTATCAGCAGTGCATTGGGCACTTTACAGGTTTTTTCCTGACACATTTTTAATTTCTACAGTCAGATTCATCTTTGTCTTTGGTAACTAACTGCAGTCAAAGGCTGCATAACTCTTTGCACTGGGTTCAAGCTTGGCTACTTCATTTTTTCAGCATGTCCCTTGAAAAATCATCTAGCTACCATGGACGGGTCCGAGGCACTAACTGATCTTCCAAGCTACGTGGCACGTACCATGTAGGGGGAAAAAAATATCCAGACTTATTCCCTGAAATTACATCATATTACCTAACTTACCCAGTGCTGTTTCCAAACTTTCCCTCTTTTTATACGTAAAAATCTTTGGCACATGTAAAATATGTATGTGGAATAGCTTAGAAAGGGACTGAAAGGAGGGCAAAAAGGAAGAATGTACCTAAGGCACTGACCAAAATTATGGTTCTCTAATAAGCCTGTGGTTTTAAGAGACATATAACTGTCACAATGATTATTCAACAGGGCTAAAATTCTTCAGGTTTGGAGTCAGTCCAGATGTGATATTTCCAGAAGACAGGAGGAGAAGGAGCAATGCAGGGCTCAGCCCTGAACTGAAACAGACACAGTGCTGTCTCTACTCACTCACTGCGGTCTTGGGAATGGCTGGACATAAACACGCTTTCGCCTCTGCGCTCTTGACAGTGCATGGTTAAGAAGTGAATATGATGATAGTTCTTATAAGCTGTTTTAAAAACTATACCTGAAAACAAAAGAGGTATTTATTTTTTATGTGGAATTGCTGGAAAGCAAAACATCTGATGCCATCCTTTAAGCTGCGCAGGAGATTTTCAGATTCTTCACTGCCCAGTCACCCAGAGACAGGCTCTGGAGGCAAAGGGAGAGAGCACAACCTTCCTCAACAAGAGCCTTCTGATATAAGACGGCTGACTGCACAGCACTGAGTTATCTTAACAGTTCTACCTTCCTGCCAAGCATAGACTTTGGTGTGGGACAAGGATGGGGAGGAAGGGGAAAGGGTGCAGCTGGAGAGCTCTGCCTCTTGTTTCTGGAATGGCAGAAAAAGAGACGTGCCCAAGGGCAGGCTGAGTCACTTTGCAGAAAGCTGCTGTGCTTCACGGCTGCTTGAAAGGGAAATATTTTAAATCTTGCTCCCTCTGTGGCTCCAGAACAACTGTCCAGTAAAAAAGAGAGGGCATCACAAGCTCTGGGGCCAGGTGCCAGATGTACATAGCGTTAGGGCTTTCCTACTTGCTGCCATGCAGCCCATATGGGGTCCTGGGAGAAAAATGACGGGGGAAAGCTTAGCAGGCATGAAACCAGCCGGTTGCTGCAGAAATCATTCTTCAAAATCCTTTGAGTTTTAATAAAGATTCAGATCTTTTTCTACAACAGGGTAAAACTTTTCCTGTGTGATCCCATGGAAGCTTTTTAATTCTAGAGGGTGTTCAATTATCTGCAAAAGACAGAGGTACAAAGCCAGTGGAACACAGCTCTCCAGTCACGTGGATGGATGGATGGACGGAGGGATGGATGGATGGATGGATGGATGGATGGATGGATGGATGGATGGATGGATGGATGGATGGATGGATGGATATCTGCGAGCAGATGGGGCGGGAGATGAGGCAGGAGACGGGCCGTAGCGATGAGCTGAGGGCGGCAGCCCCTTCTGCGGGAGCCCCTCGACTTCAGGCACCGGGCCGACCCGGCCCCCGGGCAGGAACCAGCTCTGCCCTCGAGATGCTGGTCCCCGCTCCATGTACCGCCCTCGAGCAGAGGGATCGCGCCGGGCAGGGCAGGGGCAGCGGCTCGGCGCCGCCGAGGCAGGTGGCTGGAGGAGCGGGGGGAGCAGAGCGCCCGGCCGGGCTCCAGCTCCCCCGCTCCAGCTCTCCGCCTCCGGCCCTCTGCCCGCCGTGCGGGGGTGGCAGCGGAGGGGGGGTCCCCGACCGCCTCTATATAAGTGGCTGCAATGGCTCTGCCGCCAGAGCCGATTGTGTGGCGGGCGGGACCATGGCGAGAGGCGGTGGGCAGGACCTGCCCGCCCTGCTGCTCCTGCTCCTCCTCCTCCTCCGGCCGTGCGAGGCGAGTGCGGGGCGCCCGGCGGGGCCGTCGGCCGGGGGCAGCCGGCGGGCGGTGCGGCTCCGTGACCCGGCCCCCGGGGCCGCCGCGTCCCCGCAGGAGAGCGGGCGGGATCCGGCGTGTCCCCGGCCGTGCGGGGGGCAGTGCCCGGCCGAGCCGCCGCGCTGCGCCCCCGGCGTGCCCGCGGTGCTGGACGGCTGCTCCTGCTGCCTGGTGTGCGCCCGGCAGCGCGGCGAGCGCTGCTCCGCGCTGCTGCCCTGCGACGAGAGCAGCGGCCTCTACTGCGACCGCGGCCCCGAGGACGGCGGCACCGCCGGCATCTGCATGGGTAGGTGGCGGCGAGGGGTGTCCTTCGGGGGGCGGCGAGCAGACCCTGCCGGGGCCGGCCCCGCCGCGGAATCCGCTGCGGGTTTCGCTGTCCCGCTCCTCTCCCGCCGGCAAAGCGGCCGCGCCACGGCGGGCCGGGGCTCTGCCTGATGCTGCGGGAGCTGCCAGTGCGGCCGCCGAGGGGCTGGGAGGGCCGAATGCCCACTGCATCAGCGAAATGCCTCCCCTTTTCCCACTAGTGCTGGAGGGAGACAACTGCGTGTTTGACGGGATGATCTATCGCAACGGGGAGACGTTCCAGCCCAGCTGCAAGTACCAGTGCACCTGCCGCGACGGACAGATCGGCTGCCTGCCCCGCTGCAACCTGGACCTGCTGCTCCCCGGCCCCGACTGCCCCGTCCCCAGAAAAATCGAAGTCCCTGGAGAGTGCTGTGAGAAGTGGATCTGCGACCCTGATGACGAAGTGATTTTGGGAGGTTTTGCTATGGCTGGTGAGAAAATTAAAACTAATTATCACAGTCATTGTGAGGAGCAGGGGATATCATACTGGAAATATTTATGGGGTTCCCAAATCTAAGACACTTTGGTTTGCAAGGTCTGTTTTTTTCTGATAATTTTTTCTTACCTGAAGTGACTAGTAGGTATACCAGTAGTAATGAATAAGGGCAGAGCTTAACAGGTAAAAAAAGAGATTCAGAGGATGACTGTGCACAGCAGTTTTAAAAGTTAGCTATTACATCCCAGTTTTTAAATTTCTGTTTATCTGGTGCACAGTAGTTCTGTGAGCGGAATAAAACAGGGGCAAGCTGCTAATCTGCCTAACATTCCCACAACTAAAACAAACAAACAAACAAAAAAATCAAAGCTTCAGTCTTGCTAGTCGCTCTGCAAGAAAATGTTACATCATAAATACTATTATAACAGCTTAGTCTACAAGAGATTTTTTTCCCCCTAAATTCTACAGCTGTTACAAGTGGTCAGCAGGGTTGCTTAAATGCGAACAAATTCCAGCCTGTCTGTGCTAGAGCTCTCATCATTATTGCAGGCATTAAAAACATTACAGAGTATTTGGAGAAGCAATGGTTGTAAGTACAGTGAGTGCATCTGTAAAAAACCCAAACCATTCCAAAATGCAGAACTCATAAAGTGCTTTTGTAATTGAAAACCCTAGACAGTATTTCCCCCCTGTTTTCTTACTGGATTATGTCTCCATCCCCTTTAAATTAGACCATTGGTTCGACATGAATTTTCATAAGCTACTTTTACTGATAATAGAGGGCACTGCATTCTCTTCCAGTCTCTGCTCTTTGTGATCCTAAGCAGTTAGTTATGCTGAAACTTGGCTAATTCATTTTAAAAACAAGTGAGGAAGGATCCAGAGAGAAAAGCTCTAATAACTTTTCAATGTGCTATGAAGTGTCAGTTGTAAGGCACCTAAGGTATAAACAGAAAGTTTGACAGCTTTCTGCTACCTTTCCTTTTCTTTGATTTATCCGACAGTGACAAGCTAATCTGTCAAATTCCTACAGATGAATTGTCTGCATTCTTTCTGGCAGTGGATCTTTACCATGCAAAAGGCAGAAGAGCCATCGCAGAGGAACTTAACAGCAAGAACTGTGACCGATGGCTCAGTTGTGTTATCTCTTCCTGTTTTTTCCTCTGCTAATCAATGAGCCAAACTATGCAGTTAACAATATTTGCATAGTAAAGCTTAATATGGCAGGAGGATAGAGTTGACTATGGCTTTTAGTAGCTATGATAGCTCCTGGAAATTGCTTCCCTCTTCCCTTCCCCCCATCAGCCTGGTTGTAGTCTGTCAGTAATTGACAAGATGGGGTGACTTTATGATTCTGAGGAAAGGACTTTACTTCCATGCTGTTTATTAGTTTAGGTAAATTATTCAGCCTCTCTCAAATCACACCTAATGTAAATATTCTTGTGACTTAGCTTTAGAACAGATTTGTGATGTATGTCCACTGGAAAGACTGAGGAATGAGAAGTTATTAGAGTTCTAAACTCCTTTGAAAATCGGCAGTAATTCTTGAGTGAACTGAATCTAAATGCTTTGCTGATTACACTGATATGCACCTGTTATTTTTAGATGCAGGAAGTTGCCATCCAGGATTCCTAAAAAGGCAGCATTTAAAATTCCTAAATCTTGTCAAAACTATGGGTTTTGAAGCTTTTTTTGTCTCATATGTTGCTTTCCAGATGTGGTGGAGCTCAGTGAGATATGGGGTTTTCATGTGAGTTTTTCCTGTAGTAAAGTTCTGTGGGGTTTTGTCTCCAGCCTACAGACAAGAGGCCACACTCGGGATCGATGTGTCGGATTCAAGTGCCAATTGTATTGAACAGACAACAGAATGGAGTGCTTGCTCCAAAAGCTGTGGAATGGGCTTTTCCACTCGTGTTACCAACAGAAATCAACAGTGTGAGATGGTGAAGCAGACGCGGCTTTGCATGATAAGACCTTGTGAAAATGATGAGTCGTCTGATAAGGTGGGCTGCTCAGAGAGGCAAGGGATTTTTTTACCAAAAACACATTAGACCTGCCATATTTGCTCAGTAGCTTTGTGCTGCACCTCCGGGAGATCAAGGGAGGGGATTCTGCTCCTCTACTCCACTCTGGTGAGACCCCACCTAGAGTACTGCATCCAGTTCTGGGGCCCTCAGCACAGGAAATATGTGGACCTATTGGAAGGAGTCCAGGGGAGAGCCACTAAGATGGTGAGAGATCTGAAACATCTCTCCTATGAGGAAAGGCTGAAAGAGCTGGGGTTGTTCAGCCTGGAGGAGAGAAGGCTCTGGGGAGACCTTCCAGTACTTAAAGGGGCCCTACAAGAAAGATGGGAAGAGGCTTTTTAGTAGGACCTGTTGTGATGACAATGGGTAATGGCCTTAAACTAAAATAGGGTAGATTCAGACTAGATTAAAGGATTATATATAAGGAATTTTGTACAATGAGGGTGGTGAGACACCTGGAACAGGTTGCCCAGGGAGATTGGAGATGCCATTCTACACTCCTAGAAACATTCAAGGTCAGGCTGGACAGGGCTCTGAACAACATGATCTAGTGGAAGATGTCCCAGGGGGGTTGGACTGGATGACCTTTAAACATCCTTTTCAACCCAAACTTTTCTACGATTCTATGATAATTTGAGCTGTCTCAAACGGATCACATGTATTGCATGTGCAGGTTGTTTTGACAGCTCACACAGTGTAACTTTTCCCACAAATGCAATTGTATTACTTGTATGTATACTTCAGAGTTGCTTCAGTCATACAGAAGGGATATGTCAGATTTCTAGTCAATTGAGCATCTGGAACTACAGAGAAATGCGTGAGATCCTGCAAAGTCTGCTTAGGTAAATTAAACATTATTTTAATCCTTATGATGCTTTTTTCCAATAACAACCCCAACGCTGGCATTTTCAATGCAAAACCCCAAAAAAATTGTATCTAAGGGAGCTGACTTTTTTGCTGCTTCAGTGCATTATTACAAGTATTCCTGTCAGGTAGAATAGCATGTAGTTATGTGAGAGGACCATTACTTTATATAAAATTCTGAGTGTTGAAAAGCATTTCTAAGGCCTTTGTTGAACAGTCTCTGCAGTTTTAAATAATGTGTTTTGTAAAGGATAGGGAAACATGAGCAAGGAGCTGGGGAGATTAAAAAGAATGACCAGAGGTCTAGCAAACATGTTTATCCAGGGAAAATTTGAACTTCTTCTGAATGCAAGAGAAGAGAGATTCATTCTCGTAACTGTGTTCAGATATTGCAGCCTTTTCTGAGTCCGTGGGGGATACAAGAAGAAATGGTGAGTTTAGACTTCATGAAAATTAAGACATGAGTGAAAACCTTCCAGATAGTAAGAATAGTGAACTGATAGGGTTATCTGAGGATATATAGAGTCTCTGTCACTGAAGAATTCCAAGGACAGTTCATTTTATCCCTGTTTTTTCCCCTGAATCTAGTCTTGTAGCTTGCTTGTTTGGCTTCCTGGTTCTCTGATGGAACGACACTAGCTTGAGAAGTTTTCCAGTATAGTTTCATAGTGAATGTTGACTTTTCTTGTTTCAGATGACAAGCCTGGGCTTTAATTATTTGTCATTCATTACTGACCCAGTAACACACTGTTGTCAAAGGGCAGATCGTGCAGGTGTTACCTGTAAGTGACTCCTGAAGCAGCTGCATACTCTTCTTGCTCTTGAGTGAATAAAGACAATAAGTTTAAGTTTTCAGAGTAGACCTATATCCTTGCATGCTGATTTTTGATTGCTGTCTGTCTTATGCAGTGATATATCTGATGTCTCTTCTTATTTCTCTTAGAAAGGGAAGAAATGTGTCCGAACAAAGAAGTCTGTGAAGGGTGTTCGCTTTGAGTACAACAACTGCACGAGTGTGCAGACGTACAAACCACGTTACTGTGGCCTCTGCAACGACGGGCGATGCTGTACCCCGCACAACACCAAAACCATTCAAGTGGAGTTCCGCTGTCCTCAGGGCAAAGTCCTAAAAAAGCCAATGATGTTGATCAACACCTGTGTCTGCCATAACAACTGTCCTCAGAGTAACATTGTTTTCTTCCAGCCATCAGATCTGTCATCTAGCGAAGTAAAAATATGAAAAGCACAAATTAGATGGCATAAAAAGCATGAGTAGTTTATACAAAACTAGACCCACAATCAGGTGAATGTAACAATTGAGTGTATAAAATAACTAAAATTGTTTTTCAAAATAGTCTTTCAAATTAGGTGCTTTCTTTTTTCCTATAGTTTATTAAATACCTCATTTTACCTTTTCCCCCACCTAATGTCTTTTATTCACTTGAAGGAAATTTTGTACCCTGGGCAGAGCCTTCTTTTTTTGTTGATGGTGACATAAAGATCACAAAGCAGATAGCTGGACTCTCTCCTTGGGTTA
This sequence comes from Pseudotriccus pelzelni, assembly GCA_035584735.1. NCBI lineage: Eukaryota > Metazoa > Chordata > Aves > Passeriformes > Tyrannidae > Pseudotriccus > Pseudotriccus pelzelni. Next base: position 42,913,692 of record JAWMRA010000078.1, on the reverse strand, counting down.
AGGGGATCATGCCACAAGTTTCAGTAGCTGTAGGACTGGGCTCTTTGAGAGTCAATGTGTTCCTCGTGGAATGTGTGATACTGTATCACAGAAGCTTCCAGATTCTCAATGTCATTCTGCATCATGCATATAAACACTTAAGTGATGTTCTTTTCCTTTTAATGAAACTTTTTTTTTTGATGACAGTAAAAATCTTACTGATGAAAGCATTGCATTCTTGTGACTTATAAAATACCTTCTGTCAACACCTCTGACTTTCTTTGAGGATTAAGTTTGCAGGTATCCTCTGAAATGACATAGCTAAGGTCCCTTATCCCGAAGTACAGGTTGATAGCTGACAGCAGTTAAATTTATTTTTGGTAACTTCACTAGCAGTCTCATGCAAAATCAACTGAAGTCAGTGTCCTACAAGAATTTATTTCTAATTAATATGTTTCTGTAGATATAACTATTTGGATGCAAAAATAATATATCTGTAAATTCCTCTAAAATGCTAACTGTATTATATGGTGCTTCATTTCTTAGAAAGGTGTATATGTAAATAGAAACTGTACATACTGTAATATAACTTTACTAAGTAAATAAACTTTGTGATTAAAAGTATTTTTTCCAAAGTTGTTTTTCTTAAACTCCAACCTTTAGCAGCTAAAACACAATGGGAAGAAAAAGGATCTACAGATTCCTAAAAACAAAAGATATTATCTTTTGTTATTCTTAGTGTCCTTCTTCCTGATTTCTGCCCTAAAAGGTGTGCAGTGTTTTGGTGCAAGGAAGGATGAATAAGTTGTGAGAAACACATTAGAAAGGAAGTTTCTCTTGGAGTAAGATAGCCTGGGAGATAGGATGATTAAATTAAATTAGAGTGCCCTGAATCATAATAGTGGTGAAAAATAATTACATGATTTGGAGTTCACGCTTGGTTATGAGGTACTACTGAAGTATTTGGTTGGGTCTGGCATAATTTCAGCTTTCCAAAATCAGCCTGTGCCCCTGTTTGTGCTAGACACTGTATGACAATATCCCCAAGGAATATGGAGCCTGAGGGTTGTAGTTCCATATCTATTAAATCAGGTATTGTAGCAGGATTGTGCCAATAGGTCATAAATATGACTGTGCAAACATCCAGTTGCCTCAGCTGTGGGATCAAGTTTAGCTCACTGTCTGTCTGTCTCTGTTAGTCATACCTGAGTTGTACTTATGCCACAACTGTTCTATAACTATGTGGTAGTAAAAAACTCTGTCTTGAGAAAAGAAGGCGGCTAAATCTCAATACATTAGGCCTGGTATCCTTCTCTGGAGGAGCTATCAACCTCCTGTTTGACAATTCCTGATACACAGGGTGGAAATCAGTGGGAGATTAAGACTCCTAAATTTAATGTCTGTACGTGGACAGGTAAATGCTCATTTTAGCCAATGAAGCTTAAGGTAAAGATAACCATGCACAAGCATCAACTGCTGATGTTTTTTTAGTAACTTTTAAGTCATCCTTGAAATTATGAGGCCCTGGTACTAAACCCTATGCTGGTTCAGTTAAGGTTAGATAGATTGTGTCATCACCTGGGCTCTTGTATGACTTTCTCCACTAACTGCACCAAAAATTAATTTCTCTCTAGTCATTGCTCGTTATCAACAAATTCCTGCCTACCTGATGCTTTTCAAACAGCCAGAACATGACTAGCCTTGCCCATCATCAAGAGCATGTAGGTGCCTACATGCAACACTCCCTGCCCTTGCACTTTTTGATTTCTAACCATAGAATCATGAAATAGTTTGTGTTGGAAGGGACTTTTAAACATTATTTGGTCCAACTCCCCTGAAACGAGTGGGGACATCTTCTACTGCTTCAGGTTGCCCAGAGCCTCATCCAACCTGACCTTAAATATTTCCAGGGATGGGGCATCTACCACTTCCCTGGGCAATCTGTTCTAGTGTCTCACCACCCTCCTGGTACAAAATTTCTTCCTTGTATCTACCTCTAGTCTGGATCTACCCTCTCTTGGTTTGAAACCATTACCCCTTGTCCTATCACAACAGGCCCTACTAAAAAGTCTGTCCCCATTTTTCTTGTAAGCCTCCTTTAGATACTGACACGCTGCTAAAAGGTCTCCCTGGAGCCTTCTCTCCTCCAGGCTGAACAACTCCAACTCTCTCAGCCTTTCCTCATAGGAGAGGTACTCCAGCCCACTGACCAGTGGCCTAACCATCGTCTGGACTTGGTCCAAAAGGTTCATGTCTCTCTAATGTAGAGAGTTTGTAAAGTTCTTTCTGGTTTTGCACCCGACAAACGTTATGTGCTAGGAAATGCAGAGAGCTGGATAGCAGATGGCTGAGAAGTTGTTGAGCAGATCAGATTCCAGGGCAGATGGAAGGGGTTTTTTTTAAACTACTTGCACCCCAGATCTCCATCTGCTCCCCCTTAGAATTATGCTAGTTTGTGCAATGCTTTTCTAATCTAATGCAGGCTATCAAGTATTTCTCAGGAGCATCTTACAAATTCATGCATCTTCATTAGCAAGAGTTGTATCAACTGCTGAGCAATGCAGCAATAATGTCTGGAGAAATTTAAACAGTTTTTGTAATAATAAACCCCTGTTAATCCTGAGCCAGGGGTAATTAGAGAGAAATTCAGTCAACCACTGATTTCCTAAGAAGTAAAATGGTTCACTCAATCATTATATTTTGACTATGTGCACCATGGCATAGGAGTTCAAGTGTAACTTCAATAACTCCTTTTGTCTACAGATATTTCCCCATCACTTTAAACTACAGTCTGCACTTCAGGAAACCAGTACCAAAATGCCCCCTATAACCTTTCTTAGTCTTCTCTGCTTGATTTCCATATCATCAACCCATTTTGTGAGAAGGCAGTTTCATTGTTATGAGCACTGGAACATTCGCAAAAGAAAAGTGCTACAGTGTTCAAATCCTTATTATCTATCTTTATAAACACCAGTACTACAGCATTCTCAGTGTCTTCTTACATTACTGTAACATTTCAGCAGGAAAAACGCCTTTTGGAAGGGATCACAAATGTTTCCTATGGACTAAAGCAGCCAAACATCTGACCCAGTTTTCCACTGTCTTTTAGACTATATACATAATTTCAATACAGTGGCTATTCTTACCTCAGCTCAGCTGATACAGCTTTTCACCAGCTATCAGTTTGATTATATTCATTTAGATTTGTTTTACTTTAATATGGACAGTTACTACCTTAGTCTTTGGGCTGATTTCATTCTTCCTGAAAAAACTCATGACACTGATTTAATTAACACAACAGTGTTGCGTCAAACCTGTGACATTTGTACAAGTAAACCCCAGTGATAAAATCATGAACATTTCTGGTTTAGGGCTGTGACTTTTCCCAAGAAGCAAAGTTAAATTATTTAGATTGAGAAAAATTAAATTATTCAAATGTCAGCAGTTCATTTTCATATCTCCAAGGATTCACATCTGAGCATTTCAGAGAACGTTCAGCTTGTGGGCCCATACTGCAGTTTGTACTGAGTATGTGCTGATGAAACAAGCACAAAATATATTAGTTGACTTGTTCATTCCATACTCTCTGAACAAATTACCTTTTCTTTGCTGGTACCAATGAAGGACTGTCCCAAAAATAGTTTGTTTAACAGTTTTTGGTGTTAGCAACTAGTAGGCGAAGTACATCTTCAATAAGTGATGTTGATGATATCCAGTGTTACCCCCTACAGCATATATATATACCTTGAGAGATGTTTGTAGCATTTCCAGGACTGTTTCATCTCTAAGACTTCATTAAAGCAACATCCTTCTTGCATTTAATCTGCTTTGAATTTCTCTAATGCAACAGTCAAAGATATATTGAAAATATGTCTCTGTTTTGCCTTCACTAGGTAAGGAGACCAGCTGACAGCCTGCTCAACTGATGCCTGACAGTACTGTGAAAACGTCAAAATTAGTAAAATTCTGTAATTGAATTTACTAAGATCATGGCCTGACCCTTTCCGTTTGCCAGAATAATTCTGGGAGTAGAACAATAAAAGCTTCAGGAAAAATAGGATGTTGCTTTCTTTTTTTTCCCCTAGCCAACCTATAGTTTTTTCTTCACTCTATTTTTAATAATTTCTAGGTCTGTGGGAAGATGGATGGAAAAAAATTAATTACTGCTTCTAGTCCTACTATTTAAGTATTATGACAAATGTGAACTTCATGAAATAATGTTTGTTATTTGTTATTATTAAGTTGTCCCCTGACAATTTAATACACTGGAATTTATTTTTGTTCTCAATTTTTTTAAGCAATAATAAAATAATTCTTTTGTACCAAAACTTTCTGTACTGACTCTTGTTTCAAAAAACTGTTCTAGTTGTGTGTACCATGCTAAATTTTTTAATGAGCTATCTAGTGCAGGCATGAAGTTTAGTGTGACCTCAGGGAAAATTCTGCTCTGATTTTGCCATTGCCAGTCCCGCTTTATGCATTAGACAGGTATGGACACCTGTTCTATGACCAGAGATACCACTAATATCAGTCAAGAGACCTCCCATGCAGCTGTAAGAGGAAGAGTTTACTTGCAAATATACAGTAAATATGTTTAAAATTCATTTAAATCCCTGCTGTTAACAGTGTTATTTCTATAAATGTTTAAAGGTAGATATAAGTCTGCTTCTTTATCATTAAACTCGTGTTTAAAACCTGTCATGGGTTTGCAAAAGTCCCCACCTCCTTGGGGATTGGAATTGGTTTGTCCAGGTAATTTCCGGACAAAGGCCAATCAGGAGTTTAGGGGACGCCTTTGCTAATTACATCTTCAAGAAAACGGAAGAGAAGGTGGTGGCGCAGAGATAAAATTTGGCAGCCATGTAGGAGTGACATGGCAGGCCCCCAGGTGGGGGCCAGGACTCTCTCCTCCCCCAGCCCTGGGCCAGGGGCAGGGGTAGAACTGAAACCCTCCTGACCAGACGTGTAACAGAGTGAA
>JAWMRA010000078.1:42785431-42903574 GCA_035584735.1 Pseudotriccus pelzelni | reverse complement strand
TGCTCTTGCTGTCCATATTGCAAAAATAAGAGTACAGGAACGATGCCTGCACCGTAGGGAGTACTGATGCATCATTAATTTTATCGATCCACTTCCTGAACATGTAGTTAATGAGTCCAGAAACTATAAACACCAAGCCACAAGCACGCCCTGTTGTGTCTACAGACAGGTGAGCATGAAGAACCAGGCTTGGACATCACGTGGACATTTCTGTTTTATTTCAAAAGGAGCCTCAGAAGGTGCATGCAAAGAATATCAGCGAACACATGGAAAGTCACCCAAGCCTTTACAACAGGTTGTGCTGCCCAGATCATCACTGCCTTTCCAGGACCTGCCAAAGGAACCCTCTTATGAAAGGCTATCTGCAACTCCTGGGTGCACAAGGATGGAGCCTGTTGTGCCCCCATGGTGTCCTGGCCTCCTCCCACCCAAAGTGGGCTGGGGGCCTAAATAAAGGGTCTTATATGATGGTGCAACCAGCTGGCTTTTTAAGAATGTAGTAACAGATCTATCTGTCTGTCTTATCTATCTACCTACCTACCTACTACATATACTTTTTAATGTCTTTCTAGATATAAAAATAAATATAATCTCTATACACTGGTGTAATATAGATATTATGTTGTTACAATACTTAGAAGCATTTGATGCCAGGTTTCACTGTTGCTTTGAACAGCAAGACATCCTCTAGTTGATCCAATCTATTTTGATTAAAATAATAGGTGGAGGAGAGAAGTACACAGAGCTGCCCTCACTCACGGGCACAACAGCAGCTGAAGATGAGGGAACGGTGGCATGGCAAAACAACCTCCCTCAGGTTTCTGTTCTATTTCTGTCCTCTGAAGGGAAGGAGCCCCTGCTGACTAGCTTGCTACTGAGCGATAACTGGGGTGGAAATTAAATGGCTGGAACATTTGCTTGCATGTTCAGAGGGGGGCAAATAAGAAGGGAGGGGGAAACAGTTGATACATAGCAGCTGCATGGAGCAGTAAATATTAGCATCAGTTCTGCTCATCACAACACAACTTCACATTCATTACAGCTTTCCACGTACCAAATCCATGTCTGTATGTGCTGAGCCAGTCACTTGCCATAGCAAGCAGCAAATAATGAATGATGTATTACCTCTCTTATAATGGATTGGTTATTTCAACCTTGATGTGATGAAAAAAATGACAGCAATTTTGCTAATACATGTGTTTTCTGCTCTCCCCCTCCTTTCAAGTAGGGCAGAAAGGTGTCCTTTAACATTTGCAGCCATGGAAGAACACAATATGTATGATGGTAAGTGACTATAATGTAGTATGCCATAAAGTCTAAGTACCACCTGGTTTGAAAGGAAGCTGATATGAGGTATAAAGAAGGTATTTTGCACACGACAGAGGTAATAAATCTAGAGTTTGCTGGAGGATTTAGATCCAGCTGGAAATAAATCCATTGCAAATATTTTTGAAGTATTGTATAGCTACATTAAGAAAGGATTCTGCCACTGAGTCAAAAGTGCTTCTGGTTTAGCTGGTGATATTACAGCTTTGCCAATCAAATACTGATTGTATCAATCAGTATTCTGTTTCAGACTGGTGATGGGAAATGTATGGCATGAGCAATGTTACTACATTCTCTATTAAAATATAACATCCAATCTGATAGCAAAGAATTGCTGGTTCATTCTTGCAATAAAGAAGAAATCGGATGGGTGCATCATAGCCCTCTTCCTCTCTTATGCTCTCCTTGTTCATGAGGCCAAGCTGGGACCAAGAAATTTGAAAAAGCACCCAGAAGCAAGTTTCCATGACCCTAAGCCCACTCCCAGCAACTGAGAGACCTTGTCCCATGTTGCTCAGAGCAATACCACCCAATTCAGCCTGCACATACCCAGGAGAAACAGGTGCAGTGGAGACTTCAGAGCTCATGTCAGGGTTGGTAACGCTGGCAAATTCTTAGGATTAAAAATGATTCATGGTTGTTCAAGGCAAGAGGCTATGATTCAGGGTCTGATCCTGAGGCCACTGCCATCAGTAGAACGAATCTAAAGTGACTTTAGAAAAACCCTCTACCTTAGCTCTCAATTCTGTAAAATCTTTTTTGTCCTACTGTGCCCCCACAGAATGGCAGAGGCCCCACACTGCTCTAATCCTCGGCAAGAGGATGAAATCATGCTGGGAACTCAAACAACTCCCACGGCATGAGGACAGCTCTGCCCTTTAGGGCTGGATGCTAAGCCAGCTGTTAAACACTGCCTGCAGCCAGCTGCACATTCTCCAGCTGCTGAAGCTCTCACCCCTCAAAGAAGAGCCACCACCTCTTGGTGCTATGGCAGCTCTCCCTTCTTTTTGTTGGCTTGGACATGGAAGTTCCTGCCACCCCAAAACTTCTTGACCCTCATTGGGATGTTAATTTTTCAGCATGCCTGTTGCTTATTGGAGTTCCCAGTCTTTCAAAGTTTTATCAGACCAAACAGACTGGATCCAGCAGTGGTGGGAGTCGCTCCATATGTTTATCACCACAAGGATTACTGTTTTACACTGCAGCTATCTCCTTTCCCGATGAACGCTGACCAGCCTCTTTCCCTTCTGCCACTGTGCTTAAGTCACATTTGCCCTTAGAGAAAAACGTGGGCAGCACCATGAACAGGAATGGGAAGAAGCTCTGTCATACGGAGAGACTAGGATGCAACGTGATTATCATGTTAACCAACTCACTGCCCTTCGGATGCTTGGCCCACGTTCAGCAAAGTGACATCAATACAGTGCTCCAGGCACAAGCTGCAAGTCGTCAGATTGTACCAAAATGTCAAACAGCATCCTGGATGCTGCGGGGATCTCAGGAGCTGATCGGCAAAGTGCTGCACACCTGGCCAGATCCATGCACCCTCAGCAATACGTGCAGCATTGCATGGGGGCAGCAGCACTGCTCACCCACCCTCTTTTGACAGCCACTGAACTCCTCACATGAACGCCTGGGGGCAAGCAAGCCAAGGAATACCCTTCACAACTTTCTACAGCAAAAATTAGATGCAATAAGATAAAAATATTACATGGACATCCAGCCTTGCCTTGCTAATAGAGAGCCTTTCTTGTAGGATTTCTGTAAGACTTTCTACTGAAATGCAAGTATTTTGGGGAGCCCTGTGTGCTTTGGCTTGGTAAATCAAGGATGTGAAGCCATATAACCACTGGAGCCCTGGCAGCTCTGGCTCCCAGCAGGGTCCCTTACGCTGATGAAATTCTGGCACCCATCTGTTAATGAGTTGTGACCCACCCATGGTGGGAAAAGGCACAGACTTGAACTCCTTCCTCCAGCACTGGGATGCCAGTTAGAACACTTTCCTCATGCTGTCACACACAAGCTGGCCAGAGCCTGATGCTGCCAGGCATCTTGTGGCAAATTCAGAGTTGGGACATTGCTTTCGGTGGCTTCCTCAGGCTTGGTAGCAACAGCTATGCCCAGTTTTGCTCTTCTAGCAAAAGAAGGTTCATTTCCTACCCAGTTTATCTTTTGTCTTTTAGCTAATCCATCAGTGAAGTTATAAAGTCGAATTTCCATGGCAACAGACTGTGAGGTCCAAGAGAAAGTACTAGGAAGGATCAAGCACCTGAAGTAGATCTGGGAAAGGGAAAGAACAAAACTATTTACAAAAATTAACAGTCATAACACAGGGAATAAGGAGCAGCAGAAAAAGGATAAGTCAGATAATCTGCTCCTAGTGTGAAGACTCTGTTTGGTTTCTGACAAAGCCGTTGCTGGCGGGCACACCCTTTCGTACACACAGAAACCCCATTTGTTTCTTTGCTTTCTTTGAAGTCAACAGCAACTCCAGCAGGTGCAAGATATGGTCATTCAAGGAACTGTAGAGGAATTCCCAGCCATCAGGAAAATTCCTGGTATCTGCCTCTTCTCACCTAGTGAAAGCCCATCACTTATTTTCACAAGCTTCTATGGAAAGAACATCACCACCTCCACAGATGGTGGGACAGACTCTGAGATTTTAAACATTTTTGTCTAAACAGAGAGCATGACAATGCATTTTTTCCTTTAATCACCTTCTCAGAAGTGTGGTGAACACGTTTAATTAGCTGCCAATTGCTTGCCTGCTTCCTGGCATAGCCCTAACACAGGCTCCTACCTCATGACCAGGTGCTCCCACGGGACCAGCTGCCACTGCCCCCAGCGTCCATATCACATGCCCCATGGAGACAGCGGAGTCAGCAGGGTGAGCCCAAAGGTGGTTGGCACAACTTCAGGGAGGGTGAGCAGTGGGAGAGCCAGGTGGGAATACAGGTATCCCTCAGTGATGCTGCCATCCCTCTGGGGTTGCATAAATTGTCACACAGGAGGCTGAGTTGTTGCGGGAAGGCTGGCGGTTTTCTCATATTTTTAATAGTGTCTCCTGCTGTGCCTGAGCTGCAGTCACTGAGGTGAGCCCCATGCGAGGCACTGCCATTATTTCACAGCTGTCACACAACACTGGTGCTGACACTGTCTCAAACCCAGTACCTCACCTTTCCTTTAAGCATCATCATATATTGCCTGCCCACGTTTGTTACCACCTTCCCCTTCCAGGCAACGATCTGGAACCTACAGTTCTTCCGAGAAATCCAATTAAGGATGTCGCACGAGCCCCTTTTCAGATGAAAGCCAAAGATTCATTAAGCCACAGGCTTGCTGCCTATATCCAGGGAGCGATGCCGCTTCCCTCCGGCAGTGCTCCCTCCCCTCCTTCCCGCGCGATCAGCACGTGCTGCACATCAGAGGAGACAAGAGGCTTTGGGGTCTCTGCGTTCTCCACCTACAGGGAATTTTTCTCCCTTATTCAGGAAAGATAGAGGAGGTACGCAGTATCAGACCCTGAAAATGTTCTGGCAATGTTTGGAGGGGAGGCAGGCAGATACGGAGAGAAACCTCTAGCGCCTGTCTGGGATTTATAATGTGCACGGGCCTTTGTGACTTAAATTACTGCCGTTTTTCCGCTGCTTGATCTGAGAGCGTATTTGAGTCAATCTGAATATCAAAGAAATTCAGAAAGGCAGTGGGACAAGGAGTAGGGTAGAGAGTGACGGGAAAATAACGAACCAGGGATGCGGTACAGAGGTGGTATTGCAGATAGACCAGATTAAGAGATGAAAAAAAGAGGTGACGTGCCTGGCCAGCGGGCAAAAACCGCTCAACTTAAATACGCTTATTTTTTTCCACTTAATTTTCTCAAATCGATATTTTATGGTCTGTACATAGGCTACACATACTCCATTTGAAGAAAAGGTTTTCTGACAGTGGGTGACAGGAGAGCTTTACAACAAACTACTACAGAGCAAGCCCTGCTTATTTAAGTCAGTTCTCCAGAACCACTTCTTCAGAATAAACTTAGAGTTTGACCTGGCCTTCAGGGATGTGTATTTTGCACACTTGGCCAGATAAAAGAATAACCAAAACCTATCAGATTAAATGATCCTCTGCAATCATGAAAACTGAAGGGGAATGTACATGTGCATGGTAGGACACAGCAGAGCTACTGAGCTCTCCAGCCTTCTTCATGTGGCTGTTGATGGCTCTAGAAGTGGACCACATTCATCTCCATAAAAAGTGCAGGGAGAGAATTACCTCAGCCCCTCTGAAAAAGGACCACATGGAAGAGCTAATCATACCTGAAAAACCAAACCACTACTGCTTTTATTATTGTTCTGTTTTCCCAGGGAATTACTCCTTGTCCGTAATGCCAGGAGAAGTCTTGGAGGTAATAAGGGAGAGCATGCCAGCTCCGCAGCATGTTCCACATCACTCTGATCCTACAGAAGTCCTTCACTGGGTCACAAAAGCAACTCTCACACATGAATAAGAACCATAGCCTGTGTTTAATAGGCAGGGATTCACCAGGAGTGGATGACAGCACTGCTAAGAAGAGGATGGCTGTTTGGAAACTTTATTACCATTGCCTTAAAAGCAGTAGGAAACATTTGCAGCCATAAAATTTTATGCATACATATTATGTGTCTGTGTATATAAATATATATCTTAACATATGTACATACACACACACACAAACCTATAGTTAGTATTTTCCCACTCAAAATTCCTACACTGCGCCTATCATGTAATTAGCATTGTTATTCTATTAATTAAAATGTTCTGGTGTCTTGAATTTAAAGACAAACACATATGGTGGCTTTTATAACTAGGAGTATAAAATAATCAGTCTTTGCTTAACTCTGAGCTAAGATTCCTCTCGCTTTTCCCTTCATGCCATTTCGAAGATTAACTTGTGATTTCCTTCCCTCCGTTATGGATATTGAAATATTTTTACTTCTCATCCTTCTTTCTTTCCTCCTATTCACACATTTTCTTCACATGGTCATGGGTACTTACTGTTTTTATGATTTGCACATTTTCACCCATCTATAAACTGGCTCACATACAAGCCAGTCCAAATTACATTTTGATTTAAAAAAAAGAAGACAAAACAATGTCATTTTTTCCATCCAGCTTTCAGACTGGTTTTGCAATGAGCCAGCTAACGAAATCTTGACTTGTTTATCTGCAGTTTCCAGGCTGGATTATAGCTGCAGTTGGGGGGCCATTTCCCGCCTCTCTGTTTTGTTGAGAATCTACTCCAAACTTGGCAGCTACTGAAAAGTTGCACGCTCTTCTCACACCTTGTCATCTTCCATCCTTATTCAGGCATTCAACTTGGCTACCTTTTAAGGCTCAAAACTAACATGTTATTATTGTCTCTGAGGACTCTTCAGACTTTGACTCCTACCTATTGGAGAAATTCTGATTTCTGTTTATGTACTTGCTCATAATTTGGGTTCTGTTTCCAATCTGTCACTCGCTAAACCATCTGTGCCATCTGGAATATGCCTGGCCCCAATTTGGTGGAATTCTCTTCCTTATGAAATTCATGAGATGCAGTCTGCAGACGCTTTCACTGCTTCTCTGACAAATTTACTTAATTTGGCAGCTTTGAGGTTTGCATTTTTGTCAGTTTCTAGGCCCACATCTTGTTCTTATTACCGCGCCGTAGATGGTGGTGGTATATGCAACATGGATACATATGGCACACGAGAAACCTTCCAGTTTCAACAGCTTTGACACGCAAGTGAACACAAAGGTTTGGCTACCCAAGATCCTTATAAGCCATTTTCCCCGGAGTAAACTATAAAGTCACAGGCACTCGAGAGTGCAGGGGTAAGGTGAAGAAACACAATGCTGTACAGAAGGTCACCATCAGGGTTATATTCCAGGTTCAGTGGTGCTGCAGAGAACAGCACCCAGGAAGAAGCGGATTAGCCAAGACACTACCTCAAATATTTTACTAAGATGAAATCATACCTTAGCCACCAGCAGATAAAGCCTTCTGTCTGTGAGAGTTTTTAGCTTCTCAGAGTCAAAAACATCCTAAGGATCTGATTTTGGTGCTTTTCCAAACAACTGTGCGGGCCCAGTAGGCTCACAAAGACTGATGAAATCGGTCAAACTTTTAAAGGTTTATCTGAATAATCCCGGGCTAAGCACAATATGCTGGATCAACCAGTGGGTAAAATGGAAGCAAACTGCGTCTGCATGCTTCTAAATTTGACATTATGTAGGTTACTCATTTCTCAATGTCCAGAATAAAATAACTTACAGGAAAAAAATCCTACTTATTTTTTTGCTGACTCATTCCTTTTCTGAAACAAATTCAGCTCTGAGGAACTAATGTTTTGAGGGAAAATCATAGAAAAATATGGTCCAGTGAGGACAGATCTTACAAAATAGCCAAATTTGAAATGTATTTGATTTTATATGAAAGAAAAAATGAACTTCTCCATAAGTTTTCTCCCACACCGATTCAAATCACGAGTTCCTAGACAGAGGTCATCAAATGTGAACACGTAAAGTGAAGTATGTTAATATGTATCTAGCACCTTACAAAAGTAATCTGATTTTCACGAGGTAACCCCTCCCTAGCAGAAGTAATTTGGAGAAAATGTGAAAACCCAGGTAATGAAAAACTCTAGAAGCCAGATGGTACCTAAGTCCATCCCGCTGTGCCTACCTGTTTTTCTCTGTCACTCCCCCACGGCTGCTGGGGCTCAATTCACTTCATATTATGGCATTAAACAAAAGTTTTGCTGACTGTCATTTAGCCTGCTAGACTGTCATCAGAAAACATTCAAAGTGAGCAGGTGGTCAGGGAGAAACCCTACCAAACCCGATTGTGCTCGACACTGAGAATGAGAGAGGACACTGTTTACAACAACCTCCACTCAATAATTTCCTTACATGTACCGGCATTGCCATGGGTTTTGTGTGGCAATAGCAGCTCTTTGGAAAAAAACCACTGCAGTGGGATAACAGCAAATAAGAAAAGGAAAATCAACGGTCTTTGCCGGTTGCATTTTCTTCCTCAGCGCAGAGAGCCATGAAGCTGTATTTTGCATTATTAAACATCAACGCAACTGCCGTGGCTCGAAGTTCCTGCTAAGATCAGATGATGAACCTGAGACCAGGCTATGGAGGTGCACTGTATTTCCGTGTCCTAACTTTACTTCAGGTATGTTGTTATTGTGCTTACAGTTCTGTTTAGTAATAATAAACCGCACGTGGTAAGGTTATGAGGTGCTACCTGAGTTATTTGTTAATGTCATTAGTGTAAAATACTGCTTTGTAAGACCCAAAGTGCTGTGGTCTGGATTGATGCTAATGGGCAGCATCCCAGCAGGAAAACGATGTGTGCTTCATCACGAATGCTGGGAGGACTTTGTCTGCTAGCCAAAATCTCTCTCCCACTGTTTATAAAGCAGCCCCCCCTCCCGAACTACCCCCCTCTTTACAGCTCATTACTGCACAGTCTTTTAAAGGGATTGGCTGCTGTTCAATTTCACGGCTTCAGAGTTGCAGAAAAGCACCTTTCAGGGTGTCTAACCTTCCCTACAATCTCATGGCTACTCAGTGTGCTAGGTAATATTTCACTACATCTCTTGCTCAGAAGCACTCTTCTCGTTGCTGCTGTGATAATCCCAAGAAAACAGAAAATCCATCGATCCTGTGTACTGCAAGTAATTAGAACTGTGGCTGCATATCAGTCCTGCAAAGTTGTTCGAGTCAGGATTTTAGACATGAAATGGCTTTTGGTGGATTCAGCACTTGGTCTCTGGATCATACAGTCTATAAATTCAGAGTGCCTCTAGAAGATGACATTTTTATTCTTTATTGTCCTCAATTAGTGTTGCTATAATTTCAAAACAAAGCTGATATCTCTGCTGTTCATAGGATACTGAGATTGTGGTGAAAGGTATCACGTTGTGTTGTAACTTTTTAATTCTCCTAACAATTTTTACGATTCCCTTCAAATAATGGATCTCCCTTGTGCACTCATATTTTCACTTCTGATTGTACGCAATTAATTTTTATTACCATAAAAAAGCCTTCTGACACTCTTTTATGATGAGCTTGTTTTATTTATCTAGTCATTAGGCTGTGATGAAAGCGACACCTCTAACGGCTCAGTCAAAAACATTCTACTGGCGACATATACAGATCTGCCATGATGCATTAATCTTTTATTAGATTACAGTTATTGTAAAAGCTGGCGTTCAATTGTCTAATAGGTTTTCTTAATTCTAATCTTCTACACTCTAAAAAATAGCTAGAGGTAGGTGCTAAAAAAAGGTCTGAGGCTTTACTGCAGTTGAATGGCTTCCTAGGCATGAACTGGCAATTACTTACAGGCTTTTTAGAAATTAAAAACCCTTTTATTTCATTTCCAGCCACTGCCACATTTGCAAATTACTGAGAGCAACAAACTATTTCTTGAATGAATTACAAAACTCAGTTAAAAGAGATGCATATGCAGATGGCTCCCACAAGCTTGTGCTGGCCACCAGTGATTTCTTCCACACCTATGGCAAAATGGAATTTATTCAAATTCACAGAATAGTTTTGAAAGAAAACACACATCCTTTTGGGGTACCACTCAGCTGCAGATAAAGACTGTTCTGACCTCTGGGAGAACTGATGAGAACCATTTTTAATCTGACTGACTGGCCTCAGCATTACAACACCTAATACAATTATTTCCATCCTTACAAGATGGAAATTTTGTTTCTGAGCACATTTTACTTGACAATGCATGTTGTTTCTGGGTGGAGTCCATCTTGAGCTTTGATTTCTCAGCACTGGGCTTACAGTGGCTGAACCAAAAGTCATTGCTGGGGATGACCAGAAGTGCAAATTTTGGAGTGTATATTTTTGTGGCCTTGGTAGTTGCTGCAATAATAAAATATGTATTCACTGAATACAAATTTTAGTTAAGAGTCTCGTGTACTTCAGCAGAACATAAAATGATACTAGCCTTATAACTGTGAAAAACATGCTAAAGAAAACCAAGGAAAATAGGTTATAACTTCATAGAGCAGAATATGCTAAGGACTGGAAAAAATGCTGTTTCCTGAGGAATTTGCCAGGGTTTTTTTCAAGCTTTTTTCTAATGCACTTACAAATGCATAAATTGTTCTAACGCTCTTTGGGTCATAAAAAGCAAATTGGTAGGGTAAGAACTGTTTTTCCCTGTCAAGTTGGGCACCCTACCTAGTTACAGAACTGAAGACAGTCTGCTTCCTTCTCACCATGCCGTCGTGATCAAAGGAACAGGATGCGAAGATTTCCCTCCTTGGAACATGCTGCTATTCAAAGCCCTTTGTAGGCACCTCACAGCAAAACACAAGTGTCTGGTGTGAGATGAAAAGAGAGAGCGCGCGTATTTATTTATTCAGGATGGCATTTTGCGGCCCCAAAAGAAACGTAGGTACGCATGTATGCATGCACGTACATCCGTAAATGGGGGCCGCTAAGGAGGGGAATGCTGTCAGCAGGGCTCTCTCTTTCCCCTGGGCAAAGCCCCAGCCTTGAAAAGGACTCACAGGCTGCCACTGGCTCCTGGTGAGGCTCTGCCATCCCTTCCTCTGTTACCAGGCAACATTATCAGCGATGCTGCACATGTGCACTGGACATTAATTACCACTTTCTGCTCGCTGTTTATATTTTCATTTATGCCTTTTCCTACAGAACCATGAGGCATTCTCGAGCAAAGGAGATTTTCGTTGAAAGGATGTTTGTACCCATAAGCTAACAGACCCAATGGGTAAAACATGCCATGGTGCAGGGGAGGAGGAAGACTCCTGTGCTGCTGCTCAGCTCCAGCCACACTGGATGCGGCCTCAGCCCCAGTGTGGTTGGGAAGTGCCACTGCCTGCAACCCAGGGATTCGCGGCACTGGCTGCCTGCTATGGCTGTTGAATGAAACCCTCAAACCACCAAATAAGAGTTGCATTGGGATCAGTGGCAATTTTACCCGAGCTGAGTATTTCAGCATGTGAATGTGTCACCATTCAGATAGTCAGTGTGCGACTTTGCCTAGTTTCATCAAAACAGATGTCAAGAATCAGACATATGAAAAGGCAGGGAGTAGTTATAAAATTATTAAGTACGTGTTGCAGTGAGTGCATGGTGATCTGTCCCCCTGTGCAGGAGAGACAGGCACTCGAGGAACAGGAATGACATCTATATAGCAATTCCCCATTCCTTCACTCTGATATATAGAAAGGCTGTTATTCAAACAGAGGTACAGTCAGGAGACATCAGGGCTTGGGGGAAGTGTACGATGCCCCTTTTTACACAAGACAGAGCCACAGCACCGGCCATTCTCTCTCATTCTACCCAGAGGCCTCATTTCTTAGCTCCTGTTTTGATGCCTGTTTTCTACCAGCTTTAATTACACGCTGCTGTTTAAGGGAGAAGAAGGAGCCACGCACTGCATGCCTATTCATGGAAATCCCGTTGGTGTGGGGGGACAGCACAGAGCTTGGCACGCGGGGAACAGCAGCACTGAGCTAACCCTGCCAGGGTCAGGCACTGGTGGTGGGGCTGCAGGCAGCGGCACGTGGCATTGCCACCACCTGGCCTCCTCCACTGCCCTGCACGCACGTACATGCTGACTAGAAATTCTGTACGTAAAGAGAGCGTGGTCTGTGAAGAGAAACGTGGTGAATAAAAGGAAGTGTACTTTCCTGGCACATCCACTGACCCATCTTTTGGCTGCGAAGGTCTCAGTTTCTGAGCATCAGTGTCAGAAATGTCACAGCATTCAGATTTTGAACAGGCTGCTACTACTACCAATCCTCCAAGCACTTACTCCCCAGCCTTCACCCTGTTTCAGATTGAAGTGCCCGAAATCATTAGCTCCATTTAAAAAGCAGGTAAGGTTTTACTGTTGCAGACTCTCTCACCACCATTAACAGTATCCCCTTTTTGCTTCAGAAACACTCTTCCATCATTGCTCCATGCTAGTGTAGTCTCTGTGTCCGCAGGCAGCCTGTGCTCTCTCTCCACACACACAATAGATGTGAAAATGTTCCAGAAGACACATGACATGATTTCAGAAAGAGAGAATCGTCCATCTGTCATTACCTTGCCTCTGGTTTCACTACACTGACACAATACTTTCAGCCTCTTACAAGAACCTCCAAGAACAAATTAAGGGTATATGGCTCTTTTAATCCTCATAAATCTGGAATTATCCTAATTACCATGAGGAGACATCATTAAAAAGGAATGACTGCGTAACTACCTTCTCAACATCACTGTCACTACACTGACAATTTAATTAAAACTGCTGTGCACTCAGTTTGTATCAATAAGGAAGATACAGAATTTTTAAAATTCTCAGGCCGCACTCATCAAAATGTACCTCAGTGTTGCTACTTAGAGGTTACATCAATTAACAGATTTTATCATTCTTGAAGATACATGAATATCTCAAAAGAAAATCCTCATCTTCGTATGGGATCTTCATGCCAGCATATAAATGGAGTTAACGAGAAATAATCATCTTTACTGCAAAAGATACAACCCTGAGTGTATGAAAGTCATGTTCATTATATAATACTCCACAATTTGTCCTATGCTTTGCTGCCTGACAGAAAAAATGAAGAGATACGTGAGAGAATTAGAAGGCAAACAAAGAAAAGATTAATTACAAATTTATTGTGCGATTCTTTGTCGGCAGAAGTCTACTCTGGCTCTGGTCTCACACGCTCAGGTATAAATCTGGAGCAGTGTGGAGCAGTGTGCCTCGGCGCCTGTGGAGTTACAGGAACCACGTGCTTACCCATCAAGAGCTGCTGCTGCTGTCCTTTCCAGATCAAAACCTCAGGGAACTGTTTTAGTGACTTCTGCCACATTTTGTGACTTTCTTCAAACATGGAAGCAGCCTCCCTGAAAACCTCTGCTTTACTTTTTAATAAAAATATGTTTCTAACACATGTGAGCCCTTAATGCTTCAATACTGAAAGGCAGCTACATGAGCCCCAAAAGCACTTTCTAATCTCATATTATTTAAACCAATCTCAGGATTTCTCAGAGCCTGACTAATGACTTTCAAGCACTTAGGACGGCGATGACTCCAGCTGGTGATGTGATATCCACTTATTTTATTTACTAAATTACTTTATAACAACTGCCTGCCTTTTCACGTGTCTGATCCTTGACATCTGGTTTTACAAAAGCAGATACAAAGCCTGTTCCCGCAGGAACACAGGAAAGCTGTGGCACTCACTGCAGTCTGACCCTTCCCTAGTATTTTTCCAATCTGGACACAGAGCACTGACGATATCCTGCCTTCACAAAGCACAGCTTAAGAAGCCTGTAAGACACTCTTGGCCCAGAGATGCAAAACATGCTGACATAGTAAAGGAAAGGTCAAGCAATGAAAAGTTATCTCTGAAGTCGAAGAGGTTGAAGCGCACTGGAGGGGGCAAAGGTTCCCTTTGACCTCCTGTTCTTCTCTGACACGCTGGTCTCTCTGGAAAGATGAAATTCAAACATGACCCCTGCCTGTTTTCCTGGCATGCACCTGATTTTCCGTCCTGACAGACGGAAGCAGGAGAGTAAAGCAGACCGAGTAGTTTGCATGCAATTAGTAGCAGGAAACAGGCAGTGCTTTCAGTGTCAGCAGCTTGTATGTGCCGGAGCAAAAGGCAGCTCTCACAAACAACTGTCATGACACCTAGGAAAGAAAATACGCACTGAAAGACCTGGATGCTGTGCAAAAAGGCCAGTGCTAGGTGGAAGAGGAGGGGATGCAGGAAGAAAAGCTGACCAGGAGGTTGAGCTGTCTTGCCAGTGTAATAAGCTGGGAAGTACATGGCCTGCAGCATACTTTGTCTTTGCCCTCAAAACCAGCAGCCTGCGTTCTAACAATCATTGCTGCGTATGCAGAGCGTGGCTGCGGTGTCCTGGCCACAGCCCTGAGCTGATGGATGCTGCTGACTTAGAGCTACTGGACTGCTAGAGCTGCCTCTTGGTAATGGCAAAGCAAAGATAAGGTGGCCCTGGCACCTCTTCCCTGCAGGATGGCAGCATCCAAAAATGCCAGCTGCAGGCCAGACCCATGCCTGCAGGTTGCCAAAAACCTTAGTCAGTGGTAAGGAATTACAATTGAAGTTTGCTGAAGAGAAAGTGTCAGGGAAGAGGGAAGGTTTGCCACCAAAAAAAAAATTATTTAGGAGACTGGTTCTCTACTGTGCTTTGTTTCCATGTGGAATTCTCATAAATATGTGCTTTTCTGCTTCTACTTTATTTCAGACTTTTTTTTTTGGGGGGGAAGGAGGAGGAACAGTGTGTGTTGTCTCCCAACAGCGTTGTTTATGTTCTCCTCAGCTTGCACACTCAGCTGCATGGCAACACGCTGCAGGCTGCCAATAAACACAACTGGAAGCTGATGAGACAAGATGATCTTTGAAGATTCAGGCACACTGTTCTCCTTGGGATGACATGCCATGCCAGATTAAAAGCTCTCTGTACATCCAGACGCTGGCAACAACACTGACACTTCATGCAACACAAATGCTAGATTAGTATGGTCACCTCCTGGTGCAGGAACCTCAAGGTTGCTTAGCTTTCAGAGACAGATGAAGAGCATTGTCAGGATCACTTGACTTATACACTCTCTCAAAGCAATTGTCCAGGTTTTCGTTTAAGTGCTGTCTGGCTTATTTGACTGCACATCTCATCTATAAGGTCACCCAGTCATCTCAAGCACATACCTGGATCTCCACCTCAGACCTTCCCTTCCTCAGTTCTCCTTCTGTTCCCCAAGTAATCCAGTGAAGCCCTGTGAAATCTCATGGCACTAGATGTATTTGATCTTAGCTAGATGTCTCACTGTGCTGGATATCAACACTGACCTGTTCCAGACTGGTGACTGTGTTTATTATATTCATCTATGTTCAGGAAATTAATTAATTAAATAAATACACTGCTCGGCTCAGAATATATCTCAGCACCCCAAGACAATCATGGAGCAATCACAAACTGGTTTTGCACGTAGGAAAATAAAATGCTTTTGGAAAGACAATTTACTGCACTTTAGGCTTCATGAATCTTATTAGTGCCACAAGCAGGAGTACTGGATATGGTGAAACCATGTTGGTGAGTGACAAAACACTCTGGAGAGATAAAACACTCCGGCCAGTGAGGAATATACCTGTGGAGGAAAGCCTGTGCAAAGCCATGATGGCCATGGGATGGGATCTGTAATGATGGCATTGGGATTGGACCTGCTTCATGAAAATGGGCTGATCTGAATGTGAAGTTGCACTGTGATGATTTCAGTCAGTGGCACAGAGCCAACAAGCTCTGTCAGGACACGTCTGCTTTGCAGGAAGGGATCAGGAAATCTTTGGTCTGCCAAAACACACTCAACTGCCCAGAGCAGCTGGAGTGCCCAGAGCAGCCTGCAGGAGACATCACTGGCAGCCACATCATTGGGACCTCGCTCTGTGCCGGATTTAATCTTGAACTTCCTGTTTAGAGGAACTCCTGGTCAGAAGCTGGCTAACATTTCTTGAAAAAATGGGAGATTGGCTTTGAATTGTCCGTTTGAAGAGCACAAGATTAGTGTTGGAGCCCCATGCAGACATATTTGAGTGTCTCTCAGAAGAGATCATGAATCACCTATCTGCTTTTCCTCTAGAAGGAGGAGGTGGGAATTCAAGAAACGCAGCACAACTGCAGGACACAGCCTAATCTGGGTCACGTCACAACTGCATCTCTGAGCTGTAGAGTTCTACTTTTGCTTTGTTTCCTCCAAATTTCGCTAACATCACTCAGCCTTAGGAGGCAAAGTTCTTAATTTTCTTTCACCCTAAGTAATCTCAAATCAGTTGCTGGGATAGCACGTGAGACGAAACCACGATCCCGGTCACCACTGCAAATTAAACCCAGCAATGGCAATGGGCAATTAAACAGGTCACCTTTCAATATTTCCTCTAGCTCAGCGCAAGCTCCTTCTCCCTTCAGTAATGCCATTGCATATATTTTTGTCCTTTCCCAGCATCTCCTCATTATAGACTGGTGGGACTGGGGATAATGTAAAGCACACAGTGGATCTATTTCAGCTGAACCAAGACTCTTGGCAATACAAGCTTTTTTCATGTAAAACACTTTTTCTCTTTCCTGCACTAATTCCTCAGGGTAGAGGAGGAACGGTGTGAACTGCGGTTGGTTAATTTTTATTAATGTGATCTCTCTCTCTCCTTTTATTGGTTACATATGGCCATGAAGTTGATTAGCCAAGGGAAAAGTAAAGTTACACATCATTTGTCTTCTCTTACATTTCCATTGATCAATCCATTCAACATTATCCACTTCCCATTAATTTTCTATTTGCAGCACACCTTATTTTTAGAACCATAGTTAGCAAATTGATTTGCTGCTCTTAATCAGCAGTTTCCATTTACAGCCTGGGAAGTGGGATTAGCACAGCACACTTGCCATTTCATCTCTGTCAGTGACACCTCATGCTAAGTAATTTCTACATTTGGTATGTTTTGCTGATTGAGTTTGCCTTCTGGAAGAAGAACAAGCTATATGAAAGTGCAGCCTACTCACTGAACTCTAGGCCAAATCTCTAGCATTTATTATACAGATTATAGGTCTTTCCAGCAACATTAACAGTGTGCATAAAAGCCTAAGGAAGCCAAAATATCTCTGTTCAAAGACAAAATCCAGCGGTGAGAACAACATTGCCTCCTACATTCACACTGCCTTCAACCCTCAAACTTTAAATGTGATGACATCCAACCAGAGACTCTGATTATGTGATGTTATTGATTTGGAAAAGGCATCGTGAAGGTAGGATGGGATTTTTTTCAGAGCATCACAGAAGAGTGATTAGAAGATAATCTGTTAATTCATCGGATTGTTCAGGCATAATGCACACGAGTGATAGAGTAAGAAACATTGCTGGTTTTCTATTAACAGTTCCACATAATGCTGCCTTCCCTCCCGAGACTTGATTAAAATGTAATTTAAATTGCTCCTGTCTTAGAGCTTCATTGTCTATTATCTTGAACTGAGACAGAAGCTCCCTATCGGGAGGATGTATAATGCCACAATCTCCTCACTTTTATTTCATTGTAGAAAAAGTCCCCACCTTTCTCAGCTCATCTTGCTCATTATGGAAAGATGATGAACACAGGTGATGGCATCCAAAAGAGATGAGCTAGTCAGTAACTGATCAGCTTTTTTTCCCCCCTTTATTCCGCAAAAACCGTCACCAGCTCCTGTTACCACGTATTTTAGTGGACCAAAAATGCAACGCAACATAATATGATCTATTGCTATTCTTGCAATTCTTTTCCCTAAATTAAATAAATATCAGTTGATATATATTAACTTCAAACAGGAATATGCCTTATTACAATACATCACTGCAAAAAAAAAAAGGAGTCATAACTTTCTGTCTCGCTACATACTGTTTTATCAATTGAAACTATTTCTAAAAAATGCATCGTGTTAAAATAATTTGAAGGGAGAACTATTTGCCATATACTCTGATTTATGCTTGAAGGCTTTTTTTCCCCCTTTCTCTACTGAAAATAAGAATGATTTGCCAACTAAAACCATTACTCAAGCAGACTGAGTGAAAGCAACCCTTTTCTTATTATCTCAGTGCAAAACCCCCATCCAAGAGACATAAATTGTTACACGGAGCTCTCTTACCACACACTAATTCAGTAACAAAGTCAGTCATAACACTGCAATAGAAAACAGCAAACAGAGGTCCATAACAGAAACCAGTGATGTTTGTTACATGTTCATTCCTCTTTATTCCTTGATTCAGGAAAAAAGACAGAAATTTTTCTCTGTGTTTCACGCCGGGTCATAGCATAGTTCATTTTCACAGAAATTGGCACTGTAAGTTAACTGAAAGGAGTAATTTCATAACCACTTTCTACGACACAGCACTGATGCTGATCTTGAGTCCAACGTTTCTGATTTTGCTCAGTATTAGAGTGCTCCACAGAACAGCCGTGCAAACCCTCATCTCACTTCTATCCCCTTTACATCATTAGCACTCTTTCACCTGCATGACAACCAGGCAGCACGAATAATTTTAAACGTTTCTTTCAGAAGTGCTGTGAAATCTCACCATCCCAGACAACCATGGATCTTAAATTGCAAATCTGACTTAGGGACTTACTAACTTCCTTGGAAGACATCACACAAGCATTTAATAAAGCTATGCCTATATTAGTTAATTAAGTGAGGCTTGGAAAGCTCCCCAGGTCCTGGGTTGCAGTTGTCCACGTTATCCAAAAGCAAAAGGGTTCCCAGGCATAGCACTGGTGCTGCTCCCGCAGGGCCACCAAACTGCTGCCGAGTACCGTGGGGACCCAGCCACGCTCTTCTGCAGGCTGGGAGAGTTTCCCAGCCTAGAGATGTCAGTAAACTTCAGCAGCCCACTAATTCCTGCCAGTTGGCATCAGCTCCCAGGACTGTTCTCAGGCACGCTTAATTTACTAGTGTAGATACTAGCATAAATAGTTCGAAGTACCCATGAGAGATGGGGAATAAGATTAAGACCAGCTGGAACCACTTCCAGAGGCGCAGTGTTAAACACATGCTGAGTGGGAGCAAGGCTGGGGAAAACAGGACCTGCCTGAGCAATCAATTTCACAACTATTTTACACAACCTGAGAAAATGCAAAATGCTATTCTTGTTGATTTGTGTCTCAAAAAAACCCTGCAAACTGGACACTCCATGTTGTGAGGTACTTCCACACAGTACCAGTGAAAAGTATTGCAGCGTAGTAGTTTTGCCGTGTACTCAAAATGCATTTCCTGATTAAGAAGGGACACTATATTCCCAACAGCATAACCACATGCATACAAAACACTTGTTTTTTTGAGAAGCTACTACTGAGCTGTAAGCCATTATGCATGAAAGAAAGCTTACAGAAGCAAAGATGGGAGAGGTAATCACCCAGTCACAAGCACTGAAACAAATCTGTGTAAGGGTAGAGTTGTCTTTATGGTTGACAGAGCTAGTAGAAACCTGTTAAGTGTATTAAGCGGAAATATGCAGTCAGACAAAGATAAATTATCTCATTTGGCATAGTATTAAATCTAAATTGTGGTTTAAAACATAGAATGATGAAAAAATCAGAACCACTGCAAGGGAAGTTGAAAGAAGCTAGCATTTCACCACAATGAAAGGAAATTTTTTTTCCTGCTCCTTCAAGACCGATTATGTAGCATTTCTATTTTAATCTCTGAATTTGAAATCATTTGCTTTGAACTTCTGTGTTCTGCACTCAAAGTAGGATTTTATTCACTTATTTCAAGCATTTACCAAGTTAGCCTAACTACATTTCCTATCATGAGCAAAAGGATTCGAAGAAGAGGGATATTGAAAATTTTGGGATTTGGTTCTTCTGACCAAGCCTTCTGAAGTAATGACACCTGACAACAGGGGACTAGAAATCTGGTAGCACATTAAAACTGAGAAATAAACAACTTACAATAAATGTAACATGAGCTAAATGGGTAAGTTTTTCTCACTTGGTGGAAATTATGACTTTAACATGGGCAGGATGACTTTTGAATTAAGCATCCAGTGTCAGTAAGAGCTGCACGTTCATTCATGAAATATCTTGCCAACCCACTTTTGAAGGAAGAATTCTGATCTTCATTTCACCTTATGCATATGCATATGCAGGAAGTCTTACAGCAGCAATGTTTTTGCCATGTAATGATAAGGGGTTTGGTGCAGACATGAAGCT
This sequence comes from Pseudotriccus pelzelni, assembly GCA_035584735.1. NCBI lineage: Eukaryota > Metazoa > Chordata > Aves > Passeriformes > Tyrannidae > Pseudotriccus > Pseudotriccus pelzelni. Next base: position 42,883,472 of record JAWMRA010000078.1, on the reverse strand, counting down.
GGAGACTGACTTGTTTGGAGTCACCTGTGTCACCCAGAAATGCTGACCTACAGTGTACGTGTTTCAGGGGGCTATTTGTGATTAGCTCTAGCACACATCAGCCAGGGTACAGACTCCAGCCTCGTTTCATCCACAGGGGTCAAACTGCTGCATGCTGAGAAAGCTTCTTGATGTGAACCCAAGTGCAGCAATCACAGACAGACAGCAGATTCACTTCAAAAGTGTCTTCCTAATATGAATGAAACTGCTGACCTAGCCTACACTGACAGTCTAAATGAGAATCAGCTGCCGAAATCCTGAGTGCTCTTGGGCAAAGTAACAGGACATGAATTAAATACAGTACTTTGAGGCCACATTAAGGGCAGTCACACTCTAGGCACCCAAGAAATCAAGAAACCAATGACACTACTTGCTTACAGCTGGAAGACTTTATAGGCAGACAAAAAGAAAAATAGACAAAGGAAAAGATACTAAGTAAGACAAGAGAATTTTCACAGAAACTGTCAGCTTTGTTTTTTGTCTGGGAAGGTGCTAGCAGGAAAACCATAATTTCTAACATCTTCCCACACACAAACATCTCAGCAGAATTGCTGCCTCTTCATGTACAATATATGGGATGAAAAACTACCTGAAAGCAGACAGCATTCATACCTAATGTCTACATTGCTGTATCTGCAAATTTCAAACTGCTTTGCATAGTTTCAGGCATGTAGCACTCGCTGAGTTCAACTGAATTGCACACCACTAAACATCTATGAGCTGCTTAAAAATTATCCTCCCCGGGTCTTAAGCAAAAACTCATTGTTTAAGAGTTGATTATTATTTTTTTTTTCCCCCTGAGATTAATTAAGGCCTTTAAGGAGCACAAGGGAAAAGAAGAAAGAGGACTTGCTCATCATAATAATGTTTCCATGTATGCGTGGCTAATTTTCAGTTGTGGCTGAGAAGTGGTCACGCACACGTGCAGGCACACGTCTGATCATGGGCCTCAAAGTAAGCTATCCAATATTGCTTAGCTGAGAGAGAAATTAGACCTGAAAAAACATCAGGACAGTCATAGTAAGAGACACAGACACTTTCGTGAAAACCCACTAGATATCAGTGTAAAGCAGACAGATATTAAAAACACTTTTGAAAGTAAGAACTTGTTTATGCTTTAACAGAAATATATTCATGGAGGTCCAAACTATCTTTTGTTATCTGCAGATCTACATCCTCTGCAGGATGAAGTCTACCAAATAAAGCAAAATGAAAGAACAATAATATTTTTTTCTTTACTGTAGCATCAATGGAAGCAGATCTGAATTACAGTACACCCCAGCCATAACAATCATGTTGGTTTAGTCCAAATGAGGTTCTGATTATAGAATTATGCTTCAGGTCTTTAAATCAGTGTTGAAAAAACATAATTTAAGCAAAACTGCAGGTTAGAAATCAGGATCTAACTAACCCTTTTTCCTCCCATAGAGCTGATTTGCATGAGACTGATTTAAAATGCAGAATAATAAATGAACCGTGTGAACAGTTGAAAAGGTTTATAAAATATCCTAATGCTCTCTGTATCCAGACAGCTAATTTAGACTTTTGCCGTGGATTAACTCACAAGCAGTCCAAAGTCATCTTCCCATTAGCCCATGTTGCTTAGCCAGATCCCAACCACCATGTGAGTGGTGAGCTCCATCTCGTACGAACTCATTTGCATTGGGAGGCTGAAGTGCCCTGATTACCGTTCTCTTTTGTGACCAAGAGTCATGTTAAATGGTTTTGCTAATCTGATGTATGGGTTAGATGGGGAAGAAAACCTTCAGTCACACCAGCTTAAGAACTAACCATCATGATCTACAATAATTGATGCTGTACACACTCTCACAGAAGCCAAGTTACGGTCCCAGATGGACTTTGAAGGGCGAGATCTCCTCCCTCTGCTTTAGATACAGATGACTGTGACCTGGGATAGTTAAGCAGCGAGAAAGCCCCCCAAGTACCCAATGGAGGGGAGACAAAACAATAAAATCCTATTGGAATGTAATGGCTGCTTACAGGCATATTCAATTAACCAGTTCCTGTGCACCTGAGGTAACATTAAATATTGTCTCAGCAGGGTATCCAGTAATTTGTTGAGTAATAATTACAGCTCCTAAACAGGACACAGCAGGAACACTGTTTATCCATCAGTGTGTTACTCTTTATACATGACCATAGGATAAATTGTCTTGGGCATAGGAGAAAATACTCAGGGCTTCAGCTCTTGCTCCAGTGCTCTGATATCACCCCCAAGATTTACAGTAGAGCTACCTTCACCCATGTTAAAAACCCAGGATGCATCAATAAGCCTCAGCATATTTTCACATGGGCCTCACCGGAACACAGCGCTAGGTGGATCATTATTTGGAGGCTATATTGCCATTTTTCCTGATGAAATAACGTGGTTTACCTGAAGAACATCCAGCTGGCAGCTGTTAACAGCTGGTGAAGCAGAGACCTATATCCAGAATCACTCCAAGTTACTGACACAATCTAAACTGATAACAGCACAAATAACAAATAAAAACTTGTTGTCAGTTTTGCTACGAAGAACTGTTTGGGCCTTTTTTTGCCTTACTTTGAAAGAAGCCAAGGTGACAGGTGAGGAGTCTACTTGTCCCCACGGCAGACCTTCCTGGTTGCTGTTAATAGTGTCAGGGAATTGTGTATTACTGCTGCCTGTGAACTCTTCCACTGTGAAGGTCATGAGAGAGCCTCCTTCTGCAGAGATGACAAACAGCTATCCTTCAGAAAACACTGACAGAAGAGGGATCTTGAAGAATCAGGCAGAGATTGGAATCTAGACAGTTGGCCTTTGTTTAGTTTGATGCTTGAGCATATTTGTGTTGCTCAACAGTTCTGGCAAGGGATTTGGTTCCTCTGAGATGGTTATCTTTTTGTAAGTCTGTATTGGGTTTGCATGGCAAGGTTTTGGTAGCAGGAGGTCTACTGGGGCGGCTTCTCTGAGAAGCTGCTAAAAGTTTCCCCCATGTCCAGTGGAGCCAATGCCAGCTGGCTCCAAGACAGACCTGCCGCTGGCCGAGGCGGAACCCATCAGTGGCAGAGCCTCTGGGATAACATTCAAGGGGGGAAAAAACCAGCACAACAGCAGCTTCAGTCAGAGAAGTGCGAGAATACGTGACTGAAACAGCTCTGCAGACGCCACAGTCAGTGGAGAAGGAAGGGCTGGAGGTACTCCAGGCTCTGGAACAGAGAAGAGTCCTCTGCAGTTTGTGGTGCAGCCCACAGTGAGGCAGCTGTGCCCCTGCAGCCTGTGAGGTCCACAGTGCAGCAGAAATCCATCTGCAGCCTGTGGGGGACCCCACACCGGAGCATGTGGATGCCTGAAGGGTGCTGTGACCCCGGGGGAAGCCTGTGCTGTAGCAGGTTTGTTGGCAGGACTTGTGACCCTGTGAGGGACTAATGTTGGAGCAGTCTGTTCCTGTTCATACTCTGATCTGATTGGTATTAAACTAATTTCCCCAAGTCAGGTCTGTTTTGCCTGTGACAGTAATTGGTGAGTGATCTTTCCCTGTCCTTATCTCAACACACTTACTATATTCTTTTTTCTCCTGTCCAGCTGAGGAGGGGAGTGATAGAGCAGCTTTGGTGGGCACCTGGTGTCCAGCCAGAGTCAACCCTGTTTGACAAAGTCAAACTCTAATTTTCAAATATTCACATACACTCACAGAAATTCAGGCATATGAATCACAGTCTTGACCGTAACAGTTGAGTGGTGGCAAAGCTCAAATTCTGTTGCAAATGAATACTAGAACATTTGTTGGACAGATGTACACTATTTTCAAATATATGACTATTAGACTAAAAAGGAAAAAGTAATCATCATTGTTGTTGTTAATTCTGAGAGACAATCTGCTTCTATTTATATTATATTCAATTTTTTTCAGTGCTTCATTTTGTGCCTTTTGTTTCTAAACATCTTAGTACAGTGGGCTATTTGCTCAAAGCCAATATTTCAGGCTATTTACAAATTTAGGCAGAGATAAAGCCTATTATACAGACACTGTAGCCAGTTTCTTAGTTGTCCCAGTCTTACAGTTCATCCCCCAATGACTGACTCTCTAGCTACCATCTAAAAAAGAGCTGTGGAGCAGAGTAACAGAGCCTAGATTATTTGAGTGTGCCAGAATCACTTTTCATACTGGCTTCCTAAACGTACTGTGGAACAGGCCAGCTGGGGAGAACCTTGACAGCTGGTTCTTAAAACGCGATGAGCAGTGCATCACAGCTCAGGTCTCTTGCCTCAGGGGTCCAGCTCCCAGGAGAAATTGGGCACCTCGGTGGCTGCTGGAAGCATTCAATTCCAAGCCAGCACAAGCCAAGAGCACTGAGCCACAGCACGGCACAGTATCTGCTGTGAGACGCTGATTCTTAGTGGGTCTGGCTCTTGTGAAATGAGCTGTCTCAGAGCCTCTGGTAACTTCAGAATTCAAAGAAGGATGGAAGCTGGAAGTAGCTGTGATTCCCAGAGGCGAGCTCTTGTTAAGGTGAAAAAGAAAAAATGCTGTTTGGTGAGAGCAGTGAGCCAGGAAACCTTCCCGTAAAATCTAGTTAGCGAAGTCCACGCGCCTACGTGTCTGTTGGAAAGTATCTGCCGTCTGCATGGGCTGGCCACGAGGCTGCGAGTAGGGTCAGTGTGCAAACTGGGAGTGCTTCAAATCATCCCAAAACAGAGCAGGACATCAACCACCCAAAAGGCTTGTCCACCATGAGGTGGCCTGTGACACTAAGCTCACATTCTTGGGCTTTTCCCACTATTTTTAAGGCTAGGAGGTTTCTTGGAAAACTAAGCTGAGCCCCAGAAGGACATTTTTTTTTTTTTTGGGTGAGGGTAAAGGCAATAGGTGTTGAATTTGCTCACTGAAATGCGTGCTAAAGTCATATGTAAAGAAATTGCCTGCTTAGAAATGGATGTTTGGACAAAATTTCACTACCCTGTCCATTGCCAGATATTACCTGGCCCTTTTGTACTTTCAACTCAAAATCAAATAAGAAAGAAATCACCTGACAGGGAAGAGCAAAATGCAATTAGTTTGTAGTTAGTTTAGAGAGGACAGTCATTCCACAAGATATGTCTGCTTAACGTTTAGGGAACAAAGAATTGACTTGGCATGGGATGAAGAGCATCCAGCCATACCCAACTCCTATTCAGGCAGGATTTTGATATAAATCTGTGCATTAGTCCCACTGGTGCCAAGGAGATAGAAGTACCTATTTAAATTTTATTGCTGTAGAATAGCCTTTTTTGCTGAGCATGAAATTAAATAATGCCAAAATGCGTATTAGGCAACCCCAAAATAATCTGGTTTTCAATTCAACCAGTAGCTGGCACTGTTTTCTTTTTCCAGAGCTCTGAAGGATTATGGCCCATAATATGACAACAATAGCAGAACTTTTTCAGCTGATATAGATGACTTTGCAGCAGGCATCAGCAGTAGCATTTACTTTCGCCAGAGATGAAAGTGGCTTAATAAACTGTGTTTGTGTCAGTGCTGCATGATGCATGTGCACAGCATCGCCATCCAGAGAACAACAGGCAGCATGGGAATTGATGACTCAGGCAGCAGAATTACGGTTACGCTGAAGGAGCAGGACTATGTTCTTCAAACAGAGGTCATACCTCTCCAATTATTTGTAAGTTTCAGTTCAGTTAGCTGTTGATTGTTAAAATGTTACTTCGTGGACTTATGATTTGCTTATACAATTATCAAGTAACATTACAACCCGTCCTGTTCTCCTTTTTAATTATGTAGCCAATATTCTGCTAAATATGATGAAGCATTGACATACGATTCAGGAACAGATACGATCAGATAAAAAGGATTGTGTTGAGTCCTAGAATTATCAATACCTTTTCTGGGAAGAGCGAAATGTGAATGATGTAAAAAATAATTAAAGTTGTACGTGTTTATCCTTCTGGATGTACTGAAGAGATGAAGATTTAAGGATTATAGAAGATATGCACAAAAAGGGATTGTGAGACGTTTTGGCACACTAATAATCATAAAAGGTAAATCTAATGTGCCTATTTACTCTGCCTGGAAATTCAATAGTATCTAGACATCTAGAATAGCAAGATATATGAAAACTGAGAATCTGCAGAAATAAAACTAGCTTGGTATATGATTCTGTACAGAAGGAGAGACGAATAGGGTGGTGACCACAATGGATCTGTGCTATTCTCTGGAAAAAGGAATTTAATCAGAATCATCAAGAGCCAATCTAGCACTACCTAAAAAAAAAAAAAAAAAAAAAAGGTATTGCACACTGCTAATTAAGCTAGCTTAAAATGGAACAATAAACTCTTTTGTTTCAGGACAACAGTCAGTCATAAGCAAAGTCAAGCTAGCAGTTGTTCTCCAGGGAACCTCCTGTGCTCTCTTCTGCATTGTCCAGTATATTGACCACTCTTGGTAAGACAGCATCAGATACACCCATAGCTAGGTGTTAGATGTGCCAAACTGGATGAGCTGGTGTGTTCCTACAATATAAGAGCTCTTCCCTCACTTAAAAAAAAATGAATTAAGCACAATCAGCTTCTAATCACGCAGTTTTCAAAACGTCCATTAGAACTAATGAATAGAAGCAGTCAGGGAAAAAAATGCAACCAGGATAGATGTGCTAAGCCTAAGGGTTTGAGGGCAGTATATCAAACATGACTTGATTCTTTTCATTCAATACAACATGATTGTTAATGAGGAACAATCAATAAATGTTCCTCAAATAAAACACCAGAGAGCTGCACGAGATAAGCAAACAACAGAAATTTGCCAAGAGGGGATGCACCTTTCTTTGTTATTACAATAACCATTGCTAATGCCTTGATTTAGACTCAAGGGACTCCTGTAAACATTGTTTCCCCATTCTGTTGCACAAATTAGTATATTAGAAAATCTTGTCCTAGGCATTCCTAGCTAAGGGAAATTCAAAATAATTTCAACACCAAATGTTTCAGCGAAAACAAGCATCAGGGTGGATTTTCCGTGCAAGTAAAATATCAAAATTCCAATCGATTAGCTGTCTACCCCACAATTGCAGAGAGATGACAGAAATTTTAAACTTTAAAAAAAATGCTAAAAGATGTCTCCATTTTGTTAAACAGCTTCATTTCAAATCCATATGGAAAATTTGAGGTTATGTTGCTCAGTCCTTCCATTTATTTTTTTTTTTTTGTGAACTTGGTCTGTTGAACAATTTATATTTTATTAGAACAGCACAAGCTTGAAAACTTATGCTGTGACTCAGAAGTAAGTTCTCATTCTTTAAAATATATAAGAATTAAATATATACTTTTAGATAGACAGATATAATTCCTTCCTGTGCTTCTGTATTCAGAGATATTTAAGTGAAAGTCTGCAGATAAATCTACAGCTAAAAATTAAATGATTTTACCAGCTGTCCACAGCAGGGGCAGCCTGTAGCTCATCTATTATCTTGTCTGGTCTCACTAGCTAAGTATGGTTTGGTCTAGTGAACTCTAAGATGACAGACCTCTAAAAAATCATAGGTTTGGGGTACTGCTGACAGTTATATTTGTTATTTATAGGATGGCACACTTTCCGCTCTGTCAATACACGAGTGTGATTTTTAGATGCTGCTAGGGATGCTGTTTTTTTCATATGAAACAGAAGGCAAGAGAATAAATATTATTTGCAAGGATAAGACAGGAATATTCTTTCCGTTTCCATCACTGATAATAATTAGCAACATATCTTTGTTTGAAGTTCAGGGTTTTTTTCTTTTCACATCTACCTGTGTTTTAATTCCCTCCAGAAGAAGGTACTGTCCTGAGAGACAACCAAAATTTTTGGACAGTTGCATTGTTCCAAAGACAGGGAAAACTCTGTTGGAAGGGGACATCAGATACTAGGTGAATAGCAAGGTTTTGAGAGGTTCTGGATAGGGAGATCAAGGCAAGAAATCTGCTTGTTCTTCCTTGTAATGCAGGGTGATCATCTAAAATTTTTGATGTGAACATACTCTTAGGGAGTATGTAGAAGGAGATCAGTCTGTAAACTCTTCCAGTGCCACAGACTGTACTGAAAGTCAGGAAAAGCTTTCAACGTTCAGTAACTGATGTAGCTCAGGAGGTTTTTTTCCTCCTTTAAGCTGTATGAGTTGGACCGTTCAGCAGTCCCCATAAATATCAAACTGAAGAACGCACAGTATCACAGCCTGTACCCACTAGCGGTTTCTGGGCTCTTAGGAATTAGTATGCAGAGTTGGGCTGTGCACAGCTGAGCTCCAACTGTCCCAGAACTGGGGTCTCTTAGGACAACAGACTGTGCTGCTTTCACTTTGTGCTGATTAGCACCACACCACCATTTTTTTATGTAGAGAGCTGCACCTGCATCGTTTCACACGATGTACTGCCTGCACTCTTTCACAGTCAAGCAGGTCCTAGCAATACAATAGTGGTTGGTCCCACTGAGCTCTTGCTGTCTTGGGTGCCATCCTCTTCCTCCCAGTGATGGGAATTACTGCTAAAAGCTGAGCAGTGGTGGTGAGCTGTGCTGGAGTAAAGCAAGAGCCCCCATGCCAGGCTGTCCCCCTGCACAGCAGACGTGGGAACCAAGGGCTGGCTACAGAGAAGCGTTGCAGGGGAAGCTGACTGCCTGTATCTGGCCCCTGCAAGCCATGACAGCTTTCTTGTGGTCATGAAATGAATTGTGGTCCCAGTAATGAAACAAAAGCCGTGCCTTTGCACTCCACCTCAGTGATGGCACCAGCTCATTGCCCTGCAGTGAGGAGGCAGTGCAGAGCAGAAGAGCAGCACAAGGGCAACCGTGTTTCCTGCCAACGCCTGAGTTTTGTCGCTAGCTCTTCCTCGGGGGCAAAACAGCTCTTGCAAAGCCTGTGCTTAGTTCACAACGAGGGCTGTAATGAGGCAGCCTGGCAGAAGCACTAGGTAGGCATGCATGCCTGCATGCATACTCAAGGAGCCTTATGGTTTAATCCTGTTGTATGGTAAAAACAGAAATAATTTAATCCACAGTGATAGCAGGTGTGGATGAGAATTTCAAGACAGCACCTGAAATCCAGTACCAGCAGTAATCCATCCAAAAAAGCTCTCCAGCACGTCTACTGGAGTGCTGGTGATTTGACTCCAGAGCTGCCATCCCACCCACGAGCACATCCTGCTGCTTTGGAAACTTCAGCATTGTCCTTCTCATGAAAGGGAAGTTGGAAATGTCTTACTCCATTCCCACCATGACCCACAAAATCTTGACATTACAAAATAGGATGATTTACATGCTGCATGAAGAGCAAAGAAATGTGATTTCTTGAGGTAAATGATGCCAGAGTTAATCCCACACACCCACCCTCAGCAGACCTGCGACTCTGCACAGCACACAGTTTAAAAATGCCAGGATTCAAAGATCACTTCTTGTTAGAAAAGAAGCAAAACCCACACATTTGGGGGCTTTCAAGAAAAAGAAGTCTAAATGACAGTCAATGTCAAGTTAGTAAACTGCAGGTAAAGCTGCCAAGACCTTGTAATTACAACTACCTGAATTATATTGCAGGTATTGATCCTCCATGGTGTGGAACAAGGGTTTTATTTTGACCCCACTATTCCTTTTCACAGAACAGCTGGGGTTTGACAACAACAGACAATCAAGGTCTGGGTAAACCATTAAGGATTTTTTTTTTTCCCCTCCAGTGCTAATTCAATTCAGCAGCTACAAAGTACAAGTTAATTCTTTGCCTAATAGTGTTTGGGTTTTCAAAGATTTGCTGCCCTACTGTTTCAGAAAATATCCCGTCTAAAATGATCAGAGCACTTATTCAAAATCACCAGTTCCCTCCCATCAGTCTTGAGTGGGCCTCATTGTTATGAGTCTCTTTGGGATATTTCCACTGAAAAATCATATGTCTATTCCAGTTGCCATGGAACAGACAGTCTCTCCTGGTGGAAAGCAGAGCTGGCACTACAATGTGGAAAAAAAAAAAGTCCCATAAATGTATTATTACTAATAATGAAAGCTTGAATCTGCCACGTTTACACAAATCAACTGGCTGATTTTTATGAAAATGTTCTGCTTGATGAAGGAGGGTAGAACTGCTACAAAATAAACAAACAGTAAATAATAATTATATTTTAAAAAAGAAAAGTTCTAAGAATATTGAGGTTTCAAATTTAGGCTCACATCCTGCAATCTGCTTTGGGTATACTTCAATTTGGCTCCATGGAGAACAGCTTGGATGACTGTCGTCTTAAATTGGACGTAATTGCTTTGCTATCTGTGCAGGGGAATCTGTCCATGTATGATCTCCCCTTCCCTTGCCAATTTCCAAAATGAATTTCTTGAAACATCTCGTAAAAATGGGAGGTGAAGGTGCTTGCCCAGGAATACCTGTTTCTTGCTGTATGAGCACCTGGTGCCAGGGACCCTGTTCTTGGTTTGGCCTACAAAGAGGCACCCATGGCAATTTTGGGAGACACACATGGCACATCAGACTGCAGTGAACCAGTTAGTGAGATTTTACAGTCCGATAATTAAGAGCGCAAGGAAATAAAATAATCAAATCCCACTGAACATACAGCTGTGAGAGAATGGAAAGAGCCGTATGAATGCCTCCTTTTTAAACTTCGCTTCATGTCTTTCTGACATTTGGTTTAAAATTGCTAGTGGTCCTAGTACAGAAACAAGTAAAAACACACAAACAAAAAACCCTTCTAAATTCAACCAGCACAATGCATAAGCAGCAGTTTCAGCTCTGGAAGTGATACCTTGTGACTCATTACAAAGCTGTGTTCACTCTGAATACTAATGCTGATAAATTAAATATCATCATTTTAAAATGTTCATGATCTCATCACAGGGAAAAAGTGCAATGTGCTTTTTCACTGGCAATAGGTAATAGCAATTATTATTACATATGAAGCAATACATTAACTTCTTATGAGAGGTTCCTCAAGCATACTTTTCAAGCTACCTCCAGCTTTGTGTAAAGAAGGAACAAAAGGGGAGGTTCCCTCCTAAGCAGGTTTCTGATCAATATCAGGTGAGACTTCCAAAACGTGCAGTCTATTTACTGAAACCTTTAACTTTACCTGGACGGTTTCTAAAATGCACTAGGGTATTTGTCCATTGCTTTTTACATCCAAACAGGAACAATGCACCAAGAGTGGAACATTTGGGTCAGTGGGAAGTACATGAAGCTCAGCACCAAAACCAAAAGTATACAGATAAGAAAATACGAAATAGGAGACAGGGAAAAATTTTGTGGCCCTTTCCACATAATTCTAGGTCTGTGTTATATAAATTAGATTTCATGTCCTGTGTAGTCATCAGGTATCAGAAGAGATAAAAATAGACCTTTAATTGTTATTCCTTAGTAACTTTCAAACTAAAGGTGTGACTTAAGAGAGGACTGTATCAGGGCTGGAAAGGATGATGCAGGGACATCTGGAGACAATTAGCAGAGTGTAAAAATAAACTGTATGTCCTAATATATATTTTTTGCTGTTTCCAGTGTCTGTGATTCTGTGCTAACAAGCAGTTTTACAAAATCAGCTTTTAATAGCAGAGTATCAAATTAATGAGTATGACTGTGCTTGGCACGTGGCACCTAATGCTTTGTAAGCATAAGGTTAGAAGATGCATCATTTCTCTCAAAGTGACAGTATGTGCTCATCCCTGGTACAGACAAACATCTTACTCAAAATGCGCTGAGCATGTCCCTGGAAGCCAATTCCAGAGCAGGACACCTCTCCTGAGCTGAAAAGCCAACCCCTGTTTCTCTCAGTCTCTCTCTCTCCATACATGCGAGGCCTTAATCATACCAGTAACTCTATACAGATTTGGAACAAAACCGAAAAGTCTAGGGTTTGGTTTATAAGGGTGATTCCAAAGGGTCAGCATGAAAGCCTGTTTAATTGCCATTTGCAAACCAACATGGACCAGATGAACAGGGCAGGGCTTAGTCTGTTTCACAGAGGATGCTCGGAGCAGACCAGAAACGTTTATTTCCTCAGAAAAGTCAACTGTTGTTTCCTTCCAATGTGCTCATTCTGAGAAGCCTCCGAGGCACACTCAGTCTCACGCAGAATTAAGTGGTTCCTTCCCTGCTAAAGCTCCTCAGCACTTAAAGACCTTTTCATCTGCAAGCACTGCTGAAGGGAGTTGGCTTCGATCTAAAAAGAAAAGCCACAAGCCGACATTAAGCCACCACTTTACTTCTGGCCGTGAGTTCTGCTATGTTTGCACGTCCCCGTCTCTGCGCAGGATGTGGGCAAGGCAGGGTGCAGGGATGGGGAAACACGGCAAAAGATGGATGAAGTCTCTCAAGGTCAAACGGGAGATTTAAACGAGGAAGGTGGCAGTGAAGCCAGTTATTCAGAACAACATCTCAACCCTTCTCTGCTGTGCTTGAGACTAGATATGCCTCCTAGCTGGGCATTACACAGCATTGTATTGCCACTAAACAGGATCAGCAAGCCGAGGAAATGCGAGAGACAAAGAGGAGCCACACAACAAGTAAAAAAATACATGAAAGAGAAAGAAACTGTCCAAAAAAAAAAAGTATACGAGACAGTAAGAAAACCCAAGATAGACAAAAAAACCCCCAATATAAACAAAGAGTATTTGAGTCTGTGATTCTTACTAGGATGAAAATGCATAAATCAATTCAACCTCATCTCTACCAGGGAAAGTGAGTAAGGAAGAGGTGCACACAAACACTTCAGTGTGCGTTCAGTCTACCTGGTGAGTACTATGATGTGATATGATATGATCAGATTATATTCTTGGTCAGTTTCTAACAAAGATGACAAGCGAAGAGAAGGGGTAAAGGTTTCAGTACATACTAAAAAGGGAGAGAAATATACATTTCATTGTCCGGTGGCATGCAATGGTGTCCTACTGCAGCCGCAAAATTAAGTACTTCATTGGAAACTGTTAGCCATAGAACTTGTGTTTTTTAAAATAAGCATTTTAAAAGGGAAGTGCTAGCCATAGAACTCATGTGCTTTAGTAAGGTTGGAAGTTCTCAAGGGAAAGTGCGTAGTTTATAATTTCTTGTGAAGATTGGTTACAGGCAAGAATTTCGATAAAGCAGAGATGCTTGCTTGCACCTGTGAAAACAGTGATAAAAGCAAGAAAGAAGATGAAACAGACATAGCAAGGCTGGGTTTAGGCCTTGAACCAGATCCAGAAGGCAGGAAACCACGCCAGAACCAAGGAGTCAAGAGAAAAACAAGTGATTCAAGTGGGGGGTGTGTGTGTACTGTGGGGGAAAATGGGATGGGACAGATGAGGTAACCCTTGAATCTGTAATTAGAGGACGATACAAAGTTATGCAATCTGTGTGATTCGAGGCACGTCCTTTGGGAATTTTTTCCGATGCACCTGGTGCTGCAAAAAATGTGTGTGCTTTTTGGCTTTCCATACTCAAAACGAGTCTAGAGAGTCTCTTTTCCAACTTTTCAGCATCATTACCACGGGCTCAACAAGCACTACCATTTCACTGTAGCTTATCCGCTTTGGTGATAAGTAAAAAGGTTCCCTTTTCTGAACAGAAACTTCATATTACTTTTCTCCCTCATAAAGCCATAGTGACTAAGGGGAAACAGCAGGGGACTTCTGCCTTCCCAGAAGACAAGCTCTCTATGTGAACAGAGTGCTAATCACACAGCAACCATCTGCAGAACTTACACTTACTATCCAGTTCTGAGTGAAATAAAAATCAAGTTACATACTCTTTACTGTTTAATTAGTTTTTCCTTCTACAGTCCTGAAGACCAGAAAGAAGATAAATTAACACAGGATCAATTTTTCCCCTAATTTAGTAAGACAGACCAGTTGATGAGTGAAGAACTTGCACTAAAGCATTGAGCAGGGCCTCTAGATCTCCCTCCAGTCTTGGGGAAGCCTACATTCCTACACTGTTACAGTTTTCCAGTGCTAAAATAATGCTTTTGCTCATCTTCTCTCAGTTCAGATTTTGAATGCATTAGGATCCAGGATGGTATTGCACATGTGTGCACAGGGTTTGAAAAACGAGCCCTTCTCCTGCTTGAAAACAACAAGACTATTACGATCACCAGAAATAATAAACTACAGAAAGATTTCCTCAACTTCTGTGCCCTTGACTCTGGCACTTGAGCAGCACAACCTTGACAATGCTATATCTGAGAGGAACTCTTCTGGTTGTGGTAATTTCACCCTACTCACTTTAAATGGCCTCTTTTGTCTCTACATAAGAGATTTCCACTGGCTTCTGAAAGGTGAGAGAGAGATCAATACCCACTGATTTGATAGGTATTCAGAGATGAGAGGAAGAAGCTTCCTAAAGTTAAGGTTTCCACTACTGTGGGCAATGCTGCTGCTGTGGTGACTGCGGGCTCTTCAGTGGTCAGGGGGGTCTGTCATATCAGAGACTAGCCTGGTCACTATACCCTGACTGTGCAGTCAGTTTGCCTTCTAGCCTCTTGCTGGCTGGAGCCGTAAAAGGGAAAACTGGGACCCTTCCTATAAATCACACAGCTCTTTCTGCTGTGGAAGAAGAGAGTCAAAAGCTGGCCTGGATTCATTTTCTTTCCATTTTTCCATTGTACAAAATGTTCTCAGTAGAGATTAATGTCTCTTCACGATCAGGCATTACTTCATCCAAGAAGGAGCTACTCAGTCATCACTCAGAGAAATGAAAGCAATTTCAGGTTCAAATCACCACTCTCCTGCTTTGATCAAGTCATCATCTGAACTAAGTCCAGCCAAGGAAAAACAAACATTTTGAAGAAAACTTAAAAATTCGGATCCACATTCACCAAAAATCTACACCAGCCAGGAATTACACAGAAAAGACTTCTTCGGGCGTTTGTGCCATGTGAGTCCAAAAATCATGCCACACCTAAACCCCCAACCTGATGCTTCCAGCTCAGGTGAACTAGTCACAGGATGCCCGGGCCCTGCGCACAGGCTGGGCTGCGTGGCACTATCGCACAGCTGGGTGGCCTCCTCGAGGGTGGTGGGGCAGCTGGAGGTGGCACTCCAGCTCTGTTCTACCACTGACTTGCTGACGGTCTTCACGTAATTTGATCAGTAAGTTATCTCAATTAGTAAGTTATACTCACTACCCCCTGCATAGATTTGGCTTCCCACCTGCAAAACAGGCAGAGAAACTAATTACACATGTGATTACACCACCTATTTCTACCTACAGCACATATTAATAGCACATGAAGCACAGAAGTAGTTCAGGGGTGATTCACTTCTGGATCTCACTAATGAGGTACAAATTGTTCAGTTTATCCGTGCAAAACACCACCAGAGCCTCAGACGAAGAAATAACGCACAAAATGATTCTTTCGTAATTGTTCATGACTGTGCCTGTGTCTGAATAATCAGAGAAGCACATTGTGCCATGGAAAAGTAACTCACGGGACCCCAGTCTTACTTTCTAGTATTCACAGCCATGCTATGGGAGCAAAGGTACCTAAAATCGTATGGCTGGACGTCACTGCACCTGCCATCTGATGCTTCTGCACCTACAGAGAGGTCAGCCATCTGTCACTACACCCAACTTTCCTCCTTGGGCTGTGCACCACTTGTACAGCTGCAAAATCAGCACATTTCAGGGGATCATTTCTCTGTGAAGCATCCTACCCCTGCCAGGTGTCCACTGCTTGTTAGTCTCTCGCATGAGTATGAACCAGCTTAAAGAGATTGTTGCTATCTAGGACTATCATAAATAGGCAAAAATGTAAAGCAAATGCAGCAAAGAAGGGATATGGAAATAATATAGTTCAGTAGACCGGCTTTCTCATTGGAACAGATGCGAAGGGACCCAGATTGCATTTAACATCAGTATAAAATCAAAGATGATCTACTCAATTAAATTTTTCTCCTCAAAATTAAATTATCAGAGCGACCAAGACGCAAACCTGGAGCTGATCGCACCAGCTGTGTTCCAACAATGTCTAAATTCCTGTACTAGCAAAAGAAAGAAATTGCCAAGGATCAGAAAATAAATTAAGAGATACTTGAGAAATTTCAGTTGGAGTATTTATGTGAGTAGCTGCATGTAAAAAACAACTTGCACAGACCTTACATATATGTTTCTATATGAGTCTGCGTGAGGCTATATTAATGTGGAAAATAGGAGGAAAAACACACTTTAATGGATACCTAGCTTAAAGTTTTGCAAATAAATGTTCTATTAAATCTACGTGTTTGCAATACAGTATCAGTATTTTATTAACTGCAGTAAGGTTGTGCATTGCCTGGCAAAGTCCTGAAGAATGAACATGAATCCTGACAGAAGGACACAAGAATACTTACTTATACATAAGTAACTGATTTGTATCTGTCATACTGTCTGTAACATTTCCATATTTTACTAATATAATATATAAAATAAATATATACTGTATAAAGTATACATATAATAGCATAATTTATTTCAGAGGAGTGATAATGATTTAAACCAAGCTAATCATGCACTTCTTTCTGTGCACTGAGAATTTGATTTAATGAATTAAAGAAATTTGAATGGTGTGACTCCAGACTTACTCTACTTGAAATATAGGCAGAGAATGATCTTTAAACCCTATAGAAGCATTAAAAATAATTTCTTTTCACTTGTTTCTTATGGCAATGATTTGGTATCAAGCAGCTCATAAACTGAAAAATGCAAATTTAGAGGGCAATCTGAAAATGTTACCTGGAGCAGCAAAATTCCCAGGGTTTCTCAAGACATCTTTCTTCTTGCTATGAAGTAAATGTGGCATGTTTCATGCTCTTGGATTCTCATCCACTTGTGTGAAATACTTCTTAAATTATTCTAAATAAATAGTAAATTCTAAATAAATACTAAAAATTAATCCTCATTTCCAATGCTTCCACATTCCAACTACACACACTGCTGCTTTGTTGACTGACTTGTACTTGCTGAGCTGCCTCTTTACCAAAGCATGTTAATGTTTCTTATCTCAGTTATAACAAAAATTTTTAAATAAGAGACATTCAGGACGATTTTTTCTTCTTCAAATATTCTGGGTCTTCTCTTCAGCTGGACCTTCCATTCCCTTATTCAGGCTAAGCATTTGATTTAGTGACTGCCAGCATAGACACGGTCACAGGGGAATGGACAGACGTTGTTTGTCTGTTGGGTTTTTTTTTGAGGGAAGCATCAATATTGTTGCTTTGAGGGAAGCAGCTTGGGCAGCCACGACTCTACCTAAGCTTTGCAGCATTCTCCTCACAGTCTGATTAATTCCTGTTCAAATGCTAGGAAATAAAATTAAAGGAATGAAAACTGCAGGTGCTCCATCACTGCCAGCAGTGTTTTAGAGTACTGCAATCCCAACATACATTAAAAACAGCCTAAGGGTGCTTTTAGCATACTGACTTAGAACTAAGAAAAACTCTTTTCAAAAGGGACCCATTAATCCCCTCTATCACAAAAATTGGCTTTAGAGAGGAGTCATCACAAATATAATTCCATTCAAAGCTGAATAAATAGCTAGAAGGCTGCTGACAGGAATACTATAGAAGAATAGCAGTCAGACATACATTTCCAAGGTCTCTTCTTTACATCATCTCCAAACTGTGCCATGGAGCACTCGTTTGGGTGAAGACTAGCCATCCATTACACAGTTCAGCTTCCACTTCTCTGTGAAGGCTGTAGGAGATACAGTTTGGTAACTCCAGTGTCTCCCCACAAAACACTCGAGAAGTTCTGCAGTATTTTTGTGAAATGCACCGTAGCGATATCTCCTCCATGAGATGACAGAACAGCAGGGTATACACTTCACTCACACGTATCTATCACCTTTATGTCCGTGGAGCACTTAAACAACGGGTTCCCAGCCCTTGTGGGGGGCTGTAAAGGCTTTTGGGTTGGAAACAGGAATCGTGAAATTCCACTGCCCTCACCAGACTGTTATTGCAACTGCAAAGTCGCTGATGACTGTTTCCATGTTGTGCCCCTTGCTGACGCACCTCTTGGAGGTAGCAGCCTGAATGTGTTATGGGCAAAGCTATGCCTTTTCCTGTTGAACAATCCTACCATGTTCCTATGACAACCAGCAGTGCCAAGGTCCTCTATAAATGAAAATGGGGTCAGAGAAGGGGAAGAAAGCACAAGATTGATGCAGTTCATATGCAAACTTGCCCTAGAGGCAATATCTTAAAACTCTACAGTGCCTGATGAATGCAAGAAGAGGGTAGCAGATGTGCTTAATGCATGTATGGCAGACAGGTTGAAATTCTCCTATGCTGAACAGTGAAAAAATGGATTAAGTGATATAATAAAAATAAATTAATGTTTTAAATTACTGAAATCTGTGGCAAGCTCAGTAGACTAGGAGGTGCCAGTCTCCTGCTAGATACATACAGTTCCCAATCTAATATTCCTGCAGTTTAATTTAGGCATCAAAGGCCTAGACCTGTCAGAAAAATACAGCCTCTCTAGTGACCAGAAGCACTATGAGTGATATCAGTGAGCCTCTAATTCATTTCCTGATTTTATATATGAAAATAGCAAAAGAGGTGCTTATGACTGGTGATTTATGTCTTCATTAAAATACTTGTCCCTCAAACCAGACCCTGAAATTCATTGCAATTAATAGGGTCTTGAGATTGGAATATGCATTACAAATTCATTCATTTTTGATCTTACGTAATGACAAGCATAATACTATTGGCATCCTACCACACCTGCATAAAAAATAGTGCCTGATGGACTAACACATATCGGCTTACTCAGAAAAGAAAGCATAAGAATGTAAATCTCTAAAGCTTGTTTACCAGAGGCTTCCACGGTATTCTGCCATAACTCCGTGCAGAGCTATCAGTTTTGAATTTTCCTAACCTGAGAAGCTCTCAGTTCAGTGTCTTGTGTACTTCAGGGCTGTCAAAATGAAACCATTGCAGCTAACAACTTCATAAAGGGATCATTTTTTCATTGCCAAATTCATGACTGTACCCTCCTCTTGCACAGATGCATTGTAGAAAACACATTTTGCTATGAAACGGCAGCCACAGATGACTGGCCTCATGGAACGACTCCATTTTCTTTCTCACTACGGCTGTGATGTGCAGAGAACAACGCTGATCAGAGAGCAATCTTCCCCACCCTTGCAGGGTGGAATGTCCTTGCCTATTCCACTCTTCTCCTTCTACCTTCAACGGTAGTTTCCAAAGGGCTGCCAAACAGGGCAGCTCTCCCAGTCTCCTTTATCTGCACTTCCCAAGGAGCACTCAGAAATGCTGCAATAAGAAATTCTAGGTGTAGGTCCTTTGTTGGCTGTAAAGGAGCTACTTCTTTTGGTAATTCAACCCTGGTTGTGGATGATGAGCAACGAAATACATGGACCCGAAAGGCTTGGCAGGAGGTAACATCAGCAGGGTCAGCTCGTGGCTCCTGTGAGCAGGAGGTGAACAGCTGAAGAACTGCTTGACACTGCAAAGCAGAGAGAACTCACCCTCACTGATACCGTGACAGACAAAACCCCATGAGCCAAAGTCCTTCCTGGCACGACTGTCTTGTTGCTGCCTGTAAAAAAAAGCTCTTGGTCTCCTCCTCTACCGAGTCACTTTTTCTTGCTTCCCTCTTAGCACAAGAGCTGATGGTTGCAGAGGAAAGGAAGAGTAGTGAGCATGAAATAATGCCTCCTCTGTTGTCTTTTTTTAGCTTGCTTTTTTCCACCTGTCTTTTCTACAAAGCACACTTATTGATGGAAACTTCTAAAACAAGAAGACAGCACCACAGGCAAAACCAGAATAGTCAAATTTCCTCCTTTGCTTTTTCAGAAGTGTCTTTTCTAGAGGTTTCCATTTCTGATTGTCAGGGGCTCTCAGCAGCAGAAAGCATGACTGAGCATTGTTATGAAATGTCATTTTAAAATTCCTTTTAATAATATTTAATAAAATTTATTTGTTTCAACAGCAGAAGATTTACTGCAAGTTTTAGAGTTATGTTCACAATCCATGAACACGAAGGATGTTGAAACTATGCAAAAATGTATTGCTTTCCAAAGTAACATTAATAATACATTTGCGGATATTGAGACCCGCTCTGTACTAGTTGAGACAGAGGATGGACTTAATGTATTCACAGGCACTGTGGATAAATCACCTCAATAAATTCTTCATGCTATACTGTAATCTCCAAAAGCTCTCTGACTGGTAAAAATCATGCTTGCTGATCCGACAGCAGTTCTTCCTAGAATCTTGTTATACATCTGCCAGTGACACCTGACTTTGAAACAATCAATGTCTTTATACATCTGCCACCACAAAACAACTTTACTTCACAAAGTCTTGACTGTTTTTAAAAAATACTGACACAAACCTACATCCTTCTGCACATCCCTCCCTCATGTTCCCCCCTCAGCATATCAGATCACACTTTGAAAATATACTTATCTGTGCTTTTGTTCTCACAAAGGCAGTAGTCAAAGCTTTTCAATAGCTTCTACTTAATATTTAAACACAAGAAATAGTTCTTTGGAAATTATCAGTGAAATGAGCACATACGTGGCAGCCCTTTCTTAGGAATAAACATCATATCCTACTCAGACAAATTTTAGAGAAATACACCTCTACAAGCACATGCAATACTTCCAAAATCAACTGCAAATACCACTTTGATGATTTCAGTACTGAGGTGACCCTCATGCCTGATCTGTGCTTTATTCCCTCGTGAATGCTGCTGGCCAGAACAAACACACACCGATGCGTCCTCTGCGCTGGATCACGGGCTCAGCAACATCCCACTGCTATCAAAGTAACCACTGAACAGGGACGGAAACTTTTGTCACAGCCAGTGACAACAGGCCTTTAGTCCAAAAAGTGGGACACACAAATGTAGTCTGGAGATACAACAGGACCATGTGTGATGTCCATTCCTCCACCGATACAAAGCTTGAGTCCCTTCAATCCATAGGACAAAAGGGGCTCTATGCTTGTCATGCCATGCTGAAAAGCATCATCTCTGCTAGACCTAAGAATTTCATCTTGAAACACTGAAGACTGAGATTTCCCAGTCTCCCATAATTCACAAGACACGAAGCAACAGCGACTCTTATCATACTTTGCTGCATTGTCTGAAAAGCAGAATGCAACTTGGAAATTAAATTTTTAGAGCAACGTCTCTAGTCCATAAATTTCACATTTATAGTTAAACATGTTAAGATAGGTGGTGGTAAAGTAGTAATCAAACACCATCTGATTTCCAAATGAGGATTTGGGTTCAGGAATTCATTTGGATTCATCTCCCATCCTCTGACATTTTGACAGTGGGCACCTGAGGATGCAGAGAATGTTCCCTATAAGGGACACATCCCTCTGAGGATTAAACATAGGATTATTCAACCAGAAAATTTAATTTTTAAAGACAAGAACTAGGAAACAGATTTCTTTTTTCATTCACTCTTCATACTTTCTGTAATAATCTGAATACTTCAAAAAAATAAAAGCAGAGGGATGGCATAACCAATGCCGGTCAATAGAAAAATAATTGGCTTAAATGAGGCACACATTCGTATGCACAAAAAATAAATGGCCCAAGAATTCTTTTGAGAGTTACAATATTTTTAGCCATATGGTATTTCTTATTAATAGTTATAATTACTAACTAAGAGCCAAATGTAGACTCCACACTGTACAACACATCTAAATACTGTCAAACCCTAGCCCCAAATGCTCACAGTTCAAAAAATTAAGACATGTAGGAACAGGAGATCCTGAGAAACACAGTGACAAGGAGAACAGCCCAAGGTCTGCTAGAAATTAGGAGGTGCTTTGGGCCTTACTCTTTCAGCTGCATCAGCTACATTCCTCCTCTGAGAACGACAAAATGGGCTCTAAGCCTTTGTCCTCCACAGAGTCAGCAGAGAAAAAGAAGCAAGAATAAGGAACACGCTTTGAGGCTTAACAGTCCATGGTGGCTCTACAACATATTTTGGGCCTTTAGCAATTTATGCTAATTGAATGTAACCCTCAAGCTGTTCTTTCTGTGATGGGGCTGCTCTGGAGCACAGCCAGCCCAGAGTCCACAGACGCACAAGCTGCTGAGCTGAGCTGTGTTGTGCAGCTCTGGGTCACCACAAACCAGGGGAACTAAGCTGAAAATTTTGATGCAGCAATGAAAACCACTGTAGGAAAGGCAAGTTGCTCTGGTAGGAGTGAAGTACATTTATCTGGATTTTCTGGTTTGGGCTTGGTGCTACAGCCTCCCCAAAGCTCGCCCTGCTGACAGGTTCACTGTCCTGCCTATTTGACGTGAGGCCAGGAGCAGGGAACATGCATAGAAGGGGACAGTGGCCTTCCTAGAGTTGCAAAGAGCCACGTGAAGTCACCAAATGGTGTCATCTCCTGCACGAAGGATGTTTTCCATCTGGGAAAAGTGTCCTGTAACTGAGAGAAGCTTAACTGCCAGGAACATTAAGAGATGATCCCAGTAATGTCTACATACACTGCACACCACTCATCCCAGGTTTTCCTTGACTCTGAATCTACAAGAAAAGAGGACCTTCTTTTTTACTGTAGCAGCTCTTTCTTCGATGATATACACTAAGCCTTCTCTGTCTTATCCTGCCTCTGGTTCATTTGTCTCCACCTCAGAGGCCAGAGGATTTATATCTGATTTCCTGCCAGTCACACACATGCTCAGCAGTGACTTTTGAAACTAATGGTTCCAGTCATAAATGTCCCAAGGGCAAGGAAAGAGGTACTGCAGCATGCATAGCTGAGGCCCAGGGTACTGTTTCTCTATCATGTAGATGATCTCTCTCCTAAGGGATTGCATGAAAAGAAAAAGCAGTTAGTGTCCATTCCTATCAAGCTGTAGCCACTACTCCACTCCTGCACATTCTCCTTGTCTGCTCCTGGGTATCAGATTTGCAGGATCCTCCTTTCCTCAGCGCCTGTTGCTGTTTCTCTGGTGCAGGCTTCATCCTTAATAACTTCCAGGGCACCTCTGTGCAGTACAGACTGTAATGTGATTAACTTTATGCCTCACAACCTCAGCGCTAAGAAGTAAGGTCCCAGGGCGGGGATTTAACACGAGGCTCTCAGGCATGCATAGAACCTTGATCAGAAAAACAGCTCTTCCTTCCTGGAATGGCACAACAACAAAACAGCTTTGAACTAGGTGAAACGGCTAGCTGCTCTGAGGAAACAACGCTGCCAAACCCCAGCACTACTGAAGTGAAGGGCATAAAATGGGAGATAATTGATCCATTCTACCTCCAAGACAAGGTCAAAACATCACAGCATTTGAAGCCACTTTCCTTCTCTCCATGTGCTTTAAGGCTAAACTAACTCTGTCCATACAAACACAAGCGCTTTGCCCTGCAAACATACTGTTGTCCATTTGTCACGTGTTCTCATTGGTTTTTATCTTTACTTTCTTCTCTTTGACATCTTCATTGTGAAGCCTGTATGTTAATTGTTAATGCTCTCATCAACGAGAAGCTATAACAGCATAATGAATTTGTCGCCTCAACATGACCAAGTGAAATCTAATGCTTTAGAAAATACTGCAAAATCATCATTCTACTTCCCATGGGATGCTAACTTCAAGAAGCAGTGCGTTATCCAAATGCATAAAGAATTAGAAACTTCACATTAAAATACTGAGCAACCCTCACATTCTGCCTGCACGGGAATTCCAGCAGCAACAAAGCCCTGGGTTGCAAAAAATGGATTTATAACCTGGCCAGAAATCATGCTGTTTGTCACACAGTTTACACAAAAGTACTGTCACTAATACTCCACCGTTCACTCGGCAAGTCACAATGAAATGTGATGTGAGGTCTTGTATAAATGCACAAGTTTTCAAACTCTTTTAGGGTCTCCTGCAATGACTCATAACTACTGATGATGTCGGCTATCAAGTTATTTAATACCAATATTCTTTAGGGACGAGAGGGAATTGCTTGTTCCTTTTCCAGCAATAAGGAATGTATATGTGTTAAAGACCTCAATGGGATAAGAGTTTGTTGTGGGAGGTCTGAACATTTCCATGTAAGCAATATTTTAGCTTTCTAATGCAGAGCATGCTTTATTCTGCCACAGCACACGCATCTTTCTACTGATGATGGCAGTGGCTTGAAAGATATTTACATGTACCTGCAGTAGAGAGTTAGGAACAACAGTATAATGAATACAGAATATGCAATAAATAGGAACAGAGCAAGTGTTTCAGTGGGTATATGGAATACACCTAAAGACTGCAATTATACCTTCAATAAGAAATTAATGCATCAGCTTTATTATGAGGAATACTGGGCCATCTCTCTACCCACCTCCTTGTTGCTTCCTTCCATGCCCCTTCTTTATTTTTTCCTTTCCTTATAACCTGGTCGTAGCAAGCACTGATTAATATTCATTAATTCTAAAGCAAAATATTTATGCTCTGTACAGTATTACATAGTTTTGAAACAAAGTCTGCTCCCTTACATTCAAGGAAAAGGGATTAGATTTTCCAAAGTATCTTGGCACTCTGTATCAGAGACGTGCCTAGTGCATTTCGTAAAGGCACCTGTGGAAGTTTCCTACTTACCCACTGGGAAGAATGCAGGTTAATCTGCTTAGATACTTAAGAAAATTCACCGAGTGCCAAAATCAGTTATTAAGAATTTGCTGATTTGGAAAACCTGGCCCCAGAAATCCTGTCCTTGGCCCTGGATATGACAGAAGCTTGGCCTTGAGTGAAAAGATTAGCTCAAGAACCCTGCTGTCATCCTACTGGAGCAGAAAAGCTCAGCGATAGCAGGGTTACACTGCACTAGTCCTTCAAAACCTGGAATGGTGGGTTCCTTCTGGGCACTCGTGGGGAGCATCGTAAGAGATTCACCAGCCGGTGTGGACACCCTGCACCTCCACCCCGAGGAAACATGGCCTTAGGGTTGTGGTTTCCTTGCCTTCTCTAGCTGAAGGGATGTGACGCGCTATAAACTTTCTCTCCTCATTTCCAGAACCTTTTGTGAACTTAGTAGAGGAACGGCTTTAAGTTACTATAACAGGGGTAGATTATTTTTTCCTGCCAAGGTCACTTTTCAAACATCTTTTGTGGAACACATAACAAACACCTTCCTTTTATCCATGAATAATGTGGGGAATAAAATCATGTGAAAGGAGACTGGCTTTTTCCAGACCTTTGGAGCACATCCTGCCCTTGAGGTTTCAGGCATTAAAGGATATGCATAGTATAAATCAGTAGTGTACTACAAAACAATACATTCATACCAATTATGTATAGGCCTTGATTTGTAAAGGAAGTTTTGCAGATGCCTGTTTTCAAAATAAAGAACCAGCCGGATGCACTGCTTCAAGAAGCAATGGCCTTATTCCAAAGGCTTACTTAGATGATGTTTCACAGCAAGTTTTCTTTGCAGGTGGAGTTTTGAATCCTTTCACTCAGCTGCAGGGGCTTAAATTTTGGCAATATGCTCAAGTTCTCTGGAGATTTTTTGTAGAACCACAGAGGACACCCATATATTTTCTATTTAGAGAAGGGACAGAGATAATACCCATCACATGCTGCCGAGTTGGGTGACACTTTGATTTATGTGTATTTCTTCTGAACTGTTTCCGTAGCCTGAAATGAGCTTGGTTTTATAAGTATTTCTTGTAAATTATTTACACAGCCTGCGGTGAGCTACAGTGGACACATACATGAGTGATCATAGCTGCAATAACCTCCACAGTTAGGTCTTCCTCGCTCAAAAATAGTGGGATGTAGCATGCCAAGGGGAGGCTGGAGGGAGAAAAGGTCAAAGGCTTTGCAAGAAGTCAAAGACAATTTTAACATAAAAAAGTTTCAGCACCTAAACACGGGGAAATGTTTAAATATAGCATAATTAATATATTTCAGTATAAATACTGCTGTGTTAATGATACCAGTGGTACATGTCCTCATTCATGGCAGTTCACACACGGGGTAACATCAGATAACAATGCATATTAAGTATCTAAGAGCAATTTTTCTGTCTTTCTCACAGAACAGGGACACTGCCTCAGACATTGGATAGTTCATGGACCTCGGACACCAGTGTGCAGGTTGACATATAAATTTTCTTATTCTGAATTACCTGAATGGCCACTGAAGCCTATGGCTGGTGGTTGCTGCAGGCACAGTCTGCCTGGGGCTAAGAACTCAATTTACATATTTAACTGCCTTTGCTGGAGCAGGGCTTGCTTGCAAATATTATCAAAACCACACCAACGTCTCTTAGGCACAGCCAGGAAGAAAAGAAGGCTTTGGGTAAAGAAATAAATGTTTGACAGGATATTTTTGTCTTATATTGCAACATATCAAAGCAAGTTGGGAACATGAAGGCTGGGAATAAAATCCCAATCCTGCTAAAGTCAATGGGAGTTTTGCTACTGAACTCAATAGGACCAATATTTCATGGTTGCTAGGCTCTTGCCTGCATATCAGTAACACTTCTTCCTCCACTTGATGCTGAGTCTCAAAGACACACACATGAAATTGCAAAAGCTGACAGCTCTTTGTTCCTGAAGTTTCATTTCTATTAGAGATGGTTGAATAGACTTTTGAAAGGGAAAACAGAGAAAAGTCACATTTGTACTCCTGCCTATTCACTCTCCCTCTAAAACCTCTCTCTCAAGGCTTGAGGCAAAGAGTACCAAATGTAAAATAGATTAGACAGATATGTTGTCATACAATGGGGAACACTTCAGGTCCAAAACTCAAATAATTCACAACATCAGTTGGAAATAATATAATGGGTTAATTTTTGACCTCTTGGATTATGGTTTTAACAAGGCAGTAAGGAATTTCAAAACCAAATCCTTGTAGCATTTTCCCATTTGGATAAACATACATATTTATACATACTTCTTTGATATCTTTTGGTTTTCTAGCATAATGCTCGTGGACATTGTTACCAGAACGTCACACAGGTGCTGTGTGAATGTTTGATGAATATAAACACTGTGAAGTTATTCACGTTCTCATTAATTTTGAAAAATCTACAGGGTTCTAATGCAAATAAGTACCAGTATAAGTATAAAATTGAAGGTGCTTAATGCCAAGAACATACTCAGACTACCAAATTATACGTTCAAAGGCAGGAATTGCTTGTTTGCCAGTAGAGAGAGCAAATATAATAATGTAACTGTCTGTTGGCCTTTTTACCCTAAATTCAGTGTCAAGGATTTAAACCATGACTTGAAATTCTACAGCACCAGGCCTATTCCACATCTTTTTGTGTTACAGCAAATCTGCAAGAAAAGTGGAGAACTTCTCACAATGTGTTAAGTTGTTTGGGTGGGTTGCTATGTCCCAAATTTATATCTGCTCTTGGCAAACTGAAACAATAGATGTACCTCTCCAACAGATGCCTCTCAAATTCATTAAAGTGTTCATGCTATCTGTGAAATGCTATCAACTCGTAAGGCCTTTAAGGGCTCGAACGTTCACGGAACCAGCAAATTTTAAATAAATACTGAGAGCTACTCATGGGAACAATCTCAGGTTTGGAATGACAAGAGCCATACGATTCACTGAGTTGTGCTTATCTAGGCAGCAAGCAGGAACCCTTTCTCTTGTGTGTGTGTGCGCAGCTGAAATCTCACTAAAGGGCACATCAAGGACACTGGAGCCTACATCTGATAAGAAAAAGCATATTCTCTTTAGTTTCTTTACAAGGTGCATTGGTTTGCTTTTAAGGCCCTCTTTAAAAAGGTCTGTTTACCAGGACAGGATCACAAAATGGAAGGTCGCAGCTCCTTTCAAGAAGGCAGTTTTTGCAGAGAAACTGAAGCAACAACCTTTAATTGAATTCTGGGAAACGAAAGTGTTGATGGACTGCTTGCTGCGAGCTGCCCGATGGGCAGGCTGTTACCAAGCCATGTGACTCTCAAATACAAATGCCTCAGCCCAGTGAGTATCCCAAAAAGCTCTGTACACAATACACTGCATAGCCAGAGGCTGTTTACCTTTCTAATTTTTAAGCAAACCAGATGGAATCTGTTGCTGGATAACCACTCCCTGCTGTTGTCTTTGCTCAGGCTATACCTACTAGTCTAAGAGCGCACAACAAAAACATCCTTTTCTTTTCTCTCTGTGAGTCCTTGTGAATGATAGGAAGACGCTCTCTGCTGATCTGTATCAAGTGATCCCAAGTACCTTTAAGCTCACGTCAGCTGTACCTTTCTAGTGCATGGATTAATTATACATGGCTTGTGCAAGCTGAGAGCCCTTTGTGGAAGCAAGCAGGCTCATTTGCACTAAGGACACAGTACCTAGTGGTCACAGGATCAGAGGGTTTGATGGGAGCTTTTGAAATCATCTAGATGACCTCTGTCTCCCTTGAGAGATGGGTTTTTTTCCAGTTGGTGCTTCAGTGACAGACTTAAGTCCTCTTGATTAGCCTGTTCTAGCATTTCAATAGCCTAACCTGCTAAAGCATGATTGCCTGATGTCTAATGTCAAGCTACCTGCTCTATAAATCCATTTCTTCATGTCTTATCCACTACTGTGGGCAGAGAACAGGTTATTCCCCTGCTTCTGGCAGTAGGGTTTTTTGGTATTGTTACCATGCCTCTTCACTTGCTTTAAACGAGCCGTGCGTAATTGTGTAGACGAGCCATCAGTGCATGCCATCTTATTAATAACACGTAATTATTCACAGACAGCACTTGGCAATAGAAACAGGAGTCACTGCGTGTGGGTTCCTATTGGATGCAAGAGGCGTTAGGAGATGGTGCAGCTCAACACCTTTCAGAAGGCACTGAGAACTGGGTCTTCTCCAACACAGGAATTTGACAAACTCACATTGCTCATCAAATATTTACAAAAAAAAGGGATGAACCCCTGGACTTATTTCATACTTGATGGAGCGCTGGCTTGTGCTCACCCTTCCTACAGGATGAACTGCACTGTAAGAGACTCAACTGAAAGGCAGCCAGGCTGCCAGTTAAAACAGAGGAAGGGGAGCTGCATCCACAGCAAGTGGAAACCAGACTTGTGACAGCCTGTGTTATAAGGCACAGCCACTCACAGCCGTTTTTGCTCATTTTACCACAGTGAGTGGTACACGCTTGCAGATAGGAAACTCTTTCTATTGATACTACCGGGCATTGTGCCAGGCTTCAGAGATGAAAGAGTGACACTTGGGAATGCACTAAGTGATAATGGCATGAAGAAACACCCAGATTGGTGTTTATTTCAGATGCTATGGTGACAGGTCCTCACACAGACCTTAGTGCTGTAATAAAAGTCCTTCCATTTGTTCAGGAAAATAAATGGCTGAAGAAGAAATTCCCGTATACAGGTTGTGCGCCAAGAGCTTCACCAGTTACCTGTCCTCACATTTTTCTCAAGCTTACATGCAACTTGGAAGTCCTTAGTGAACCAGTGCATGCATGGCAAATTGTAGTGTGCATGTTTTATTACAGAAAATGCAGACATATCGTGGCTCATGCTGGAGGGCTTAAATCACCACATTAGGTCTTTATAAAAAACAGAGATCGCTCAGCCTCATGGGTAAGGCATTTGCGTCTTCATCATTACAGAGGCAACAAACTTCATCCATAAAGATGTGTCTAGAACAAATGGCAGCAAATTGTGGACACATGTTTTGCTTTAATTGGTCCTCATCAACTCAATATAGCTTCTGACTTCAAAGAGCTCTTACTAAGAAACCTCTTCCAAATTTTTTGTTTTAGTCTTTTTATGTGTTTTTGGGTTTTTTTACGTCTTAAGAGATTTCAGATTAAATAGAATCTTTGAAGATACAGTTTGAAAGCACTACCTCTTTATAGTTACATCACACGTTTAATTACTTATTCATAAATTATGAATGACTAGAGGTAAAGTAGCATCGCCCAGAGCCCCCGTCTGGGGCCAAATGTAGCACTACAATTTTTACAAAGTCTGTCTCTTGACAACTGGGAGCAGATTTAAGCCAGCTACAGCCATATTCAAAAGGGCAGCTGTTGTTAGTGCCATTTTCACAAGCTATTCTTGATCAGCATAAATGGATGGAACGTGCTCTTTTTGGAAAGCACAGCAAAAGAACGTGGATGGCAATAGAATGATTACGTAACTCATCTAAAACTCACAAAAAAAAAAAAAAAGAAGATACAAGCTACAATCAGAATCTTACTTAAATATGGGTCTGATTTTTAAAAATACAGCTAACAAATCCCACTGTCTGTAAAACAAACCAATATCTACTTACGTCTTTTCTTCCAGCCCCAAAGCCTGGCAGCCCTCATGAGTACAGGGGTCCCACTGTCTCAAACACTGCACAAACACAGCTGAACACAGCACAGATGAACAGAGGTGGAAATGAATACACAGATGAGTGTAGCCACTACAGTAGCACAGCTGAGACTCCAGCAAAAATGTGACAAGCCTCATAACGAGACACCAGTTTGGAGACGAAACCGCTCCTTCCCACGTTTCTTAGCCACAGGCACACTCACAAGCACACACAGAGCTGTGTCCCGCCAGCTGATCACTGTTTCTACAACCACCACCACTTTGTTCCAGCTGTCCTAGTTTCTGCACGCTCATGTACGCCCCACGTATGTATCCACAAGAGCACACACACAGGGCACCTCTCTGTATCGCCTTAAGCCTCAATTAATCACTCGCACCACGGCAGACAACATGAAAACACTGCCACGTTTTCGAAGCAGCACCACAGACCCACTTGTTGCAGTTGCAGACGAGGAAGGCAGGCACATGCAGGACATTGGTGAATCCTCTGAAGGTTTGCTTTTTTTCCCCTGCTATACAGTAGCAGCAATTTCCCCCCTTTTGTGCAAACGAAACACAGAACACCATGCTGCAGGCCCTTCTTATAGCATAAAGAACAGTTACAGGAAACACATTAAAGTAATTTCCTCTTCCTTGGACAGAATGCACTCTCTGGAGTTTGTTTTTAGCACTGTGGTGTAACTGGGGAAAAAGTGAGCTTAGGTAACACACCTCAGTGCACCTAAAGTAAAACTGATTTAACAGAGTTTTAAGTATCTTGGAGGACCTTGCCATAGGCTTTTTATAGACCAACCAATCGACCAAAGAAAACACTCATTCCAGATGCCCAAAATACCTCTTATATAGTTATAGTTGTTGCATTTGTTAATGATAACTACATTTATTACATTTTTTTGCTGCACTTAGAGAAATAAAGCACTTTGTTTATCTGTCAGTAGAATTAGTACGTTCAGAGTCCATCTTTTCAAATTACATCACAGAGTTCACAATATATTCATACTATATGTATGTCTGTGTATACATATATATAGTTTTCTCAGTCTTTCCCTCTTTATTTTCAGTGTTCCTCTATTTGCTGCCTCTTCAACATATTACCCTGAAAAACACAGTTTAAAGCAGCAGGGATAACAATGGGGAATGCTGCCAAGCCACGAAGCATAATATTAAAAAAATTGGAAATTGTCAGTCTACAGAAATGCCCCAACAGTGTCAATACACCTAAAACCTTGCCTTACTTCCATGAACAGGGGAGACAGTCCCCATCTACACAGTCTAAATTTCACCTGAGGCTGTTTGCTGGACTCCTGGATTGACCCTTCTGAACGACAAAACCTAGGCAAAAAACCCTTGTCACCTCAGGAAATGACACAGAATTTAGGTCTGTGTCAGTCTAGAGCTCCATTCCCTCGCTCACAGATTTTTTACTGAGTGACCACCACCAGACATACCAAGGGAGATGGATCCCTCTTGTTCACTAAGAGCTAGACAAAAAACACGATTACAAAAACACTGCATTATTTCTTCCAGCCACCATCCTCTCTTTCTGTATCTCATTTTTCTGAGGCTGTTCACAGTTGCAAGGCACAACAAATCAGTTTTAGCCTTGTACAAAACTCTGCAGAATCAGATGATACTTCAACTTATTTTTTAATAAATTTCCAAATATTTCCATTAACACGATTATTTAACTTCCACATGGTTCCTCCAGGTATCTGAAGCAAGACACATGGTTAAGCACTCCCCTGAATTGTGCCCTTACTATCTCATGTAAGGATTTGAATAGTTCTTTTCTAACAGAATAAAAATGAATATTTACTTACTAAACAGTTGGCAATAGAGGACCTGTAAGCTTCTCTTCATGGTATCATGTGGTCCTGCTGGTCTGCCAGTTTATTCATGATTCTGTCAAGAAAAAAATCAAGAGAAGAAAAAAATTACTTATTACAAAATATAGGCTGTCTTGTTATACCTGTTGATTACAAAGTAAGATGAAGCTGCACAGGAAAATGATACTGATAAGCAATTGGGAAATTGCCTAAGTGCACTTTGCTTGTGTAAGCCATGCTCTCCAACATCAGAGCTATGGGCCAAAGAGCTCAAATTATCAGGAGTATACAAAATAAACACACTGAAAATTACTTTTATTTTGTGCTTATGGCTCGATAAAATTAATCTCCTAGGAGTCTTTTTACTTTGGAGAAAGGGTCCTCACTGGAGGAGCAAATGATAGGTGCAAACACCATCAGGCAGCTGTGGTGGCAACACAGGGCTGGAATCTCCTTCCTGAGCCTCACCTTTTCACATCCCCCAAGAAGAACGATGAGGAGAAAGTCCACCCTCCTTTCCCAATTAAAATTTCAGTGGTGCCAAGCTCTGCTGAAATGGTAGCACAGAGGGCAGCTTTGTCCTGGCATTTTTTAGCTTCATGTTAGTCAGCTGTTGTAGGTCATGTCCCTTGCTGACATACTCCACCAGCTACCTGGGCTGCAGCTAGAACTGCAGGAACTGGAGAAACTTTTCTATGTCTTTAGACATTTTCTGCTTCTTCTAAACCAAACTATTTCAGTGCAGACGGGAATCTCATAATTCTTGCATGTCTCCAAATGTGATGTGGCAAAAATATGTGACCACCCTATTTGCCCACTTGGGGAGTAACTAATAACATTTTATGCATTCTCAGATGGCATTTCCAAATACTTTTTTCACCTCAGTTTAAAAAATATTATGAAAAATAAATCCCAGTCATGCTGATATTAATTATTCACATTGTGAGGAAAACAAATGCATAAATCAGAAGTGAAAAGCAAATGTAGTCCCAAAGCAGTGCTGTGAGCAATGTCTCTGAGTATCCAAAGATAACACAGTATTTAACTCTTGATTCCATAAGAAAGCATTTGCTAAAGATTCAAAACCAACTTTAAACGGCAGGACACTGAGATCATCCTCCTAAAAGGCCTCTGGTCAGTATTAAATAGAGTGTAGTATCCTCTAGTTTTCAGATCAACATATTTTCATCTTCTGAACTCCTGAGGAAATTTCTGAGTCATTTTAGCATGCACCCATATAAATCTTTCAGAGCTTATTTAAAATGCAGTCTTGAAGACACAAGACAAACAAGTCAAAACAATGAATAACACCTTTGAACTGCATAAATGCTGCAGAGTTTGTGAAAACAGAACTTTGTTTGACTTTTATGTGGAAGCCTCAAAAGGATCATGACTTTTCTTGCCTGTGCTACATAACAAAAGATACTTGGATTTTGCTAAGTTATTTCACATGGTAATTTCTGTACACAAATTACATGTATTTGCATTTTCCCACACTTTCAATTTAAAACTGGACCTTCAGAACATCTGAGTAACTTGCAGAAATGTCAGTATTTGCAAGGTGTTACTCCTAAACGAAAGCAATCACATATAAATTAATTTACAGTTTTTAATCAGAATCAGTTAGATGAATGTATAATTTGATCATGAAAGCTTGTTGAGGAACTTCTGTTTACCTTTTTTTCTTTAAGGTTTACCAAACGACAAAAGAGACATAGTAAAAAAACGCAGTCTGTAGGTACAAATAGACATCGTATGCTCTATTACAGCACTCTTCAAAGATGTATATACAAAAAGTCTATGTTTAGCATCCATTAAGATATTAATAAAAATATATCCAGGAAAAGACAAGAACCAGATCAGACACTGACAATACAGATTTACATATACCCAAGGACTCTGGTTTTGTGTCAAAACAGGATTTACAAACATTGACCAATCTGAAGTCTTAAAAACACAACGGAAAAAATGGTGAATCTGACATCGCAACCCTAAATCCACATTTTTGACTTTGTATAATTTGAATTACGCTTGGCAACTGGGATGTGATACAGTTTTAAGCTGTGAACCACAATTTTTTTTGTATTTCTCTTCCATCTCCATATTAATGCTACCTGTAATGCATAATGGTATTTTCTTATAAATTCTGGTATTGTGGTATGCTTTAGTGCAGACATTTATTTAGACGGGACTCCTAAGGTCATTTACCCTGTGCTAAGAAATAGGAACTATTGTGCATATGGGGAAAGAAACAAAGATTATCACTTTAACTACCTTCTTCTGTTGCCCTCAGTTAGAAGATTTATCTTTTTGAACACATGGCCAGGACATTAGGGTAATGATATGTGAAACAACATAAATGCAAAGTAATATTTACACCCTGGCATAGTTTGCTCTATCTCCAGGAACCTGGGGTGGAATACAGTACCTAAGCTTCCTTTTTTTTTTTTTTAACTTCAGAATAATTATTCCTTACTTATCTCTTCCACATCATGCAATTTTAGTCTTTCATTAGATCATTTAGAATCTAATTTTAAAGCTGAGAAATTCTTGCTTTTCTGCTTCTTTCATGAAGATGATACACCTTATGTCTGAGAATAGCCACGCCTTAAGCTGTAGGTATCGCTTCCAGTTTGGATCTGAGGAGCAGGGAACACAGTTGCATGCAGCTATCAAAACTCGGGTGTGTACTGGGTTTTCCTAATGCACAGTGATGTTTCTTGTTCCACCTCTACTCCGTTCTAAATTGTGCCTCTGATCCTCTCTTCCTTTGTCACCGCTGCTGAGCTCTGCTCCTTTTTAAAATCCTTGAGCAACAGTAACTGATGCGGAGTCTATTCCCAGTTTTGTAGAGCTAGGACTAATTTTTGCCTGTTGATGTGACTTTCCAATTATCATCACGGAATTCCATCTGCCATTTTTACCACCCAATCACTTCCTACCATGACTTTTCTGAGAGACAGCAATGAAGGGCTGAATTATTATGATTATACAACAAATATATACCTGTTGTATGTAACAACGTCTCAGGTTGCCACAATTTCAACACTTATTTCAGTACCTTCCAATCACGGATAATCTTCTGTATCCCTAAGAAGACAAAGCTAAGCCTCGTGGTCGGACATTTCAATAGCTGCAGAGGAAACCTCTTTTCTGAGTATCAGCCCATGTCCAGTCATCATGGTACCCTTTCACGGCCCTGCAGGCACCCTGCAAGGACCTGAGTTTTGTAGTCTTTATCTTATGGAAAAACTTTTGCGGATTTTCTGTGATAAATACCTTTATTTATCACAATCACGAAAGGTTACGGTTATAGCAGCTGGGAGCTGAGAGCGCTCTAGTTCACCAAGCCGTGTTCTCTTAGGTACTTGAGTATGCAATTTTAGGCACTAATAGATTAGCAGAGTTGTGCATATGTAGACGGAAAATGCAGACACGCAGCCAGTTCCTGACTTCGGGCAGATTAATGTAAAACCAGAGTATCACCACCTGTCTTAAGTACAGAAACTGTTACTTTAAAAAAAAAAAAAAAAAAAAAAAAAAAAGAAACATGAAGAATGAGTAGAAACAGGAATGGTCCTGGGAAAAAACTGACTTGGAAAACGTGTGTTACACTTCAATAATGCAAAATCTAATGTGAGCATCCGTGTTTCGCACTCCTTTTATAATCCTCACTCGGTTCTTCAAGACTTCCCTGAGCTTTTTCGGCTGTACACCTCTCCAAAATACTAATTTTGAAGCATGCGGAACTTTAACGTTTGAAGCCATTCTGAGGATTTGAGGAAATTATCTGTTACAAGTATATCAGATCTTGGAGATTCTTAATCTTAATTTCCTAGATCCTTATTTTGGTCTCCAACTGAATGGGCATATTCGCAATTGCTCTGAACATCCACTGTGTCTCCTCTGAAAACCAGAAAATAAAGGTCTAATTATGACTTTTGGTTTAGTTCGGCATTGTATTCATAAAATACAACACAGACAAACTTTGAAACAAAGTAATAAAGATAGTGCAAGTTTGTAGTCAAATCAATTTCAAGTCTGAAGACCCATCTTCTACAGTTAAATTAGTGGAAATTTGTATCCAGAAAAGGTGCCATATGCCTAGCCACCTGTGTTTGAAAATATTGGTTAAGCACCTGGTGTCTGAAATGGACTCAAAGTTTTGCATTTTTTAGTGCACAATATTTCACATACAGTTTATCTTCCACAGGATGATGAATAGATGTATGAAATCCCCGTAGACAGCTAGCAATATTGTCTTTCACAGTAAGTGACCCCCTCAACATCACAGTTAAATTAAAGAGGACAATGAAGACATAATGATGAATAGAAGACAAAGGAGTGCAAAGGAGCTGACAGCTCCCAGCCATTTGTTATGTCTGATGGGGAAAAAAAATGCCAACCAGGTCTTAAATTAAAGAAGAAATAGAGAAAAGAGAAGATGCACACTGAGGCAAAGCTAACGGTCAACGAAGAACCTTTTTTCTTTGTCGGCCAAACAAAAACTAGGAGACTGAAATAAAGAAGCTGAAGAATGGCAATGAAAAGAGGAGACAGGCAAAAGACATGCCACTCCCATCCCATGAAGCACATGAACATTATTACGTTATTCTGACTGCCTTCTACCCGCTATGGATCATTCTGGAAAGAAGAAAAAGCCACATCACAGACAATTTTCAACTACAGTATTTCTGGTTCTGCAGAAAACAGAAGAGAAAAAGCAGACACACACAAAACTACTTCCATCTCCACTCTTTTTTTGACTCGCCTACCAAGATAATGCAGCCTTGGTCCTTTCAGTATCATATTGCCCTGTGATGTTCAACAAATTTCTACAAGAGACCAAGAGCAGAGGCTCCTCAACTCGGAGAGCTGGGACTAGCCCCAGTGTAAAGTCCACCACCAAGGTCTCCATTCACTGCTTCCCAGTGTGCCTCATAAAAGAAAGCAGGTGCACTCTTCTTAACTACAAAGGACTCCAGCACAACTTTGTGTTTTCAAGTTCTCATAGTTTGTTTCTGAATTTAATGGCCTAACTCCATAATCCAGATGTTATTTTGCAAGATTTATATCCCAAAAAGCTTCAGTGCATGCTAATAAAAGGATGATTAACTTGCAGCAATAAGACTCCTCCGAACAAGAATTCTGTGTTCTTGTTCAACATGTGCCACATTGTCTGCTGTGATTTATTTTCCACTGCTTGGAACGTGCAAACCACTGTTACCATCTTTCTTCATAACATCCTGAGTGCAGCATTTTTTATATTTATATCCACTTAGATCTTTCAGCACTTTTTGAAGGAGATTTCTCTTTGCCGGTCTAAGAAAGAGCAAGTCACATCTACTTCCACAGTTATTCTCAGAAGTGTACACACTTTGCTTTCCTAAGGTCTCTAAAGAGTAGGGTCTCAGGATAACACAGCTGATCAGAATCGGTCTTGCTGGTGCTCTGCAGGCCTGTCATATATGCATAAGGAACAGTCAGGGAGGAACTGAACTAGATATACTGCCATGCTTTTCTTTGTATACAAGGCTTGCACTCTAGGAGACATGAACTTAGGAGGAGAGAATCTCAAACATCCAGAAAAAAAACCCAACCCATCCAAAGTCTCTCTTCTCTGAATCCAGATGCAGAACATCTACAATCCCCACTGGGTCTGAGCCTGGCTGCAGTTTTTCTTGTATTGCTGTTTGAAACCGTATCTGCCCATTACCACAAAGATAAATGCATATCAAGAAAAACACACAGAGAAAGCAGAGTCGATATGCAAGGAAACCCTGATAGTAATTGTTCCCTCTTCCTCAGTTTCCCTACTTCATCATTAACTGTTGAAGTCCCAAACCCCCATCTCTGCTAACATAACAGTTCAAACGACTGTGTTCCCACAGGCCTTGTCCCAACTCTGACAGTGTTTCCATGAACATCTCCAGGCAAGATGATCACTTCATGCCTGCTGTCATTAGCGTGGTGAGTGGAGGACATTGGCAGGTAACTCATTCTTCATCATCTTCCTTTATTCACATGTCAGACCTGGGGCATGTTGATGAAAGGGGGAGGGAGGAAAGGCCTACACTGCTGGGGTTTACTGTCATAAAAATAGATGGGCATGAAGGGCCCCATGTGTAGGTGACCATGGCCACGGGAAGAACTTAGTCTGGAAAGGCCAAGTAAAGACCTTTGCTGTTCCCTTTGGCTATCTAATGGCCTTGGGCTATTTCTTGACTTTGTTTCTGATTATCTACCACTAACAAAAGGTATATTTTTCAGGCAATTCCAGTGTGAGAAAAGTCTTAACAATCATTCTGCTTGCTTCTTGCTCCCAGTGGTGCAAAGATAGAGTGTGTTTGTGTGCGTGTGTCTGTCTGTCTGTCCGGTTGTAGAACAAGAAAAGAAGAAGCCTTTCCTTTACCTCATTCATTTCTGTAGCACTCTGAGAAGCTAACAAACTGACTTACCAGCTGTAGGGAGAATTAGAATTTGGTCATTAATGCACGTTAGGGATGCAGAGAGGCAGGCTTCTGTGAGCATTTTAAAAGTTGCATATGGTTGAATATAAAATATGCAATGATAAATACTTGTGAGAAATCCCAGTGGACACCTAGCAATATTCTCTTTTGCAGTAAGTGATCCCCTTAACATGTATGAATACATGAGAATATGAAACTTTGATGAGAGAAGGCCTATCCCTTATTTGGGGCTGTTTCTCTCCACTGAGTTTCAGAGGGCTGAAGGTCAATCGATTTCAGCTCGTAAACACTGAAAATGAGGATGCCAACATCTGTAAAAGGAATCCCACCCACAGCTTTCTCCAGATCTAAAGGTTCAGGGGTTAATTTCTCTGCAGCTGTGTTAAACTGTTCCCTTGTTCCTATTGTGTAGGATATACAATAAAAAAGACTTAACGTAAAGAACAGGCAAGGAAATAGCTTTGCCTGCACTGTAACAAACACAGAGAGTTGGAAAAGGGTGTACCTTCGTGAAGCAGCTGAAATCAGGCTTTTCACATTATTCAGCTTGATTAAATGCAAATATTTCAAGTAGGGAGAAAAAATAGAGCGCAAAACAGAAGGTACTATTTTCCCTCTCTTATAATACGGGACTGTAATCCTAAGGTTGATTGGTTGGGTCAAATTTTCAAGAATGGAAAGAATCAGCTGTAAACAAAGAGAAGCATGCACGCTCTGTGTGTCTGAAATCAAGGCCAAAATACCAGTTTCACAAAGATGCTTTTGTATTCAAAAAAGCAAGCAAGTGCTGTGCTGTCGAACATACCTGTATTGCAGTCCTGAAAACACTGTTAGACAGGCCCTACCTGACTTTAAAGGAAATCTATAGTAGAGATGGAAACATCTCAACATTTCAGCTGCAAGATTCTCTTTAGTGAACGCCACAATTACCCAGCTGAACAAATAAAAGATTGAGGGATATACAAGAAGAAAAAGATCAAGATAGACTAATTAAGTTTTGGCCCATCTCTAGGGGAATTCCAGCTGACCTGATGTAAGATAAGTGCAGCAGATCCTGGTCCAACACCCACACATTTTGCCTTGCTTCTCAACTCCTTAGCTAGTTTTTCAAGCATGGAAGAAATAACTGCTGATGAAGAATGCCAACATAGCACTCCTCCCACTCCTCAAGATGCTGAGCCCAGTCCACAGATCCAGCATTTCTGAAAACTGAGGAACAAAAGCTTTCAATCAGGTCAGAATGCCCTGCCTGCATATTTTGGTTGTGGCCCGTTGTACTGTATCGAACAAGATCACAGAATTAAGGAGAATGTAGCTACCTCAGCTGCCAAAAAAATCAAAAATTCATTACTGCAACCTTGAATTGCACACACTTATTTATGTCTATATGTAGCTGATGATGGCCATGTTTTCTGTTGGTCTGTTCTTCCCTATTTACACTAGCATGCCTCTCCCAGTAAAAAAAAGAAGAAAAAAAGGAAAAAATTAATAAACACATATGGCATTTTCCCTTTTTCTTTTCAGTAAAAACAAAAAACAAAAAGAAAAAAAAAACACTACCAAAGAAAACCCCCCACATAATAAATTTCCCATCAAAATATATGTTTAGGAATATTTCCATGTCAGTTTTGGATTGAATGTTTGGGACAAGCTCAAATCATAATATGTAAAGTGTAGCATAAGGATCTAATTTCACAATGACATGTTATAATAGACATATATAAGTACCTAAGATTGAAAGAAACATTTTATTATAGTTGAAAAAAGCACAGTAGGAAAGCATAACTATCTTTTCAATTCTTAACCATTCAGTTTCAATGGTGCATTAATGTATTTATTAGTAACCCATACTGCTAGTTTTTTTAACAGAGCATAAATTCCAAGAAAACCCAACACGGCTTATAATGATATTTTTAGTAAACATATCAGTTGGGTAAACAAACATGAAAGGTTAGGGTTTTTTAAGACCTCCTCATGTGCTTTGCCAGATCCTCCTGCCCCCATGACAGGGTGTTAATTCAGCGGCAATCCCAACTGAGCTGTTTGCTAGTTCCCTTTGCTCAGCTATTTCAGAGCACTCATTCATCTTGAAATGAAGTCTATCACTTCAAAGATAAAGTCTGTCTGAAGTAGCTTCTTCTATGAAATTATAACAACGTCAGCTCTAAGAGTAGAGACACCTCTGGCAGATTTGGATAGATGGATGCATAAATGCATAATCACATGGCACAGAAAGTAAGATGATGTCTTGACCTACGTCTCCCTGGTTAAACCTCTTTTTTAAGAGAGCCATTTACTACCTCCTTTATAATCAGACATTCAATATGGTAAGAAGAGAAGGGAGATGAAGTGAGCTCTGAAATATGACTTCTCTGCTTTGGAGGGCTGAACAACATGCACTGGAAAATAGAAGAGCACACCGGCTTAGACTTGACATTTCATCTGAGAGTTTATTATAACCATGTCTAGTTCAAGGGACACCATTTATTTATCCTCAGCTTTCAGCCCCAGGGTTTGATGCCAAAGGAAGAAGTGGCCTCAGAAAGAATAGGAGATTACCAACCAGTGACCCAGTCATTAACAGCAACCCCTTCTATAGAAGAATATTTTGCACATCATTTTGAGACAGCAGGTGGGAATAAAATGAAAATTTTACATGACATCAAACAGAAATATAGCCCCATAAAAATTTAGGTTTGGAGGAAGGTGGCAGAAATAGGCTCTTGGTAATTTCCAAATTATTCATTCTTGTCCATACAAGGTTACTGTAGTACAAACACTGCATTTCATTTGAAAATGCATGTAGTGCTGTCTGATTCAATAGGAAGAGTTTCCAAGAAAATTAAATGTCAGAGCAGCATGGCTTATTGGTTTTACTCAATGTAAATTCACTTTTTACGCAACTCTTGAATAATAATAATGCCCAGCTCTGGGTCAACGTGATGTCTACAACTTCAGGCTTTGGAGATGGGCATTGAAGGCAAAAGAAGGAGAGCTAGGGTAGGATGATAGGGCGAGATGCTAACCTGGCACTGTCAGGGATTTAGCTCTACATGACAGGTCTGTAGCTTTAGAGAGGATTTAGCATGCCAATCACTGTGTCTTATTTTCCCTTTCATTTTGTGCAGCCAGCAAGACTGCTACTGGCTAAACAGCCCATC
The DNA here is from genome assembly GCA_035584735.1 of Pseudotriccus pelzelni. NCBI lineage: Eukaryota > Metazoa > Chordata > Aves > Passeriformes > Tyrannidae > Pseudotriccus > Pseudotriccus pelzelni. The sequence goes on along the minus strand of JAWMRA010000078.1, from coordinate 42,841,760 downwards.
TCCCCTCCCTCAAAAGGTTCACTTGCTTATACAAAGGTGCAAGAAAGCCAGAAGGAAATGTATAAGAAAGAAAATAAGAAATCTCAAACAGCAGCATCTGAAAACACGTCATGCTGTCAAGTAAGATTATGCTCAGACACTCAGTTTATTTTAATGGGTTAGTGCAAACTCTCATTTACGGCCTAGAACTGTGACGTTCTTCCTCAGGCAAAACCCACTGATCCTGACAGGAGATTTCAGTACAGACACAGCACCTGGCTCAGGATTCATAAAGCAGCGCAAGCAAAAGCCACCATTTCAAGGAAGTTTTTTGGTGTTTGTTTTGGTTTGGTTTTGTTTTTTGTTTGTTTGTTTTCTGGCAGAGCTAAACAGCACAGGCAAGGAAGGAATAAGACAGTTTTAGAGGTGTTAGATAGCCTTTTGGTACACTGCAACTGAGATGGGTGAAACCATGCTCTGAGTTGCCCAGTGCAAACCCAGAGTAATTCCAGTGAGTCTGTCTCAGCACAATGTGAATGAATATGAAAATGAACTGACAAAGGAAAATGGTGAAGAATGGCCTTGTGTAAAGTACTGAACAGCACAGGAGAGGGTCTGGTGGACACCGAATTATTACAGCACGATTTTTGCAGGTGCAGACTTCAGTGAGACTCCTCTCTCACTGTGAAAGCTAATAGAGCCTAACTCACATTTTGCATCTGAAAACCATCCCTTTATCTTTCTATCTCTCTTTTTTCCTACTAAAGAAAAGTCTTTCAGGAAAACCTGCCTTCTCCATGTCCTGCTTGACTGCGCCATGGCTTTGCTTCTGTAGGCTGTAAAAAATCGGGGAAAATGCGTTGTGTTTTTTGGGTGTAACGCACTCCTGAGCCATGAGTTCAGCCCCGCAAGGATGGAAGACAGGAAACGCCCAGCTATGGGTGCATTGTATGACACGGTTCTCACCTCATCCCCAAATTAGCTCACACAATCGAACAATGAGGCCAGCCAGGGACACAATGAAGGATCCTTTTCAAATAAAACTGCAGCTTCTCTCTGCTACAAGAGTCCCTGCTCCTGTGTGCCAAGATTGCCACAACACTTTACAGACAGTATGAATCAAACAAAGAAATGAGAGTCCTCTTGGTGCCTCTGCCCCTGTAGTGCAAAAACCTGCACTGGCTTCAGTATGTACACACTATGACAGTCCAAGTAATAAACTCACATACTTCGGTACGTAGGTTACTAACCAGCCTCACTCGGTGTAAGAGCAAGGACTGACCATGCACACTCAGAGAGTCAAGGTCACAACAAGAAGGAACCTGCTGTTTGCTGCATCTCTGCCTTGCCACTGATGGCACTGGGCAGTCCAACCAGACTGAGGTAAGGGCTTGGAAAACCACCACGGTTGTGCCTAAGGCGGTCAAAAGCTGCCCTGGAGAACTGGATTCTCCCCCTGTCTCAGTGCCTAATGCCAAGGAAGTCACAAAACCCAAACTCTGAGCAGGCGGTCATTAATTGCATCTTTGTTTGCTCAGAGCAGAGCACAGAACACCTGCGCTCTGAACTGTGGAAGCGTGGAACAATTCCAACTGTGATGGACTCGGCAAAAGGCAACTTCAGAACAAAGAAGGGCGATCAAATGCTATTTCTGGAAAACTGGGGATGAATATCTCAAGTTGGGCATCTAAATTAAGTGTCCCTTGTTGACATTATGATTCTGTGCATCATTTTCCCTGGTGTATAATGTCATCTCACCTTATCGGTACACGGCGAAGACAAATTCATTAATGTTTGTAAAGTACTCGGATGCCACAATAATGAGAGCCGCAGAAGTGCTCCCCAGGAAATTAATAACTCTGGCTTCAAAGCCGGATCTGAATGATGTACAGTTACAGGAGGAAGAGGTGACATAATGAACTACTGTGACAAAATAAAATAGTGATCCATCTGAGCAGTGTTGACTGAAAGCTTTCCTTATTTAAGAGAGTTTTGCTTTGTAACTTTAACAGGCTTTTAAGTGTAATTTACACAGTTTTACAAAAAAAAAAAAGGAAAATTTTTTAAAAAAGGACCCCAACTCAGAAACTGACACCCACACAGTTGTCCAGAGAACTGGAGCCTCTAGGCACTGAACCCATATTCTAACCCTTCGTCTACTAACACCTGACCTTGTCTTACTGCTAGTCTGGTCTCTTTTGGCAGAATCCTGTTCACCTCTCTCCTGTATATTGCTTCTATCCCGTCTTAAAAGTCCCTTCCACTCCTCCTCAGCACCCCTCTTCTCCTACTCTCTCTGTCTCACATCTTCATTTCCACTCCTTGTCCCACCCCTAGTCGTTTTTACATGAAGACCATACCCCAGTGCTGCCCTTTCCTAAACATTTCGATACCTGAGCCAACCACCTAGGCCATGGGCACAGCCGTCGTACCCCCTATCTGAAGCGTGCTCCCTACTGACAAAATTCTAGGACAGATGAACTGCAAATCTGAAAGAAACATATGGGCACAAGGATTTTTCAGACCAGAATGCAGTCAAATCTGATAGTTTTCCACGAAAATGAAAAAAACTTTAATCTTGACTTCCGTTATAGAAATCCCTCTTGTTTTTTGTCCTGCATCGTCCTCTCTGCCTGATAGATTTCAATTTCCTGATCTGTGGTACGGAAGTCCCACAAAATAATACAAGATACTGTAACATGAAACATGACTGACCATCCTCATTTTGTTTTGGTTTGGTTTTTTCTCAGAGAATAAATTATTTTTACTGAATTGAAAAAAAATACAGACTGAAATTTGAACAGAAATTTCCTGTGTTTGAAAATTTCATTTTGAATGCTAGCAAAATGGTTTTACTAAGTGAGGCATCAGGCAACCTTTACCAGACTCAAGGTCAAGAGAGTCCTTGTCTATATTTTTCTGCATTTAGGAAGACTGACCAACCAAATCACAACGGAACTCGAGTCTTTGCAAGTAGGCAATCAAACCATCAAGAAGGGTAAGTCCTGTAGACAAATGTGTCTGATTCTTCATATATTTCCCTCCAAATTATGTGAAAAGGTCTTTTGGTCTTTGCTGGACCTTGCGCAGAGAGGTGTATTATGATTTGCAGAATTTATCACTGCAGCATTCTTCAATTTCCCTCATTTTGGAAGTTAGGAATGCAAATCTTTAACTGAAAAATACTTAACATTAAAACAACATATGGAATACTTTTGCAACAAATGCATTAATTGTATGCAAACTGAATTAAGTCTTTTATTAGCATGTAATTAGGGGAAATATTAATACATTATTTTAATTCGAAAAAATGATAAGTTAGAAGCTTTGAAACAGAAAGCTGCGTAATGGCAGCTTTAACATTAAGATGTCATTGTAAAAATGAATGTATATAATGAACTCAGGAAAATAGAAATATAAGTGTCTGATCCTTTCCTTGTTTCCTGTACATCTGCATTGGAGTTTGCCTATTGTTATTCAACTAGCTAATCATCATCTTTTGTGTGGCATCACTGTGTTTTTACTCAGAGAGGCTAATCTGTGAAGACATCTGTTATTTGGTAGATAATAGGCCATTTCAAGTCTCAAAGGCCTGCAAGGCATTTCTGAAGAAGGAGAAGTAGATACATCTGTTCCCACCAGGTAGGACTACAACTGAGCGTGCTGTAACACAGCAGAACAAAACTTTCACTTGCTGTTCACCAGAAGGCTAAACGGACGTGCAACAATGCAAACAAAGAGCAATTCTGGTGTAGTTTGTTAGGGCTGGGAGGGAGACTGACTTTATATAAACCATTTAATGTTTTCTTGAGAAAACAGTACATCTCACACTAAAGAACAGTGAGATTCGTCATAGTGATCACAGCTCCCTGGATCTATAAACCAGGCACAGTCACAAAAGCAGTGGCCCACTGAATCTGATGTTCTGTTGTTGGAAAAAGTCAGTATTAGACATTTTGAGGGCAATGCAAATGCTTGATTATTCAACTGGAAAGAAAATCTTGTGTACTGCCCCCTAATAACTTATCCATATTAACCAGTTCTCTCTGCATTCTACTGAAAATATACTACCTCTGCATTATCCATGAATCAGTTTCAGCTTTGAATAATCCTTCTTATCGCAAATTCCGGAGAAACAGGACATATCTTTATCTTCAGAATGCCTTAGCAACCCAGCATACAGCAGCTGCATTCTGTAAGCTTCCATTCCTTACATCTTCATCACTGTCAAGCCTTTCCCATTGTCCTATGAATGCAGATGGAAACCTGCATACTCAGATTTATCTTACCTAGCCCACTGTATTTACACTTCGGAATGTCACTAGCCACAAACTGCAAATTCAAGAAGTTCATGTAATTTCTCACTGCAGTTTCCCCTACATGGGCATTTTGGAGAATCACTGCTTAAACAGGAGCTAAATTTTTGGCTTGGTTTTTTACTGCCTCAGCTCACAGACCCAGAATACTGCAGTGACAGCAGAGTTGATGCAGTGTTGCCCCGTTCTCTGATTTGTCAACTGCAGAAATGTAAAACTGAAGAGTCACATATGACGTTGACACTTTCTGCTGGTGGGTACAACTGAAACTGTTGTTCAGTGAGACCAGTGACACATTTTTCCCACCCCAATCTTTTTACTATTTCTTGAGGTTTCAGACATTTTCTCACTCTTCTTGAATGGAAAAAAAATGGCCTTTCAACTCTTTTCTCACAAAAATCAGGTTCCACTCCGTTTGGTGGTTCAGCCAGTTATCCACAGCCTAGCTAAATGCTTTAACACGTAGATACCATCTACATACAAGGAAGTAATCTCCCCAGGGAGCCAAGAGCTTGCAACCCCAGGCAGGACAGATACACTCTACACACCAGTGTAACATCTAAGCAGCCTTTTGCAGATAAGAGCAAACGTATTTTACTGAAGATGTGAGTTGGCTGAAGGCAAAAGCCACACAGTATGGTGCCATGCTCTAGGGAATAAACCCAGCTCTCTCGAGACAGCTTATTGGATCAAGCATAGCTAAGACAGCTACAGGGCTTCCCATTCAAGGTTATGGGTTTGGGGCAGTCAGGATCAAAGAGAACTTACACTGGTCTGCAAAACACCATCAAAGGACAATTAATAGGCAGGAAACGCTACTCCTGGTAAGAGATTTCTCTAGAAAATATGAACGAATAGCTCTGTATGGTAAACATACAGATCTTGGAAGAACTGCATTATATATTTATGGCATAAAATGCTCTACAGAGAAGAAAGAAACTTTGGAAAGGAAACAATAACAAAAAATATCAACAGTAATGCTGCAAACATGGTTTATAGAGTTTTGACCTCATCAGTGGCTGTTCCTCTCTACCAGTGCAGAAACCACACACATTAACTCTTGCTTTGCAAGACTCCACGGTGTCTCGAGGAAATATTATTCCGCTTAACAGCAAATTTGAGGCAAGGCTCATCTCCCCATTTTTTAGCCATACAAAAATTAGGAATCTCATGTAAGCCATTTACATAAGCCCTTTTTTAACCTTAACAAAGTCAGCCACCTCACTACACACCAGTGGCCACTTCCTCTCACTGATGACATGGAAAGCCTTGGTGCCTCGCTCCAAGTGAACAGGACTGGTTTAGAGAGCAAAGATTTAGTGGAATACATTGCAGCCTAACTAGTTAGTCCAAAATCAGATCTGGAAACTTGAGCAGGGTTAGAAATCATAAAAACCCCTTCCAGGTGGGTATTGCAGTGGCACATACAGGTGAGATTCTTCCCCACATGGAAAATATGCCACTCAGTCCTTGACACGGTACCTGTGTCTTTTGTCTTTTGAAAGACAAAATATCGAGAAATATCATAAAGGATTTCACAGTACCCAGACACATTCTGTTACAGAACAGTTTTCCAAGAAAAGTGGGGCGAGTAGAACCAGCATGTTATAAAACAGACAGGAAAAAAACTTGGAAATATATTGCCAGACAGAATTCCTTCAAAGGAATTTGATGCTTGAATAGCCCATGTCTCTTTCTGGCTTCCATGCTTCTACTTTATCACAATCAGTTCAGTTCTGCACTTGCTTTTCAGTCCACAAGAAATATTAAAATGAAATCTGGAGACACAGCTTGAAATTGCAAACAATGATCAATTAGCATCTCTCACCATACAGTTTATTACCTTTCTTTTTTCATGGCCTTTGCTATGCCCTTAAGTGCCACACTGATTTACTGCAGTGTTCTACTTAATTATCTCCAGTGCTTTATTTCAGAAGTGGTACTATTCTTAGCTGCTTCTTTATTCTCTTATTTTCTGTATCCCCTTGTCTGTTTCAAAGCTACAGCAGCACAGCCAGATCTGTAATTCAGGAACAACAGATACATTTCAAGTATTTGGGAAGCAAGATCCTGCTGCAAGTTACAGAAGGCAAACTCCAAAGTTAGTTTACACCAACAGGTGTGAGCAAAGCAAAGCTAGCAAGCTGCCACTTCCTCTCTGGAAGGCACTAGGATTATTCTTGAGACTGACACAAGGCAACGTACCTGAGAAATTAATTTCTTTCTGCGTCTTTAACTCAACTACAGCATCCTATCAGGAGGCCTTCACCTGTCTCACCTGGGAGCAGAGGAACACGCAGGCTGGCACATGTGAGGACGTGGTGACAGCCAGCTGTGAACACATTCAGATTGGAAATCAGGAGAGAGTCAATAAGTAGCAGCTATTTCAGACTGCAGTAGTGGAATAAAAACCCCTTAATTTTTTTAAATGAAGCTCAGTGGGTCTGTCAAAGGGTGGTTGATATGGCAGTTGAGACAGAAGAGGACTGGATTTCATGGAAAGGCTGTTTTGTTAAGGTCAAGCCAAGTAACAACCAATGGCTCTGAGATTTTGTTATTTGTGCTCCTACATAATGGTACTTCACAGTACACGCGAAATGTAAGTAGAAAACTGCGTGAATTAAAAGTGGATGAGAAGGATGCCTGACATCTAAAGAGCAGACTCAAGTGCCTAACTTTTATTAATAAAAGCAATGTGCATGTTTAATGAGACAGGGATTCCTGCAATCCAAACCCACCGTCAACAATAGAAGGTAGACTCCTGTGATGTTTACTCTTAAAAACCCAATGCAGGATTGAATTAAAAGTTGCAGTCCAGAAATAAGGGTTGAATAGCCTCCCTAGCACATATATTGTTCATGCCTGAAAGTCAAGATTTGCCAAAATGCAGGAAAACATTTCTGCAAGGCATAATGAGAAAGACCTGTTGTAACATGGATGGAGGACCCATGCTGACAACTGAACAAAACTTGCTTGTTTACTCCCAGGCATTGCATAAGGAAGGGTAACCAAGGTAATAGGATATGTGTTCATGAAGGAGAGAAAACATAGCTAACAACAAAACAGCTTTGAAAGAGAATATGATTTTGTCTACTTTCAGAATTCATGGCAAATACAATGCCATTTCTTAAATTATTCCTCATTTCCACATTCTTTATTTTTCGTGCCAATTGCTGGTCCTATCTCTAACAGGAAAGTGTCAGTGTCAAAAATGAGAGACATAGTAAAACTGAAAATAAATGTTAATTACTGTGGAAATTCAACTCCAGAGCTTTAATTAAAGCCTGACAAATGTATCATGGACCCCAGGCACCAGCGTGGAGTACACCCATTAGAGAGATTACTCCTCTTTCTATGGCCTCCCATGCTAACACAAAGGAAATATCAATCACGCCACAAAATGGCTTTTCCAAATCAAAGATGCTGGGAATTATTCTATTACCTTTCTCATAGATAATTTTCAGAGTTGCTGAGAGGGATTTTTATGCAAGAAAGCAGCATGTTAGCGTAAATTTTTGCTTAATTGCTAGGTTAATGTTAAATTGCAGCTTTTCTTTCAGGAAAAATGGCAGCTGGTGAGCCCCTTTCTGTAAACCTACATTTCCTCTGTAGCTTCTCAATATGTAAGTAGGTACACGAGAGACAAACAGCTTCAAAATGACATGTGATGAAATGCAGCAGAGGATACTGAGATGCTTGCAGCAATCCTCTCCTGGGGACAAGTGCAGTGGACTCCATCCAGAATTCTTCAGGAAACCCATGAATGTTTTTGCTGCCCTCCATAACTAGCCTGCTGAGAAGAAATATTTCCACTGGAGTCCCCACTAAGAGCGGTTTGGGATGATACTGTCACAACGTGGATCTTGTTCTTTTTTGGGCTCTAACCTTCCAGCCAACTCGTACCAGGGCACTGCTAAGAGTCAGAAGGGGTTTCTTTTAGATACACTTTATTGCTCTAGCTGCAATTATTTCATTGTCTGCTGAGCACTCAGAAGCATTGAGCAATCCTGACAAGCTAATATAGTAAGAGAGATGGATGGTTTTGCTTTTATTTGCTTAATATTTAAGGCTTTGGTTTGCAGGTGATCAAGAAGTAAAAACGAAAATATGCTCAAATATCAAGAGTTGTTTTGTTACTCCTTTTGCTGCTAAGATATTTAAATAAAGAACTTTCTCTTTCTCGACCCAGGTTTTCCCCCTCTTTGATCCTAAAGCAATAATCCCATATTTATGAGATTATTTTCGTTGCCATGGAAATTAACAATGTAAGAAATTCAGCATTATCATTTCTGTATAAGCAGGCAAGATGCAGTCCTCTTGAAAGACAAACGTTTTCCTGACACCTCTCCCTACCCCCACCATCCTACACATATGACAGGTCACAGCACAAGAACCAGAAGACACACATGCCATGCACAGCATATACCACATATGGCAAGATTCCTCATACGGGTCAGACTCACAGTTCTGTTTTAATGTTAAGGGACTACCTTTAGGACTGTAAGGAAAGATCCATCCCATCCTAGTACCACAGTAGACTTCATTTGTGGTACCATAAACTGACAAAAACTCGAAAGAGCGGTTTGTGGTAGTTTGGCATTACAGGATTTCACCCTACAACGCAGTAGTCTAAAATCACCCACTACTCTCCCCAAAAAATCTGACCTCAGATTACCAAAAGCACTTTGAGATACAGACTCTTCTTTCTTTGCTTATGCACCGAACAGCACCATAAGCTGTAAAGTGGGAATTGAGGGTTTCAGCAATCTCCACTCACATCCTACAGTGAGGTACTACTTACCAACACTGACTGGCAGACATCTCAGTCTTTAGTAAATCCACAAGCCATCCAGGAACAAAAACACCCTCAAAACATCCTGCTCTTATGTCTTGCATATGCCGGTGGCTGATAAGCTACAGCACCCATGGCAAACTATAAGTTACTCCTCAATAAAGTATTGGTTTGAATACCTTATTTCGTAAATTTACTCTTGGCTCTTAGAGCTGTTGTTATGGAGAGAAAGGGTGGAAAGCCAGGATTCAGGAGATTGTAGTTTCACGCAATCTTCAAATCTGAAAAACATCCAGGGAGATCCCAGGCATATCCGATGAGTCTGACTTACACACGTACAGGAGCTAGTAAAAGAATTTGCATAAAGCTCCCCCAGAATGCCCCAAGCACTCAGCTCAACTCCCTGTTCTGGCAAGTTCACCCTTCACAGTGACCCAAGTGCTTGTGCCAGGGCTGGGGATAAAACTGAATTCCTTCTTCCACTCCTTTTGCACTAAATCCTTAATGCATCCCCCTCCCAGGCTCAGAATGATGTGAATAAAGTAACAGTCACACAACAATATTGTCTACATATTTTCATTTATACGTCTGTTTTAATAACATGACATCCCCAATGGACAGCGACAGAAATCATGGGATTTCAAGACCTAAACAATATATGATCCACGTAACAAAGCATATTTCTTTACTCTCCTTTGCTATTCTCTCAGGTCTAACCTAGAGAGAACAAGAGAGGTAAAACTCCATGTCTCTTCGGTTCTTAGATGCATTTACAAGACAAACAGTGTTTCAAGCCAACTGAGATGATGATTGTTATGATGTGGACATCTGTTTGCTGAGACTGGCACATTTGTTTCCATACAAATGAAAGGGCCGAGGGAAGAAGCCAGTTTTTAATCATCTTTATGGATTTAATCTGACAGTAATACTCAAGAAAAATAAAAATGACACAATCTACATTCTGCTATTATTTTATAATTTTAGTGGTGCAAAAAATGGTTTAGCTACAGAGAATTTATCTCCTGAAGTAGGAAACAGTTTTTTGACCAAAGCTTCTATTATTTCATCTTTTACCGAAAGCAGATTAATTTTGTAGCACCACTCTGAAGGCAAAAGAGGGACATTATGTTGAGCCATAATTCCTACTTACATTCCTATTTATGTATCAATATCATATTTATCCAGTTTTCTGACCATTGCCCATGAGCATACAGAGAAAACTACCTGTCACCCTTCTATTATGGGTGTAAATTTTACCTGGCTCTTATAGATGCTTCAAGCCAGAGTAGAGACGATGTTTGCAACTGACTGGATACATACACAGATTCACTTTTCTCTCTCACAATTTTCATCTGTCCTAGTATATTTCTTTCTTCCCATTCTTTCAAGAAAGATCTTTCAAGCTCCAATTGAGACAAATTATTGAGCAGCAACTTATAAACATACAGTTAAACAGGTTCATGTAGATTGACCATCACAGACCATCTACAGCAGCTACAGCAAAGGCCACCCATTCCTGGAACTAAAGGGATTCACTAGCAACAGCAGACAAACTCATGCCCTCCTGTACAAGCACCACTGAGATTAGCTCCACCGAGTTATAAAAGGGTGCTGCAGGTCTCTCTGCCCACATGGATGGACACAGATGAGAACAACCCTACGCTGCTGCCATATTACTTAGGTTTCCCTTTTTGTTGTCCAAGTGCTGAGCTGCTCACCACACATCATGAAAAACAACATCTCCCTCCCTTTCCTAAGTAAAAGCTGTTCGGCAAAACAGAAGCCCCAACGTACCTGAGGTCGTCAAACCAGAGCTATTCCCAAGAGCTGAATTCATAAGATGCAAAGAACTTATTTGAAGTGGCCAAATTGTTTTCCTGAAATGAAAAGAGCACTAATGCTTAAGGAGACATGTTTGTCTGTGTTTACAAATGTTCCCCCAGCCAAGCTGTGATACCTGAACACAAATACACTGCAATTCTGATAAGAAATAGAAAGATTAGTGTACTTTAAGTCCAGAGGGAAATCCCTCCAGACACTGTTTTTGAAAAGCTTAGAAATCAGCTTTTTTTTTTCCCTGTGGTTGCCACTATTCCTTAGCAACAAAGCAAGTCTGCTGAACGTGGCTCTGCTCTAACACATTCCAGAAATAACTAGCCGGGCTGGCATTGTTTGGACTAACAGGGGAAAACTAATCGGGTCATTTGCTGTGTGCTGGTGCTGTCCACCTGCCGACCACCTGCGCGTCCCCAGGACAATCCAAGAAATACCCACATACACTCACACGTACGTGTGTGTGTACCTAAATATACACACACGTATTTGGAGAGTGTTTACAAGGGAAGATTCTTCACAACTGTCATGTAGGGGATGGAGACAAAGATGGATTAGGACAAAATAAAGGTTTTCCTCTGTCTCTAGCAGAAGGCAGTCAGAATCCTACTGAAGCCCCAAGCACCTTTTCCTCCCGCCCAAGAGCTCCAAAATGGCCAGAAAGAACCTATGTTCTTGTCCTGTAGACAGCATGAGACCCACCCTCTCCTCACAAACTGCAAACTACACTCCCTACAAATGGAGACACATTTCTCCATCTTTATAGCAGTGTGGATGTAGCAGCTCCAAAAATCTGTGTGCTAACGCTAAAGCTCCCTTGTTGCAGCAGGGAGTGTTTGGAGACTTTTCTCCTCACTTTTCAGGGCTTGACAGTGAGATGGAGTTCCAAACCAGAACATATTGTAGTATTCTACACGTTTGAACTAACCCACCATATTTTCCTCATGAAGGACACGCCAATTAAATAAAGAGCTTCCTGCAATCCAGTATCAAAAGCAGGATTTTTTTTCACTTAAGCAAGTTTTCAACATCTTGAATATTTTTTCTGTTCCACACTGGGATACGGAATTTATAGTTAAAATTTTCATGGGGAAAAAAACCCCAACCAAACAACAAATCAACCAACCAACCAACCACCTAAACCAAAACAAGAACAAAAACACCCAACCCAAAACTCCCTAAACAAAACCTCACCTAGGTTGTAGAAAAAAAATAGCCCAAATTATTATTTTGTCTGATTCAACAGGGAACTTGAACCCACAGCTCCAGCTTCTCACAGTGAGTGTCTAAATCAAGAGGACATTACATATCCTGGAGAGGGACATTCTTCGTCTTGTGACCAGAAACTCTATCTTGGACTTGAGCAAAGATTAGGCAAAATGGCTATGCTTTAGTAAAGCAGTATTTTCCTTTCAGTGTGAAAGGAAAGCTTGTTGCACTTTTGAACATCGAGGCTTGCTTTAACTTCCGTCTAAGAGGTCAAAGCTTATGCTAACAGGAGTACTGACTGCACAACACTTCACAGGCAAAGACAAAACGACATCAGCGGCAACTGCTTTGCCATCAAGTAACTGTATGAAAATTGTAACATTAGACTAGCAAAGAAGCAGGGACAGGAACTGAGAAAACATGCCCAAAAATCAAGAGAACATAGTCAGGCCCAGCCAGTGCTTCATCTGTTCTAGTGAAGGCATGATACGGGGATTTTCTCTCAGTGTTTTCAGGGCTGTCTGTGTTGCTGCTAACACGCTCCCTTTACACCGAATGGTACCACGGTACACTGAATTCAAGGTCAAAACAAGGAAGAAAATTTAGCAGATTGGGACTTTTTTTTTTTATTTGACTTTTAAAGGCACAAGATAAATTGCTTTCTCTTACTTTCAGCCCAATGGAAAGCAGAGAGCAGCATAGATCACATCTATGAGAAGTTCAATACACTGCCAGCCAGGAGCTCTGAAGCTTTCCTTTCTGCTCTGACACACAGTTCATCGCTGAGACAACAGCCTCCAGCATGACGGTGTCTCCAGGGGAGAGGCACACACCTAAAACACAGCGCAGCGTGTTGGATGCCCACAGCCTCAGGTGCACCCTAAACTGGCAGCCATGAACCAGTTAACAAATGAATCACCTCATAAATTAAAAGCTAGCTGTTAAAATCTCCTCTTTTGACAGCCTTCAATTACAAAGACTTGCTCTATTCACACACAAATTAAGCATAAAAATCTGACTTTCAACTGCTAATTAGTTGTAGAAGATAAAGTTGCATTAATGTTATGGAATATTACACTTTCTGTTCATTGTTATTTACTCCCACCGTTTTAAAACCACCAGTTGATATCTAGCAATGTTAAATGCATTTCTGTAAGACAAAAAAAAAAAAAAAAAAAAGGAAGTCAAGATTCAGGCAACTCTTTGGGAGAAAAGACACAGTAAAATAATGTATCAGTTCTTTGGTCAAAATCAATGTATGTCTACTGAAGTCAGTGAAGCCACACTGACTTTTACACATGCTGGAAATCCTCCCCAGTGTTGTTTACACCCATTAAAGACAAATCAAGCAAAAAGTGCTTGTAAGTGGCACTAGCAATGATGGAAGGACATAAAAAGGAGTCGGCAAGGGGCAAAGAAGGGAAAAAGAAGAAAGTTAAAGCACTTTTTTATTTTAAAAGAAGAAAATATTCCACTAAGAATTTAACCTTTTGGTGACCTTTTCTTAATTGAAGCTTTGCCAGTTAGTACCAAAAGGCAATAACTGCCATGGTGAAAGAACCATTTATATACTTTCTCGTATCACATGGAGGGTTATTAACATAAGTAGCATTAACATCTCCTAAAGCCTGCTTTTCTGGTCTGACGATTTACTCCTCAGCTTGTGTATTTAACTAAGCTGGTGCTCAGCACTCCCCTCCCAGCGAATAAAAGTCAAAGCCCTGCAAACCGGACTGTTTACTGTCTTAATCTGTGCTATTTTTTATACCTGTGCTAATTATAGAAATAAACACACGGTATATGTTAAGGAAATATAAGGAATACCCTGGATCAGTTTCTGTTCTTACCAACACGGCATTTGTATGGGTTTTAACTTGCTTCAACAGATTTTGAGATTCATGAGATGAAATTCAGGTTCTTCAATAACTTCCACAGGAAGGAACACAATTCCTTCTAATGCAATATGATGGTTTTTCAATGAAAATCAGTATTTTGCTTAACTGATCCTTTTCAGTAACACTAAACCGTAATATACACTAGCACAGAACCTCAGCAGATTTGATACTATCAAATTACTGAGTACATTAAATACTAAAAAGCTACCAAGAGAGGAAAATGACTCTTAATGTTTTATTTTCTTTTTCATGTCATTGAGGTAGAGTAGTGCTTCAGTTCATTTTTCCAAAGCTTACATACATATCCAGAGGAGCCTGAGGCCAAATTTTGTCACTTACAAAATCTCCAGTATAACTGTCATTGATTTCAAGAGGATCAGATTTTGGATTTACATAATTTTCGGGTATAAAATACTATTTCTGTTTCCAATAAAGTCAGTGGGAAATGTACTTTTGGTAGACTTGGGCTTTATATATGAATCAGATCATTAAATGCACATCACAACAACAAATTCAAGATTATCCCTGTTTTTTCAATTTTATAAGTTATAACAATTGAGGTCATGAAAATCTGGTCTGTCTGAAATATTTCTTTTGGGTATGGTTTCAGCAAAGAACGGACTATTGCAACCCATCTCTTTCTATCATAATCTAAGGTAACAATCAGAAATCAACTAACACTTTTGCTTTCTTCTTAAAGGACGGCTACCAAAATTCCAAGTATATTTATTACAAATGGAAAGCTAGTGCCTGTCAATTTGAGAAAACGGATCAAGTGCTTAACAGGTTACATTTAACCTGGAATACAAGAGCCATGAAAACGTCTCAACTGAACACAAAGGAGATTTTAAAAACTAATGAAAATGTAATCAGTGCGCTTTTTTATCCTGCAGGATTCTGTTATATTGCTCCAGACTGCTCCTGCTATCTGCTGTCTGGAAAGCTCAATCTTCTCAAGCAAAAGCTTTGATCTACATGTTCATTGCTAAGTAGTTTCAAGTATTAAAGAATTAATAACCATGCAGTGTATTTCCTCTTGCCTAATTCTGCATGCTGGATGGCTCTTCAGAAAACCAAACATTATCTGTCAGACAAATGGCACCACGGTTATTTGGAACATTTAATTTGGCGGTTTTCTAGCAATTCTGTAGTATTTTCAATTATGGTAATGTAATACTGAAAACACTGGTATTGTTTGGCTACCACAGACCATTTTCTGGTACAGCATGAAAGAAATGAAGCCCACCCAGTTGTCCTGGCAAGAGTGAAATGGGCTGCTTACTACCCAGCCCAGACAGTGGAAATAAGCTGCATCTCCAATCTTTAGTTCAGCTGCTGTGGGGCATCTTCTGAACTTTCAAAGCCTCCACAGAGTGTGTGTTCTGTTGATCATTTAACAACGATATTACTACAATAATCTCTCCTGTTTCATCCAGACAGTAGTAGTAAACATTGCTACTCAGGAATATTCTGCACTGTATTCAACAATTTTTAACTAACTGCATGTGAAAAAAAGCAGTTGTAATTGCTCTTCCATCCCTAAAAGATCCAGGGTCCTGTGGTGGCATTTCATCACAACACCGATGAAGTTAAACGAGTGGTGGAGTTCCCGTGGATCATCCACCTCCAAAGGACCAAGGTTACTGTAGGAAGCATTCCTAGCTGGGCAGCTGGTGCTGCCTGAGAAGGTGATCTCATCCTGCCCTGCTGTGACTACTTAGGGGCTGCTGAGAAAATCACCACCACCATCTCCATCAAGACAGGCTTTGAATATGGAGTCCTGCACACAGGAGTAGAGGTACATGAAGACTGGAGTTGAACTCCACGGAGTGAGTTGCTCTACACAGCTTGGCAGTCCCAGGCTACATCTATTAAGCAAGCAGTGTAGCCCGATAGGAACAGTTTTGTATGAAAAATAGTGGTGCTAAAGGTCCAGTAACCACTTCATTTATGTTTCAGGGTGGCTTACCTGCGACTAGCTTTACTTTAGTCTCTCATGGATGGAATAAGAACAAACATTTGGATACAGAAGTGCATCTTTAATTTTATCTCCAAAAGCAGCCCAGTTCACAAGCACCAGGACTGCTGTGAACGAAAGCATAAGAAGTGCAGACAATTGCAGGGATCCTTACCCGAAGCAGACTCCTAAACCAAACTCAAAGGCTAGTGCAGATGTACCCTCTACTGTCTGGCTTTCTTTTTCAATGGGGCTGATCACTGAAACCACAGATGTGAGGTGACGACAGAAGCACGGCCAAGAAAGATGTTTATAGCAGGGTCGGTGTGGGTGCTATTTCAGCTTCCTCCTCAAAAGAGGTGAGGTCGCTGAGTATGTGCAATGACTGACACTTCCAGGTGCACCATGAAAATGGAAATTTTCCCCAAATTTACTCTTTATGTACCTCCACAACCATAAATAAACTTAGATAATTGTACTAGCTACTGAGCAGGGAGCTGTAGAGCCTGCCAAGCAGCCGACACAGCATGCAGTGATTGCTGCCGCTGGCTACAGAATAGCTGCAACTGTTCTCTCCTTTATTTTTTAGTCATAGCCAAGGGACATGTACAGTGCTCTCACAATGTGCGTTACTATTGGGGAAAAAAATAAATTCCTGTCATATTCAAAGGATGAAAAGCAGAATGCATAAGAACAAATAACAGAAAGAGCCACTTTAATATAGCCTTTGAATTTCTTATGCAAAAGCAATATGCCCTATCCTGCAGCTCTTGATACCCTTGCTAAGCCACTAACACATGAACAGTAAGACTGGGCCTCAGGATATATAAGCAATTAAATATAAACTCTTAAAAACATTGCTGTAGAGGATGCTAGCAGGAATGGTTAATAGCACAGCAGTGACACACGGATGATGCAAATAACGCGGCTATTTAACTGCCTGATCATAACTTGCTGGGACAGAAATCCACTGCTAAATGCCTGATTTTTTTCTGCCAGCCACTCTGCATAATAGTTATCCTTGACCTTTACGTATCAAAATGCGTGCTAGTTCACCGACTTCTCTAACGTCAGCCTCAAAGCTCTCAAAGATAAAACTCCTTTCCAAAGGAGCTAGCATGAATATTTTCACTTTTGAAAATATTCTCTCCTCTCATTAAGTGACAATTATGCATACATATCTATAATTTCAACAAAATAAATATGCAGATGGGCAAGACAAAAAGTCTTTAGCTGGTACATACAGGTGATCCATTTGAGACCCTCTAGATTTTTCTAGGATTGGCTGTGGCTTCAGTCACAAGCTTTAACGCTGGCTCAGGGTGTAATTAAAGGCTTAATGTCCTCCTAGTCATCTGGGCAGTTGTAATGAAATATGCCAGTTACTCTCTACTCTTGTTTTGGAAAAATGCCCAGCAGATTACAACAGCAACAAAATTAAATTACCCATTCTGTAAGCCCACTTCACAGCATACTCATATTGCCCTTTACCAGTCCTGCATTAAAGCAAGAAATATTAAACCAAAACAGCTTTCCCTGTTTTTCAGATTTCTTTACCCTTCAGGAAAAAAAGAAAAGTCTTGCTCAGGACTTGGTACGTCACTTTGCTTTTCTGACATGTTGCTTCAC
This sequence comes from Pseudotriccus pelzelni, assembly GCA_035584735.1. Taxonomy (NCBI): domain Eukaryota; kingdom Metazoa; phylum Chordata; class Aves; order Passeriformes; family Tyrannidae; genus Pseudotriccus; species Pseudotriccus pelzelni. The sequence continues at coordinate 42,824,150 of JAWMRA010000078.1, read as the reverse complement.
ACTTTTGTTGGGACACAGCTTTCTGCAGCACTAGGAGGAACACATTTCAGCTTTACACATTAGTGACTAAGCAATATTAACTGCAGACTCTTATCCATTAAAAAAATAACAAGGGTATAAAATATTCTTAGAAGCCAGATATCACTCCCCAAATACAGTCTTTTAAACCATCTGGTTTTGACCATACTGCCAGCTCCTTTTCCTGTCCCTTTTTTCCTGCTCAATCTACTGCAGGTGCCAGCGACAAGTCTGAGTCGCATTTGAGTGAAAATGAGGCTGAAACAAAATAAAAGTAACAGGTCAAAAATGACAAAGTGAGTGAGGAAAAGGTAAACAGCAGTAGTCTGCTGGCTTCTGAAATTATTCAACAGCTCAGATGAACCCAGAAAAGTCACATCTTACGCACAAACATAAATGCTTTTACTGGCCTAGACTAAAAACTTTTCAGTCATATCCTGCTGTGATAGATCTGGCAAGCCCAAGAGTCCCACCAATATCAAATGCTGTGACTGTCTCAACAAAGCATCCCTACCTCTCTGAAGCACTGTAGTGAAGATTCACCTCCTTTCACACTAACCAGAACACATGTTTTTGGGCACCACCGATGATCTCTGAATAGATGTGGCAGACGAGTCTTGGTGTTCTTAGCGTAAAAGAATACGTGCGTCAGACCAAAATTTAGGTGCATATTGAAAATCCATTCTGCACTAACACATTTGTAACTGCCTTTCTTTCAGTAACTCCAAGAACAGAATAAGTCAGCTATACACAGCTGGTTTTATTAAGAAAAGCTGGATAACAACCAACCATAAATGCAATAAAAATCCAAATACTAGTGGTATTGATTAAGTATGTTTATGGAGCAAGGAGGTTTGCATTGTTTGTGATCATGGGAAAGGAGGACCAGCAGAGTATGTACAATATCACTTGTTATTTTAAGGGATTGAACTTAATGACCATTTCATTTTTTATATTCTTCATTAAGGACTAAATTATGCTTCCAATTAGCTCAAGAGAAGTATGAAATAAAATTGTTTCCTTTGTTCTGGATTTACAAAAGATCAGAAACCACACTGTTGCAAAAACCGTTCTAACGACACACACATTTACGCAGTAACAGGCTCATGCAAAGCCCTTGCTCCAAATACTTCAGCTCTTCAGAGGACAACACGGGGAGACACAGCATTTGTACTCTAATCTAGAACAGCCACGTCTCACAGCCCATCCTCAACGCCGTTACAAAGTGCCAGAGTGGAGGGAAGTCAATAAAAAACAGATGGATCTGTATTTCCTCTGCGAACCGTTCACACAGGACAAGCTTTTCAGCAACACTCAACTCACACAAGCCCTGCTGCTAACAAGGAACCAGACTGCAGCACTCAGACACATACAACACTATACCAAAAAGCTCCAGAACCAAATGAAAAAGTTACTCCAGGGCTTCATCTGTTAACAAATCATCATACATATTTACATTCTAAGTCTGACCTTTCCCCTTTTCACAAAGCTATTACAAGAAACTTTAGACAGCACAGTGTTTGCAGAGTTGAATCCCATGGCACGATTTTGAACAGCAGAACAAAACCCTAGTGTTTACATTTAGAGCTTTGTAGATGCTTTTATGTGACAAAGATGCCCAATCTAGACGACTCATTTCTTATAAAAGCAGACAAACGTGAATATTCACGTATTGAGATGACAGTCATTACGCTGACATATACCAAGATACAGAAAGCAAATGAATGCCTTAATGAGAATGGGAATTACCCTTCCTTTTGTGGGTTTTTATTCCACTCCTGCTCAGCCTCCAACAAAATGACTTTGATGATGTTATTAAAAATCACAGGTTCTTACAGAAAATGGGCTCAGAACGTCTCAAGGCAGCTATTCCATCTCCTGTAGTAAGGGCCAAATTATCTTGTTGCAAAATGGTTGCTTCCACAAGCAATAAAAGTGACTGTGGAGATGATGCAACAAACAGCAGTTCTGAAGATGCTTCCAAGCAATTCATGTTTAATTTAGGAATTTGGGCAGTACATCTGACACTTGATTAAATCTGAATTTCCAAATTAAACAACCTAAAGAGCATTAAATTAGTAACAGCATTATATCTTGCCACTGACATAACAACTCCCAGTGCCTCCCTGGGTGTTGTTAGGCACCAGCAATTGATCAGAAGTCCTGACAAAGCTCAGAGACAACTCTCCCCAGACTGATTAAATGCAGGTGCTTTTTATATCTTGTTTTCAGAGTCTGCATAAGCCTACCGTGCATCACAGCTGAGACCCACTGCACTACAGTTCTGCAGATCATTCTGAATAACTTCACTGATCACTCCAGAGGCAGAGGTGTTCAGCTTTGGTTTTCCAATTCCTGACACTCTGCCCCAGCTGAATTTTGCATTTATCTCATACGCAACTAACTATTTGAAAACGTACGCAAGTGCTCAAAAAGGCAACGTCTCGCAGCAGATGTCCAGCGTTTCCAATGACACAGCGCTCAAGCCGGAGCTGGGGAAGCCAACAGACAGGTGTTCCTACTCCTCTGTGCTGCCAAACCTGCCCCATTAACGCGACGAGGCTGAAGGCCATCAGTGCAACAGTCAAACCCTAATCGCCAAATGTGCCTCTGTCCTAAATAACTCTCACCAGCTGGTTACTACTTATCCCCTGATGGTGTCTGGGCACGTTCCCTCCAAAAAAGCAATCAAGGTCTTCTGATGCTGTGTGAAAAGCCAAGTCTCTTCCTTCCTCGAATCACCTACAGAAAACTCACAGAGCACCAAAAAAAAAAAAAGCTCAACAACTCATTTTCTACTGCTTCTGCAAATGTGTTTCTCTGACTTGTAACCAAAGGATGATAAGCCATGTTTTATCAACTTCCTCTAACTGAGTAAAGCGTCTTCAAAAACAAATAGGTGGGTTTTTTTACTGTTAGGCTTGATCATCTTAAAGGTCTTTCCCCATGTAAATTGTTCTATAATTCTGGGTTTTTTTTAAGGGAACTTAAAGGTTTAACTGTGCTTTTATAACTCTGCTGCAGTTCCTGTTTCTGTGGAGAAAAAAAAAACCAACCCTGGGCATGGGCTCAATTTAAAAATCAGCATTTGAGTTTGCTGCATATTTCAGGGAGGGACTTGGCTGAAAACATTCAGTCCCGAGTCAGGGAACAGTAAGTGCCAGTGCAGGAATGCAGAAAAGTGATCTAGCGGTGTAAACACCAGACCTTGGTCACATACACAACTTTTGTTACTGGGAACTTAAACACACACTTCACCTGTTCTGTTCTTTCTTATCCAAACATCCAGACTAACCTTGAGTGATGAAAAGTGATATTCCAAGTATGAGGTAGCGCACAGAGTCAAAACAGAAGCAGCTCTTACATTTTTAGCAGCGTTCCTAAGATATCTGTAAATTATTAAGAGGGGGAAAAGAAAAGCTAATTTATTTTTATGATCTCTGTTTACTTTTTGCACCTTACCCACATAGTGCTTTATCTCATCTAACAGAAGAATGCTACTTAGCTTCCAGCCTCTCAGAGGCAGGCTTGAATTTTGTTTGGAAATCACAAAGCAGGAGGATTTTCTTTTTATCTGAGTAGTGTATTGGGACTCGAGAAACGTAGGCTCTCTCCCTACATTAACAGAAATTCTTTTTGACATTTGGCAAAATGCTTTATTCCTCCACACTTCAGAAAAGACTGTTACTATTCTGTCATCCTGTGTGAATAGCAAAACCCCATCTGAAAAAGAGAGATACCATTTCCTTTTCACTACTATCATCTTGCCTATATAAATATACCACAGTCTCTGCAGGATTGGGACTTTTCCCCACTACGGGTTTATACAGTGTCTGCGATACAACAGGGCTCTGGTACAGCTCAAAACCCCTAGACACTACTGGAATACTAATATTAGTTCAACTCTTACCAGGGAGAAGCCAAAATTACTGAGGGGAAGTAATCTGTGAAAGCTTCAAAATCCAGTCCCGCAGTCCTTGTACTGACAAAACCCTTCGTGCTACCAAGATGTCAGGCTTCAGCCATAAAGAAGGAAGGCATTATTTTATCAACCAAGCTGGTAATGCCTTTTCAGTAACAAACGTAGAGGTGGAGCTTCTGGAAACATCTTTGATAATAAAGGGATCTAAAACCCCATCTCACTGACAAATTCACGTTTTCCATTATTCAAACCAGAGGATTCCAGAGTGAAGACAACTGCAAAGGAGAGAGCTTAATTTATCCCACATTAAGATTCAAATTGTTCAGAGCTAGACTATCACTGATTTAACTCCACTCTACAAGGTAGCATGGCCCATGATTTAATTGGCCAATTACTTATCCCTGATGAGAAATTGGTGAGAATGCTGTGTCTCATACATGAAGCAGTGGTTGTAGTAAGGGGTAAAATGTGCAAGTCTAAATCAGAGCATTTTATCAATCACTTGCAAAGCTGACAGCTTTAATGGGTTTGGAATAAGGAATATATTGGCATTTCATTATTTGTCACAAACTAATAGAAAGCCCTATTAAAGTTATGTAAATTCTTTGTCCAGCATAAACAAATGATGATCCATATTCATACTTACTCCGGGAGGAATAAAACACATACATTACTTCATTGGTTGGTTGGGCTTTTTAGCTAATACTTCACACACAGCATGGGGAAATTTATTTTTGTAAATGCCCAACTACAATTCCCAGTTTTTTGCCCAATGTGCTCAGGCAAATCAGATTTCCCTTCGACTTGAAAGTCAAGCCATGGTCAAGATGCTCCTATTTGCAGCACACAATGAGCTCCTTGTCCATCATCATTCTCTGGGTGCCTGGAACATCGGGACAAATTTATTGACATCTGAATGAAAAGCCTCAGGGAGGACTGGTAAACAGAGAAAATGCACACTTTGGAAGGAAGAAAAGCATGTTTCAGTTTTGATGCCATTTTATGTCAGCTCATCCTGCCCCCCAAAAGATGCAGTTGAGATAGAGGTTATTGCACAGGTACTTCTAGTGGGCTGAAAGACCTCACACAGGACCACTGCACAGGATTAGGCTGGGTGAAACCCACATTTGCCTGTGTATAAGTGAGAGATGCAGGTGACAAGACCACCAACAGAAAGAACACTGGAGTACATGTGTCCACAAATGAACAGTCATGCACTACAACAATCCCCTTGGAGCAGGATGTTCATCCAGTACACGCTGACGCTCTCTGTGGCAATATGTATTTTGCTCCATACACTCTAAAACCTTCTGTTCTCGTTTCTGTGTCCGTCCAATTTATCTCCTTGAGGGATGAGGACATTTCCATCTTTTATAATGCATATTGCAGTGGCTGAGCAAGTCATGCTCCGTGAGGAGTTCATTGCTCATACAGCTTTGGGGGAAGCGTCGCCACTGACTACTACGTGAAGAACAAGATGAGGCCCCTGCTCTTCGTGCTGTACAAGGTGAGCCGGGGGACAGTGGATTTTCAATGTCCAGACAATGCCAAGCTAGCAAAAGATTCACGTTAACCTTCGTTCCTTGCTTTTACCACAGCCTTCTGAAGGTGACGGGTTATCCCGTTTATGGTGCCTGAACAGAAAGGTGTCCTTTCAAAACCCAAAGGGAAGGATCTGCAAGTACAAGCAGCTTTGATGCTTTATCACTGAAGGGAAATACACGACACTTTGGGATTGAGTGCTCACAACACCTTACATGAGTTTCTGGGAGAGCAAAGAGGGAGAACTTCGGCTCTGATTTTCCTTATTTTTCAGCTGTTTAAGAGCCCTTAATATTCTGGGGATTCACAGCTTAAGCTTAGGTGTCTTTGATGCTTAGCTCCATCCTGCAGTGCATGTTATTTAGGATCTTGGTTGAAAGAGGTGATACTATTGGAAATTATTATGTACAGGAGACATTCCAAGGAAAACTGCTACGGAAGGAAAGTCTTACAAAAGTCCTCTACACAGAGATGTAAAAGATGTCAAGTTAAACCAGGCTCTTAGCCAGGCATCTTTGGCTTGTTCAGTTCACAGAGAAGGAGTGTCTGAAACCCTACCAGGCATTAGGCTGGTAGTGATCCTTGTGTGTCTACAGCTGGTCAGCCACCTCACCACCTTCCAGCACATGCCCTTCTTGACTACGCAGGAGAAGTCCCCAGAGACTGACAAAGAGTGTTCAAGGCCTGTCAACTTTCCTTGCCACAGCCCCACTGCACTGGCATCCAGGAAAGAGCACTGAGCCATGTGGGTTCAAACAAACTTGGCATGTGGTCCGTTATTCTTCTTTAACTGAGGGAGCCCGATTTAAAAGTCCACTGTATTCAGAAGAAGATCTCCATGGGCCTTGGAGCAGACCCTTAATCACAAAACAGATCTTGAAATGGAAAAAAAAAAAAAAAACCAAAAAAAATTCCAAGTGTTGTGCTTATGGGATTTCCACATTATCAAACTATTAAGGTGAAGTGGTGTCTAGGGAGGAGGCAGCATTTGAAAATTGCATACTGCCAGTGCTTTTAAAAATTTCTGCTACTACTGTGGAGGCTATGAATCTTATTACACTTGATAATTTTCCTGCATACAAATGAAAGAAACCATTGAGAGGAATCAATGAGCTGAATGGAAGTGGTTTTTTTCCTCTTAATCATCTTCCAATTTGGTGTTTTCTGAAAGTTATTCTTGTCTCTTTCTTTCTATTATCCTTAAGTGCCTGAAATTCTCTTTGATGGAAGACAGCTGCAGCCTACTGAAGTTGACGAGCCCTGGAAAAATGCATCTGACAACCAAACTCTGGAAAGATGCATCTCTAATGGCTTCTTTCAGCACAAAAGGAATCAGTGCAGCAAGGTAGGAGCTCTTGCTCAGCTGCTGCTTTCTGACACTTGGACGGCTGCTTGTGAGGTGATCTAGCCTGAAGGCATGGCAGGGAAGCCTTCAATCTTGTCAGATCCCATAAATGAAGCAGGGCTGGAACTGGTCAGTATTTGGGTGGAAAGCTAAATTTTGCAGGAGATGATGTTGAGGATTCAGTAGATGGCAGTCTTACCTCAGAGTCAGGACTGAGAAGACAGATGAGTGTGATACTGAGGGCTAGGGGTGCCATCTTTTAGAAGTGCAAAAATCAGGTACCAGGCTGAAAAAACCCTAAGGTACATTTGAGCGATCATGACCAAATGTTAACGTTCCACTGAGAAATGACATTTTGCCAGCTGCAGACGCTCTCTCCCAGTTTCAAAGGAATACTCTTATGAAGCCATGACATGATCTTTAAAGTCTCCTATCTCCCGCTCCACAGATTGCTCAACTTAATGAAAAGTGATTTAGTGTCCATGTGTATGAGACCAGAATTTCACTGTACAAGTCACTGAATACAGTGTCAGATGGGCAGCAGGTGTCACAAAAGTGACATTGAAGTATGGATTTTTTAAGTGTCAGTATTCAATCTTTCTCATATTACACAGCTAAGAGATGACTAAGCTGTGACTTTGATCATGTAATCAGAAGGAAGAGAGGTAGAAGAATTTCACTTACATCCCTGTGCAATTTATCCTGTTCTTGGGTCTGTGAAAAAGCATGCAGTCCTGAGCAGGTGGGAAATAAAAAGCTTCCCCTTCTGCAACATCATGCATGTCCTGGCTAGCTAGCAAAGTTCAACCCACGTCAGCCACGAGCTGTCTGGACCAACAGCTACACCCCATGCCCAATTTTTAATGAAAGAAGCAAACTTGCATCAAGAATCATTGTCTCTCTAATTTTCCTATCTTCACTGGCCAGACATAATGCACTATTATATCAAGTTCAAGGCACCTGTCCATGTGGGCTTTATAATACTTTCAATCACCTGGTCCTAAACATGAAATGACTTTGAGCTGCTGTCCAGCAGAACCTACACAAACAACTGGATGCTTTCCCCACATCAAACTCTAAGCAATTTTAGTAGTTCTGGATCAAGATCTTTTGATATGTTTACCAAGGTCTGATCTCTGTCGCTCTCCTTTTCTTGTCAGAGGGCTGTAAAGACTTAATCCCTGTAGCTCCAGCTCAGAGTTTGGAAGAACTACAAGCTAGGAGGATATTTTGTTTTGCCAGCATTCAATACATATTACAGGTACCCCTTTCTGTCTGGACCTATCATACAGTGTCAACCTCATCTCACACCACTTTTTCCCCCAATACAGGAAAAAAGTGTCGATGTACGTGAGTTGATACATTCATAAATACAATCATATGCAGTTACAGTGACTTAGGAAAAGCATGCATAGGTATGTAAATTTACTTAATGTCTGCACACGTATTTATGTGCTTAAATATATGCACAGTATTTTTCTTTTTCAAAATTTCTATACTTAGTTGTTTAGATTTTTTTCTCCAAGAGTAAAGAAAACAAGGCATTGAACAACAATCAGTGGAGTCAACCTGAAAAGGCATAAAAGAAGATATTTAAAAGCAGCCCTATCATGGAAAGAAAATTACTGGTTTAACCCTTTGAAGAATTTCATCCCATTCCAGAGGAATTTCACCCTACTCCATCACAGGTTTGATCTACTGTACAAAGCAATCAAGTAGTCTTTGGTACGTGGGATGAAGAAAAGGCTTCAGTAAGTGGTTTACTGAAGTTGACTCTTGCCCTTTTGCTAGCAATTTATGACATTCTCGGTGTATCACTGACAGAGTACCCAGAAAACCTCAGCTAACAAAAACAACAGCAAATGGTGCTGGTTAAATGATCAGCATATGACTGGCATGAGGAAACAGTCAAGAAATACAGAAAACAGCATTCTTGTTCACTTGTTTGGCCACCTGCAAACTACGTGTGCATATAATTATGTCAGGACCCAGCAGCCCTGTCTTTCAAAAATACACTCCAGTGTCATTAGGAACTTGTGAGTCCCAGACTCCTCTTCAGAAATGATGCTGCATTGCTTTTGATAAGCCTCTTTATCTCTTTGCTGCAGTTTAACTAGCTGTAAATGGAGAGAATATTATTTATCTACCTTAGGGGAAGGTTAGGATTCTTAACTACATAATAGACCCTAAGTGCTGTCATCAAATACACCCTTTAACTGAAAAAAAACTATGATGTTCAAGGAGTTTTAGACATTTTTTGATTTAATTCTTACAAAGACAGAAAAAAATTAACCCATTAGAAGGAGGAAAGAAAGATGGAAAGGAAACACTTCTCAGTCATTATTTTTCAATGCAAAAAAAGGGATAAAAGTTCCACAGAGCTGGCATGGATTGCAAGGGAGGGCTATTGCTAATGGCATTAGTGCACCTTATATATCTGTGGCCGTATGTACAATCAAGTACAATGCCTATTCTCAGTGAGAACAAAAAGCCCTCTACCTAGGTTTTTTCATAAAACAGAAAGCTTGTGTTCTGTGACATTTTACGTTTCTCAGCTTTAAATGAACTGCTGTTCGCTCTCTCCTGCTTTTGGCTAGCAATCAGGATTGAGCAACATTCTCCTCCTGTTTTCACTATAAGTCAACCTCGGTGACCTAGCTGCCTCATAACAAAAATCTGGATTGAACAAAGAAAGCATTTCTCATCCATTTCACATAATGCAGCACAAATGAAAGCCCTGCAAATGTTTTATTCCCCCATATTGCTTGTCACCTGTAGCTTTTCAGCAGCGCTTCATTTGTCCTCCATCCATTTCTACACAGCATCTTTATTATCATCCAGGCCCAGAAGGACAGGAACTTGCTGCTATTAAAACGTGAGAACACGTTTTGAGCTGCTTAGTGCCCATGGCAACCCGCAAACTCAACGGCAGCAAGAAGTCCACTGTCTGGATAAGCAGACCTAGGCAGCTGGGCTCAGCAGGGAACCAGCACCCAAAGCAAGACCTGCCCTCAGGCACACATCTCTCAGGCAGGTGAATCCCTGACAACGAGATGCAAAATCTTGCCGGATTTTTTTAACAGGTACTGCAGGTGTATTCCGTCATCTAAGAGTCGCAACTTAAAACAACTGCTTGTTTTTGAAAGTCAAAGATACAACCAAATTTGCGCGCAAAAAGCACACAAAATTTCCAATGGAAAACAGTTTGGAAGAATCTCTCAGTAAGCTCCTAAATGCAGCAAAACCAAGGGTGTCTCAAAGGATCGCTATCAGTGTTATTTCTGTATAGTCACTCTTCTTTCCAGGAGAAATCAGGAATTACTTCTGAAAACAATACCACTGAGTATGTTTCCTTGGCCCAATATACATTTCATTGTGTTCATTTCAACTTTTGAACATATTTTCAAGCTAACTACTGTGATATGTAGCTCTGTCCAGCTTGACCTACTCTGACCTAGCTTTTTTATTTAAATCAATGACTACCTTATTTATCAAACTGTTTCCACAGTCCTAATATGAAAAAATGGCATCATAACAACTCCGAGAGATGCTCACTTCAGTGTAACATTATACACAATCCCCTCTGCAGTTTACATATTTTGAGAAAGCCTATCTTACAAGCCAGTGAAAAGGATTTACAAGAAGATTAAAGGATAAAACTGCCAAATGCACTAAAATACATGGTCGATATGCTGCTAACCACAAATCCATAACTGTTTTGCTGATAAAGCATTGCCTAAGCTTCAGTTTGTTCAGATTGCTGCTTCAGATTCCTCATGACATGATCAGCAAAATGAGGAGAAGAAATTCTGCTATTTCTAGAAGAGATGTGTTGGCTTGCAGTCATGTCTATATAACTGATTTTCAAATTCCTCTGTTGAGCTTTGAAGTGATTAAAGGGAAATAGAATGGAATTTTCCCTTTTCGTTTTCTTCAGCACCCCTACATATGGAAAGTGTTTTGATTTCAGTACAGGTCTCACAGTTTAAGAGATTAATTCCTCCTTCTTCTGCCTAGAACTGTGTGCTCCTGAAACACCAACAGATTACTAGCTGAGCTTCCTGCCCAAGAGAAAAATGACCACGCTGAAGTGCTACTTTGCTCATAGGCATTGCAAAATCTCCACTTTCAGAGGTTTGTACAACTCAGCAAAGCGAATCCACAGTTAAACTCTGAGACCAGGTGACTTCCAGAAATCCCTTTTGTCCCCAGTTTATATGATTCTGTGACTTTGTACTTGGTCAGTGATTAAAATGTAGAAGGCACTGCTCCTGGAACTGCTATTTCTAGAGTACTCCTTTCCCACTGGAGACTTTTCAGTGAACACTTGGAATGGAAGACTATTTTATGAAGATATGTTTGGAATCCTTTGCTGTCTCATATTCTCAGAAGAAATACTATCTTGTGATGTTAGAAGAATGTATGCAAAATGAAGAAATGTGAGAGAGAACACTTTCTCCATGCTGACCAGGGCTAAGAAAATGATCTTCAGCGAGCAAAATAAGACATAACCATATGAGAGAGAGATCTGTAGTAGTCAAAAAGTCCCCTCCTTCACCACAAGCTCTTTCTCTGGCAGAAAGTAGCTGAATGAAGGCATAGAAGAATTTCTGAAAATCCTTCTAGTACCCTGAGTTCTTCATATATGTAACATAAAGAGTTTATAGGACTAGCAATCTTCAACATTATAGCAACATATTTCTTTAAAAGGACATTAAGAAAATCCAGAGCTCACAAATATTCTTAATTCAGACTCAAACATGAATATAAAATAATCCAATTTAAAGAACCACCCCAGAACACCAATATGCATGTACTAAGAAATGACAAGAGGTACCACAAATACACTGAAACCAAGGTAAACCAATAGATTATTCAGCATACTTGAATCTCCTGAGAATCTGGGCTATTAATTTCTACTCTAGCCCTACAGTTTAGTATCAAACATTCACTTAAGGAAACAGTCTATAAATAGTCATACATGTGATCACCTCAATCTCTAGACAAAAGTAAGCATTTAATACCTAAACATAAATTTATGCATGAAACTCACGTCAACTGCGCGAAGTCTGCTCAAGAAAGCATCCATATTGTAGCAACCATTAAAACTTGGTCTGTGTTAATCATCCCACCCACTGTGTAAGCAAAAGTAAAAATGACAAAAAAAATTTCACTTCTAAGTAGTTAGAATTGAGTACGCAAATATTATTGTTCAAGTTAAGCACAACAATTGAAGCATAAATCATGCTAACAGTAGACAAGACACTTTGATTTCTCTCTGGAGTATAATCTAGTTAGAAAGACATTGCTAGAAGGTAACAGTTGTGCCAAGGTACCATTTGATATCTAAATAATTGATTTGAAAGTCTGGTTAGTTGATGACTGACCATAAAAGCATCCTGTGAGCTGGCTAAAATAGTTCAAAACAGATCAGACACATATGAGATCTCTCATTAGCAATCTGTTTTTTCTGTCCCACCAGCTGGGGCAAAATTCTTTAATGCTTAAATGTACTTCATCTGAAGAAATCAAAAGAACAGCACTTCCTTTTCCAGTGCTAAAGGAAAAGAATATATGAAGGTATATAAAGGAAGCCAATTGTTAAAGCAACCTACACTGAGAGCTTTTCTCTGGAGTTAGATTAGCTCCTAGTAATAACCATACATATGTAATTGTGCAGTCTGGTGATTTTCAATCTTTCTCCATTTGCAGACCTCCTACAGGTGTTTTCCAGTGGAGACAAGTCTGTATTTCGATCAATTTTAAGTCCTGAAGTAAACTCACTTTACTTCTATCTCTGCTACAGAACATTTCGGAATTAGTTCAGTGGTACCCAGGGATCTGCACACTGTGAGCTCCATGACTACAGTGCTGCCACCATGAGTCTACTCATACTGGCATGGGCATGTCCTTGAACAGGGAACCTTCAGCTAGTTAACTGAACTCTGTTTTTATTGGGGCAACAATTACACAAGCCTTCCTCAACACACCTCACAGCTATTGAGGACAGTACTAACTAAGTCTCATAGCTTTTAGCTAGTTTTTTGTTTGGATTTTTTTTTTAAATAAAAGAAAACCAACTTTGATCAAATTTATGTGCCTTACTGTATATCTCACATCTCAGCTTTTTAATATGTATGATCATAAAAGAGGAACATAAAGGGCATTACAAATTTCACTGAAAATGTTCACTATGTACTTAGAAAAAAATAATCTCTATTATGTACAGAAATGCTTAAAAGCTTTTGCCCAAGCTATTTCTACTTTTTTTTCCCCCTTCAAAATATGATCCTCCCATTATATCCTGGGCAAGCATCTCACCTGGCCATGGATCTGAAATCAAAACTAGTCAAAGATAAATCATTAGTAATTTCCAAACCGAGGACTCTTCTTTCAGTAGTGTTTCCTCAAGAACTAGGAACACTGAATTATGTTGAAGGTAAGAAGAACTGCACTCCTTTCACTGCTCCTGGCCAGTGGTATTAAAACAGACACCTTCTTTGCATTTCAAACTTGCATTCAGAGCATGAATGCTACAGAAGTGACAGGGTACTTTGCTAAGTCAGCTCAAAGAAAGGAAGTTTGCTTCAGAAGACACTTCAAGTTTATGCCAAGAAACACTCTAATTTGTACACAATTTCCTTTTTTTCTAAGAAGAGTCTAGAAAAAGATAAAAAGGACAAAATCTGGTAGGTCTGCACATAAGTTACATTCTTTCTTTCGTGACATTCATGCAAAATCAACTCAAGCCTATTTAATGAAAATGAACAATATCAGTCCATTAGGCTACCAACTGCAAGATCACGTTTTCACAAGCGTTCGCTACCTACAAAAGTGTTCATGCACTGCTTACAAGAACAAAAACATCTTTTACGTACACAAACTAACACCTGGCTGCGCATCCTGAGGGCCGCTATCGGCTTGCAGGCATCATAAGCACACGTACTTATTCCAACGGGAGTTTGCTTTCTTGCAGCCGTGAGCATAACTTTGCCAGAAAACCTTTCGGGTTTGTCAGCCAGATACTAATGGTTCTCCCAGGGACTGCAGGATAAGCATCTTCTCTCCCGTCTTTTGACAGAGGGCTGTAATGACAAATGCCTATTTAAAGTTTGGCCTTATTTTAGAAGTTACATTGGATATAATCAGTATATATCGGTGCTACTCATGTATCCTGTTGCTACACAATCCTGTAAGAACTGATGCCTTTCATGGCTTGCTGTTTTCACAAACCATTACACAAACTTTGTGAGCAGTTTCTTTAAAAATTATGACGCTGTGGTTGAAGTCTAAATAGGCCCCGACTCTGCATAAACTGAATTTTTATCCTGTTATTTATTTATGCAGAATTTCTAACATAATCTAGTCTTTACTGTTTATTATTACTTATTCTATATCTCACAGGGCAGAGATGAGAGACCTATTTAGTTTGCTGACAGCCCAGCCCTTCAAACTCACAACCTTGAAAAATCAGACAGAGAGCTGGAAGAAAACCTTTAAAAACTTCATTATACAGACCAGAAACAGGCTCATAATCATCAAAACCTCCTAAACATTGCACAGAAATAGTAGGACCAATTTTGGTGTCAGATTTAGATGCTACTGTGTTGTCACTTAACCTTAAAGTTGTCCTGTGTTTTGAGACTGAAAAGTCTGGAACTATATCACAAAAAATAAAAGCTTCAAAATTTCATTTTAGCTTGTTCATAAATTATTACAAATACACAGAAGCAGAAAAACTACCAAATACATGAGCAAAGTTCTGAAGTGCTACACCTACTTCTAAAGATCTTCTCAACAGAACATGCTTTTGAACTACAGCCAGTGTTTCACAAAATTTATTCTAATATATTGATTTTTCAGGCCACAGCTGTTGTCCTTTGGACTTCATTTACAGCTGTCTCTTCTTTTTCTTGTAATCAATGCAACTAAAGCTACTGCAATATTTACTTCTGCCAACTTAGTTCGCACTAGTCTGTTTGCCTTTTTTCTTTCTTTGTTTGGCAAAAACATTTTATTTCTAGCTTGGCTTCAAAGTTGAATCAAAACTTTTTGGCTGTATCTCTCGTGACTACTCACTGCATGTCACTTTGACACCCTCCAAACGTGGCATTAAATTCAAAGCATGGGAGCAGGCCCAGCGCAGCCAGGACACAGTTGTACATGTGCACGTGAAACAAAGCTGTCATAAATGTCACTGCACCAGGACTCCTGGACTCGACTGAATTATTGTAATGAGCTCAGTATCAATCAAACATGCTCATCTTGTCAGGAAAAAAGCCTAGTTTCTGACTTTTAAAAATAGCTATTAATGTCAATTGTGATTCCAAGTCAATCACACCAGGAGGGCCGGGGTTGGATCTTGAAAATTGTAAGTATGACATGACAGATGGTAATTGGAGGCTTTTGTTACTTGTGCAGCAGCACCATCAGCTACTCTGCTGCCAGCATATACAAAGAGAAACACAAGCAAGGCTTTGGGTCAACATTTCATACTGAGAAGAGACACACATAGTAGTGAATGGCTATAATAAATCCCCAAAACAGTCCTGTAAGGGAATACCCCTGCTAAAACCTGTCTACATGCGGAATCAGCACTAGCTGCATCCACGTAAAAACCACTTTATCCAAATAACATGGAGCAAGAAGTCAAGCAAACAACCCTTGCCTTACATCTAGCCTTGTACTTTATATACCAAGTGGTATTTTTACTGAAGGTGCCTCTGGGAAGGACTAAGACTAAAAAGCTTTCTGTCTTCGGATGTACACCAACATAATTGAAAAGGCGTTTCACAGAAATGGCCAAACAGTACCCCTGAACAATGTGCTCTTTAAGGCATAAACATGACTTGTAAGCAGGTTAGAGAAAAGAAACACATGCCTAAAATCACTGCATTATAAAAACACTGAACAGATTTTTGGCACAGGACAATAGTCTAAATTTATATTTCATCACAGACTGCTGAACATCTAAAAAGGAAAGGGAAGGCAGGGGTAATGAGTCCTTTCAAGGGGACACATTAAAAACACAGGATCTTGTCACTGAACCAGCATCCACTGGAAAAACCACTCAAAATGGCCAAGATACAGCAACCCTTTCTCTGCTGCAAGCCAGCACACAGTTCCTGACAGAAGCCTGGCTGTCAGGCAGTATTGTAAAGGAAAGTGGCAATCAATGCATTACTCCCTACAACAAGAATGCACCTCGTGATATACAACTGGCATTTCTTCTGGCTCCCCTATCTCAGATGCTCCTGTCTTAGGAGAATGACAAGGTGATTTTCCATCAGGCTGTTGCCTCCTCTCTGTCTCCTCTCGCATGCCAATCACTGCTGCCATGAATGTCCCACTAAAACGGATGCTTGGCTTCTACCTCTGCTAATACCCCACTGACAGCCTTGCAACTCCAGAAAAGCACCAAGGAGGAAAAGTCAAATCTTTTTACTAAGCTGCTAGCCTCAATGGTGTCGCCTTTTTACACCTCATGGCGACATAATTGCTTTCACTGTCTGTACTTCTGTTACTTGGTTTTCATTTTGCCCACTGATCTATGTACAACGGCTTGTAAAGTTCACAGGTATGTAAAAAAATTATCTACAAAGCAGTCCTTCCAGAACTCCAGAAATGAAAAATCAGCCGTTTCAGGTCTTGAGGCTTAGCTCTCTCTTAAATTCGTGATGATCTACAATTCAGGCAGAACTAACACAACCCAGCTTAGAATTCCCCAACAGCACATCAAAACTTTTTCATCTTATTCTGGCACGTGCAGTTGAGAGGCAAGTCTACCACTCCTCCCTAAGTGAGGCATTTCAAGGACTGCCAATGGTTTTTTTTGCATACTCTGAAACTCTGTCCCAGCTCTCACTGAGACTGTCTGCCTTGATCTTACAGATCTTGTGCGAAGCACAGCACAAGGTTATAATTCAAGGCAGATACTGCTCAGTTGTTTAAGTCTTCTCATTAGTGTCCATCATGTGCTCTTCTCATCCTCAAAGGATGCACTACAACACTGCAGCTGCTTAAGTGGTAAATAAACAATTCTCTGTCATCCCAGTGTCCAGGATCATGCTCTCTAGTCGTTGGTACCAGCAGATAAGCAAAGCTTCCTGGAATAAGAGGTGGAACACAGAGATCATTAAAGCAAGGAAAGGTCAGTAAACAACTTGCTTTTCCTCAGACAAAACAGGTGAGAACACATAATTCCATTTTCTACATCTGTTTTTTCTCTTCAGTTTTCCAAGTGAACCCACACCAAGCTTGCACAGAAGTCAGCAATGGAGAGCGGGATCCTATTTATGAACTGCGTAGCCCATGCAGGAGGACAAGGAAAGGGACTGGCCTGCAGCCAGTGTGACTGAGCAATTTTTTTGCAGTAAAGGAGCTCAGACACCTGAAGATTATCAGCCTTTCTTTGAATTTCAAGCCTATCACAACAGATGACCTGAATTAGGACTACGCTGTTTTCCTTTTCGTGTCCTTTTTTCACTGCTTGAGGAATTGGACAGGTAAAGATAAAAGACCCCCCAGATTCAACTCTTTGTCTGGCATTGCAGGACACTGGTCAGAGCGCTAGCTCATAACCAAAACGCATTTGACAACTGCAGGTGCCCACGGCACCCGCACAAGACCTGCCCTATAAGTGAAACGTTCCAAAGTGCTGTGTGTTGAACACAACTAGAAGCAAGCAGGACTGCTGGACGTGTGCAGGCGATGACTCGCAGCACAGTAAGGGCTCGGCCTCCATTCAGAGGCACGCTGCTTCTTACTGGCTGACGTGGCGCAGATGCACTGAAGGTTCATCCCTCACTGCTTATACTTCACTTGGAAAGGTTGAGGGAGAGACCCCAAAAAGCACCAATCACTTTTTTCAAAGTCAGTCAGTTGTTTATTCCTAGAGAAAGTGCTCATCAATCTAGCTAGAAAGATTATCTAGCCTGCTCTATTTCTCATCCCACCTTAGACTAAATTCTGACTGTAAATTCAGTAGGTTACCAGATCAAAGCTCCAGCCATGACAGTGCCTAAGATTTATAATTAAATTTCCTAACCAAATCAGGCTTCCTCCCACAAAACATACAAATAACTTCCCATCCCATGATAGAATGTGTCTTCAGCTGACATCCCTAAATAAAATCAATCTACCAGCTAAGACACATTTTCAACAATTGGGGCATTTTTAACATGAAGTAATACATAGTCCAGCATTCAGAGCAAGCTTTCTTTAGGCAGCAACCCAACTCAAACAATTTTCTTTGCTTTTCATTTTAACCAGCATACAGATCTCTCCATTCCAGCCATGCTGCAAATAAAATACTATTTTTTTCCAGAGGAACACTATTCATACAGTATTTCCAATTTTGCAAGAATAAGGATGTAAGAGGTGCCAAATTAACCCAGAACCCCCTATTCCTGCTGACTGTTTGAGAGAGCCAATTTGGCTTTCTGAACTTAACCAAACTTCCTTCCTTTAACACTGTCTTTGGCTGACCATACTGGAAATAGCTATTTAACAATAAGCTTAGTGTAATTCCCCTGAAGGAACAAGGCCCAGATTTTTCAAGTGATTTGGCTTTATTTATTACCAAAGCTGAGATCATTTTCAAATCACCCAAATCAGCCTCTTTAGCACAAACTGGCTTGTTTTTCTTGCTATGTAAGATTTGAATTTGACATTTCCTTTCCGTAAAATTCTGCGCTACACACACTTGTGTGAGGGGAGCTGTAAGAAATGTCGCAATTTCATCCTACAATTTTAACCTATGAGTGATGTGGTTTTTTTAAAAAATAGCTAAAAAAGTGAAATGCCTGAATCAATTTACTGTGAAAAGTTGCCGTGGATGTGGAGAAATAAAAGGAGGGAGAAGGGGGCTGATGTCAGTTTGATAATACAGTTGCTAGAAGAAAACATGTTTTACATGGATAGTAAGGGTCATCCATAAAAATCATGGCCATCATAAAACGCTGTTACAACATACATGTGACACACTAGCTAAGGTAGGAGTGTTGGGTTTTTAACTGCACCATGAAATATGACACTTCCTAATGGTTTATGTCAGTTAACAGTGGCAGGGCCATGTTTATTGTGTGTCTGTTTGGTTGCAATAAAAACATTTGAGATCCACTTCGTTATTTAAGTTGTACATCTGAGTTGTTCAGAGCTGCAATAGGGTTTAAGATGTGCAGCTGGGCTGTGACAGTCATTGTGGGATTTTCCACTTCTCCTTGTAAAAATCTGGTGTGATGACATGGCTGAATCACAGTCAGCTTTCAGTTGATCTTCAGACAGATTCGTCTGGCTGGATGTGTGATAAATTAATAAATACATGCATAAACAAATAAAACAAACGTTCCAGAAATATGTGGGGGGGAAAGGAAAAAGTTGTCTGTTAGAAAGTTAATGTATAGCCCAGGCAGCAAGAGCAGACTGACAGGAGGACAGGTCAGTGTACAGTTGCTACCTCAAAAAATGAACAGAAATCAGTATCTCAGTCCTCCTGACTCAAAGCCATGCTGATCCACTGGCACAGCTGTAATTAGATATTTATTAGCACGCTTCCTGGAATCGTCTAACCTTGATGGAAATGGTATTGTACTGTTATTAGGAAGTAAGCCAAACATGTGAAGTGTATTTTTCCACAGGTTAAGGATGATGCCAGTTTTACCAAATACTTTTCAAATCAGTTCAGATCCGTTCACAATGACAAAACACTGAAAAAAAGCCTGACCTCTCCCTTCCTTCATAGGAAGGCATCAAAGCCAAAAATTCAAATGGGAGCCAGTTCCTTTTGGACAATGGTTTTTGGGAATTCTGCAACACTTCTACAAACAAAATAATAAAAAAAATAATTCGCAGCTTAAGAGCTACAAAGTAAATCTATTAAGTTCGAAGAAAACAAGAAGTGAAGCTTCCTACGCTTGGACAAAAGAGGGAACACAGTGAAGTGACCTTCACTGTACAGAGAAAAAAAAAAGTATCATTATGGAAAAGACAGTCTGTTGTAAAGAGTTAAACGAATAACCAAATGTACAGTCAATAGCTAAGGAAGAAAATTGGGAATGATACTTCAAAAAGCAGCCATTCCACCAAATTGCTTAAAAAAGCAGTAATTTCACTGGTAGCCTGTTTCCTGAACAGTACTTTTCTTTCCCCTCTGCCTTTATCTCAGAAAAGCTCCCCACCCACTCCAATGTCTTCCTGGGTAAGAGAAGCCTGTGCTGTGGCTCACTTAGAGCTATGAACCAGACAGACTGGCCAGCTGGCTTCTGCCAGACCGAGCCTAGAACACACAAGCTAAGGATATTAATTCATTCTTTCCTTTCCAACCAGTCATGAAGGATGTTATATTATTTTTATAGGGTTTTTTCCCCCCCGCTGAATTTTTGGGAGGGAAAATAAACTGGGAGTAAGATGAATAGTTTGTCGTGCTTAAGCACGGCAGAGTAATGAGACAGACTGAAGATCACCGGCTTCAGTTCAGTTGCGTGGCTCACGCAAATTAATCCTTTAAATAGCCCTGAACACACAGCATATGTCTAACATACCCCAACAAACCATCACACGGCCACTGAACATACAATAGCTCCAGCTGCTGCTCCTGTGACATCAAAGTTGCCAAGGGCATGCCAAATGGGCACTTGGAGGATTGGCCAGCACTTCTGGAGAGAGCATTAACTGCTCACCAGAGTGCATGGATTTCATGAGCTTAATAAGTACAGAAGAATCTGACAAAGGGATCCAAACGATTCAGGTTATATGAGCCCCAGAACAGCACAAGATACTGACAGGTAAATCTTCTTAGTAGAATCACTTTCTGGTATTAGGGAAGCATGCATTAGAAAACAAAATACTTGTATTATCACCACTGAACTCTCTCCATTTGCTCTCTGTCTCCATACCATGGGAAACAGGGACAGAACAAGCCCTTGGGACACAGAGTAAGTGCTCTCCTTCCAGTGATACAAATAAAACCATGAGAAACTATATCCAGCAACAATGTCTTTTACACCAGGCTTTCTCACCTCCCTCTGATACCCAGGCAATAAGGCTCTTACCTTCTGTGCCATAGACTACATTGGTCCCCAAGAAGCCTTGTACCTGGGAGTTATGAAGGTAATTTAAAGCTTTGTTTAGGTACCTTTACCTAACAACTCCAGTGGACCACATGGTTTCTTTCACTGCTTGGGCCCTGAATTAAGAGCCTGAAAAAATTCTGTTCTGCCAGTCTTATGCTCATCCACCAAAAAAACCCACATGCAGGTCCTTCCTCTGCAGAGCATTAACACCTGCTTTAGCAGCAAACAAGCATTCAAAATGAATGCTAAAAGCCACTAGGTTTTCGTAGTGCTGGACAAGACGCTTATCCCTTCATATTTTAATCTAAAATAAGAGCCTAGATAACAGGAGAAAAGTATTTGAAACGATGACTGCCCGGAGATGTTATTAACTGGTTTTCAAACTTCTCTATGAGAGAAGTAGCAAAGATCGCAGCAAAGCAATGTCTAAAAGCCTAGACTTGAGGAGCATTCAATCTTTCTCACTAGCAGCAGCCTACTACCTTTCAGACTGTCTCTGCTCAAAGATAAGCAGTCAAGCATATGAAAAGAAGGTCTGCTTGACCACTGTGTGTTTTACAGCATTATTTGTACAACTCCTTCTCAGTAGAATTATCTTAGCATGAGACTGGCATAACACAGTGTCTAATCAGCCTTATTATCCTAAATTTTCAATTGTTTCCTGGTAAGCTGCATTTATGTCTTAGCTGATTATCCACTTAAACTATCAAGTACCAATTATAAAATGCAGTAACATTAACGTCACAAATGCCTGAATTCAGAGAGAAGCAATCTCAGATCATTTTTGGGATAATAAGTTGCACTACTGAGGCAGCAGACCTCAGTATGAAATGCCTGTCTCTCTGACTTTAAATAAATAAATAAATAAAATATTTTGGTGTACAAATTACTCATTCCTAAATAAGACTTTAGTTAGAAATAAACCACGGTATAAGTCTGCTTACAGCATTGCTGCAAACAGGCATTAGGATCACAGTCACATAACAGTATTGGCAAGTGCAATTCCTTGTGCAGTCAAAAGAAAAGTGCCTCTTCTAAGCTTTGTTTTATGGCTGGTCCTCATGGAATAAAGTCCCAAAAATCTTGATTTCCTCAAGTAGGGAGTTCTGAAAAATTGAAGCAATTCTGTGGGAGACTTGAAACCTGTCCCTGTTCACTTTGCCAATTGACTCCTCATGCTCAAACAAACTGCAGACATTCAGAAGCAAAACTTCTTCAAAACATTTTCTCAGTTCCTGAAGGTGGGGTAAAGTCAATCCAAAATACTTTGGGTGTCAAGAACTGTTAAGATCAATGTGTCACACTGCCTGTGTCTAAACCTTTCACTACCGCTCCAGTGTCCTCTTTCCAACCCTTTCCATACCCTTCAGAAGCCAACCTGTTGCACCATGAACACTAGAAATTAATCATGTAGGAATAGATACATTTCGGGAAGAATTTGTAACAGAAAGTTAGAACTCTGTTTTCACTAAGACATCACTTTCTGCCTAAATGGTAACTCTTTCTCAAAGGCACTTTCCACGCCTTCCCTCCGCCCTTGCATGGCAAGAGAAGTTCTCAGCCTTGATCTCCAGTACATGAGAAGAGAGAGATAACCCTAAGAGACATACACTGAGGCCTTGGGAAGGAGGGGGAGAAACAGAAAGGATAAAAAGGGCTCTGAGGGGGTGGGAACTTGCCTTTCGTTCCCTGAGGCCCGGTTTTTGTGTTCTGGCCTTCTAAATAAACTTTTTTTTTTTTATTCTATCCGCTGCCTTGGCATTTCTGGGGATACCTGCATATCTTACCGTGCAATCATCAAGGCTTTTAAATGATTCAAAGGCTCACTGTTCTGGTTTTGACAATTCCCAGACACACTTTGGGAGTTAGCAAGGTACAAATACCACCCCAAGCATGCAGTTTACATTGTAAAAAAAGTTTCATTTTGCAGGGATGAGCTGGATGTAGCTAACTGTTCTCAGGGCCTGAGGGTGACCCTGAGCATGCTAGCCATATTTAATTTATTAGTGTTGATGCAGCCACACTGGCTAGGCAAAATAAATACCTTCTAGCTACAACACTGTAGCTTCTCCCTTGCCACATGGCCTAATCACAAAATCAGAGAATTAGGGGATTGGAAGGGACCTTAAAGATCATCTAATCTCAATCCTCTCCTACCACGGGCAGGGACACCTCCCACTAGGCCAGGCTGCTTATCCAACCTGACCTTGAACACTCCCAGGGATGGGGCATCCACACCCTGCCTGGGCAACAAGTTCCAATGTCTCACCACTCTCACAGTAAAGAATCTCTTCCTAAAATCCAACCTAAATTTCTCCTCTTTCAATCTGTACCCATGTACTAATGGCACAGGACACCTTGTGGCTCCATCCCGAACGTCCAAGAACAAACACGAATCAAAGTACTTAAGAGGTCTGAGTGCCTTCAGATGTAGAAACCTGGGTCTTTTAGCTCAGTGTGAAAAGGCCAAAGGTTTTTCCCCAGTAGTCAGCAGCTCACCATGGGCCATTCAGCAGAGGGAAGGCTCTGTCTGGGAAGGCTGGTGTCTAGTGCACTTTCAAGCTCTGCCCACCTTTTTCTTAGGTCCCCAGCTGTCTTCCTTTTACTGCATATTACTTTGACAACATTACTTATCTTTCTCTGACAAACACTGCTCCCTTGTATCTTCATGGCTTTTTAGCTTCCCCTTCGTGCCTTCTGTTACCTCTTTCCTGCCTCCCTGCTGACACACACCAATAGGCTTCTCTGTCAATGGTGCAGCAAAAAATTATTTAAGGGAATTATTTCCCTTCTTGCCTTCTACTCTATCGGAACACTACTGCTGGAACAAGGACAGCTGAAATTGAGGAAAGAGGAGGAAAAGGAATCTAAAAGAAAAATGCACAAGACACAAAGCAAGGGGCATGAATCCTACCGAGCTGTGGAAGAGCAGGTTGGTGTTATTTTTTGCCAATCACTTAACAGTTTTTAGGACAGAGTTATTAAACGGTTTAAAAATTGAGCAATTTGCAAACGGAACTGATGAGCCATAGGAGAAGCAAGTGTTCAGAGAAGAGATGCTATAATCATCTAAAAAGTGCCACCCTGAAGCTGACCAGTGAACCATGTACCCGGTGCTTGTCTTCAAGGACCAGCATGCGTGAAAAAGCCTTCCATTTCCCCTCAGGATGTAATTCCTGGGTATGGAAATTCTTTCATTTTAAAATGTCAGCGCCTTAACACTGCGTAAATAGCTAGGGCTCCAGAGGAGAGAAAGAATGCATTTTGGTTCTAATGACAGGGTAAGAGTACAAAAGGAATTAAAAAACCTCAACAAATGATCATTTCTCCCCACACTCCTGCCTCTTTCCAAGTTTCATATGACCCCACATTTGTTGACAGGCCAAAGTAACATATAGCAAATGTATGAAAATACTTGAGGAATTACTTAACAGCTCCCAGGGGATTTCATCCTTTCCACGGTGGCAGTAATGCTGTGCTCTGTAACAGCACTAGGCTGAGGTGCATGTCTACATTTATTTCTACATCTGTACCCATCTACATAGAAATCTTTTCATTCAAGTTTTCCAGAGCATTTTACAAATGATCTGCAGAAACCTTTATTAAATCAGGTAACATAACCTTCTTATGGATGGGCATACCGAAGAGCAAAGGTACTTTGAGTCACAGAGCAAACCAGTCGAACTGACAAAACCAGTCAATCAGCTGTGAAGTTGGGAACTCTGACCCCATCCCTTCCACTTGCTAAGGCTGCCAAGCCACATGCACATCCCTCAGTCCTATTTATTTCGCCTTCCCCTTTCCCCTTCATCTTCTTATTTCATCAATAAAGTGCTTTTGTCAGCACAAACCCTTAATGATGACAACAAATGTGACTGAATATCTGGTTTCAAAACCAAGGATAAACCATTTGCCTTTGTTTTAATCCTACTGAGATAATTAGGTTGCCAGAACTGAAAAGGATGGGCAAGCAGCTTCACTTCCATAGGGTCAGGAAGAGCAAAATTCAGGACCTGTTAATCAAGCAAGATAAATGCTGGATTGTACATACCTGAGTCATCACTTATGGCAGCCAGTTTAAGTGACAATAGGAGCTACAGAGACTCAAGTTTTATAACTTCTTCAATATGTTTCCTCTATTAAATAAGAGAAGAGAGGACAAAAACTTTCCACTTGAAGAAGGAGCTCACTTGAAACACTTACATGCTAGAAATTATTTCTGGAGGACATTGAGTGTAATTTTGGAAAAAGTAAAGGAACCTTTCTAAAACTAGTCTTTTAAATACAAATTAAAGGTTTACTTGAGGAATAAGTCTGGTAGACTGCAGAAAAAAAGAGAGGAAAAATAAAAAGTTATACCTGGATTAAGATGACTTTATATGAATAGGCTGGACTGCTAATTCTTTCATGTAGATTAAGAGTTATAAAATGGGAAAAGACTCATACTACAGATCAGTTGACCTTCAAGAAGAAACACCTCTAGCTTTCTGGCCCTTATAAGTCAAAGGGTAATATTCTTTCTTTTCCAATTTCACTACTCAGCCATTAAGGTTCATAAACTGCTCCATTATTACACGGAATACATAGGTTCATCTTGATCAACTCGGCAAATGTCATTCTACATTGACGAACTGCTTCCTGCAACAGAGAATGAGCCTCTTATTGAAACTCACGTAAGAACCTGAACCTTACCAAGAGAGAAGGAAGAAATTATGGGCAATCTGTCCTTCAAGTTACCAAAAAGGGTAATGGGCAATGCAATGGAAAATACGACACCAGGAACAATCCTGATTTGGCATGGCAATAAATCAAGTCATCTATCATCTTTTTCATCATCTCCTGTTGGATTATGTGACTTGAAAGACAGTATAAATACACTGTAATTATTAATTGGAAAAAAAAAAAAGCTCTGAAACTATGGGTATTTCATTTCATAGATCAGTACAGGTAAGTTATTTGGAAACCTGATTCTGGTATTTCTGTTCATACCACATAGTGAGCTCACCAAAACTGACCTACTGTAATAAATGTGAGAGAGTATCTGAGAGGACACTGGCTTAAGCACATAGCTGTGAAATTACATGGTCCTGAATCAAGCATAAGTAACAGAAAATTGTCTGGTTTTTAAGGTAATTTATTATCACATGTCTATGGCATTCTGCAGTGAGTATTATATTTTTAATTATATCTTCACTAAATAAACGAGAATAAAAATCTTTATAGTTGAATTTTCCCTTCCAAAGAAGGCAAAGGAGTAGAGATAAAAGCTGTGGAGAGGACAAACCAGCACTTGTCATTCATCCTGAACATCCTGGAGTGTTCATTGATTTGTCTGATCTGAAGGAGACTGTATTGTGTCAGCCTTTTAAATACACAAAAGTAATGCTGAAATCAAAGGATGGTGTTTTTCAGAAGACTATAAAAATATGGTAACATAACTCTGTACTACTGCAAAAACGACAGAAGAAACTCTGAGTTTGGGCAAAATAAAAATAATATAACCTCTGAGAGAAGAATTCCAACCAAAGACACTGTGCAAAAACATTGCAGGTAAAAATATGATCACTAATAGCACAGGACCAAAATCTCTCACGTTGACTCATGAGTAAATAGTAGAGAAAGTATCTGATTCATGTTTATTCAAGTAGTTCCAAACCAAAAACAACAAAAAAAGCTGCTGTATCTTGATGAATGACACCTTCTGGACAAGTGCATTTTACAACAGCTCTATCCACACTTTGGGTTACCACCATTTGGGAGACAAGAAACCAATATCATGTCCAACAAAAGTCACGCCTACTTCAGTGATCTCTAGGGTCACTGCAAGGCCCCACAGTTTCTAATTAGTCCTATTTCCTTTCTATCAAATCTTTATCATTTTCCTGGGATCAGTCCTGTCCAAATCATTGAAAACAACTGCACAAAAACACAGAACACCATTTCAACCATCAAGTCAACAGAAAATTTACTTTTAATTTCACTTAGAGATCTCCCATGCTTTTCAAAAACAGACGAACAAATTACTGAAGATTGCCTTGTACTAGGTAGGGACCAGATTATCCTCCAGTAGAAAATGCTGCATAAATGGGAGAAAATGCCCCTATGGATTCCTTTGAGGTGATACCTCCAATACTGGTTAAAGACAAAAAACTCCAAACCCAACCAACCAAATAAAAAACAAACAAAAAACCACAATCAAAACCCCAAACAAATGGCAACTTCAAAATAAATAAACCACAGTTCAAAATAGAGAAGCAGACAGGGCAAATAAATTCAGCCATAAGACAGGTCCCAGAAACCAGTGAACAAACACGCATAGATCCTGTATCTCTGTAAAAGTTCTTGCCCCTACCCACACAGCAGTATGGTATCAGCTGATTTTTCTGTTACTGAACAGTATTTGTGGTCAGTGTGTTATTTTGGAGTAGTCAGCATGTTACTTTGGATGATGATGGCGTTGCAGCAAATCAGAGGGCAAGCCCTCTCAAAACAAACCAAACCTAAGCTTTCATTAGCTACTTTTCTCATCACATCGTATGATGCAGATCTGAACAGACCCTACCTCTGCAGCTAGTTACTGTATTTAGAAAGAGTCTGCGGTGCCAGAATGCAAAGTGGTGGATTACTTCTGACCTTTACCGAGTTACATGTATATCCAGCTGTCAGCTACAGATGGCAAGCTCCTGTGATAAGAAATCAGCTTTAGCAGTCCTTTGGTGATCACATTTTGCAAGTTTTGCTGCAGCTATAATGCAAAAATTATTATAGAATATAACCCCCCCCATATTATACTTCACACAATAATACAAATAATATTAGATTGGAGTTGTGCAGCCTCTCTAAACAGTGAGAATCTTGGCTTTTAACACAAAAAAAATCGGGGATCCTGGCACAGGGATATGAGAGAAACAAAAAATGGTTGTGTTTTGGTTGATTTTCAACAAACTAAACTAACAGAACTAAATTGCTGCCTTGTACATCAGTTAAGTGCATTCTATTCCAAAAAGGTGCCTGAATGTTGTCAATTTTCATTCACTATTGATTACACTGCAAGTAGTTCAGTCTCATTCCTTTTATATCTAACTTAAAAAGAAAGACAGTGCCAATGCCCTACGGAAGAGATGTATGACTTGGAATTCCCCTTCACTTAAAATTTGATTTAGTGCCTCTGCAACAAAGGTAGAAAGAAGGTGGGTTAAGGCAAATACACAGAAGGTCCTAAGGAAGGAAACCCTGCCCAGTGATGAAATCACTCTCCCAGGAACTGAGACCTATGACTTCTATTCTTGGCATTCCTGTTATCATAGTATTGAGAACCTGGGAGGAGGAGATGTGACATATTCCATGATTTTATCCAACACTACACTTCCACTCATAAACAGCTGTACTAATTACAATATAACTACTCACAGAGCACTGCCTAACACAGGTCAGATACTGCCTCAGAAGGGTATTCAGAAGTTTCATTACTGCACACAGAACACTTGGAAAGCCTGAGACTAGATCACTGCATCATCACAAGGTGCACAGAGCACAGCTGCAGAGCACTAACACTGGAATTTTGAAGAAAAATAGTGAGTGATCCCATTGTTGCCACAGATCTGAGTATTTGTCACAACCAACTAATGTATTTCATATGAGACAGGGAAAATGAAGGCAATTCAGCACAACATGAGGTTAAACTGGAGATAAAAAGCATTGAAAAAAGTCTACGGAAAAATTCTCACAGCTACCATCCTGCAATGTTTCCGTGAATTCTCTCCTCACATAGAAACTTACAACTAGCTACCCCGAGGGTAGCTACCCATGTCAGATTTCAGGATATTAGATTTAACATACAGCTTATGTTACTTGCGCGGAGTGTGAAAATCTCCCCACCCCCTCAACACCTTCCCCAGCTCCCTCTCCCAAGCTCCTGCCTCGGCACCAACCCTCCACGGCTGTGCTATCAGACTGAGTGCTAGACTGGTTTTGTACTATTGGTTGCTGATACCTAAAATGTAAGACAAAGTCACAGCTGGCAACCTTGTATCCAAACCTAATTCTAACCCTGTACACAATGGTTCTTGAAAACTAAGCACATATTTTGGGAAGCAGCCAATTATTTAACCGTAGACACAAACCTTTACCCTTTCATATTCTAAGAGTTTGCACATTTCCCATGAAACAGCTTTCATCTACAAATCTTAAAGCACTTCCCAAACATATCTCTGGGCTGCAACACCACACATTCCATGGTAAATACACCATTTAGTCTAAGATTTTTTTGTATTATATCTATATATATGGGGATAGGTTCTAATAGTAGCTTTAAATCAGTAAAGGCTAGCTGTCTAGCCCTTCCAATAATTACACTGAGCAACAATCTGTGTTTGGGTTTTTTTAAGATTCTAAAAGCTTTTTAAATTTGTTCATTTACCAGCTTGTTACACAGGAAACTTGACAAATGCAGCAGAAACATTCTCCTCATCTACAGTTATTACTTTCACTATGAAAAATTACAATGGATCTTTGTTACAAACACAAATTTATATACAAATTATATTTGTTTAAAACACATTTTCCCACATTCCTCTTTGCTCTACTGAAACAGAAGCACACATTACTTTTTGCAGTTTTGAGGGGAAAGATCTCAGGAAACTAGGCAGGATGGCTTCTTCTATACCTGGATGGTTTTACTGATCAGTGTAGAGAGTCTTCATATGCTAGGAAAATTTTTAAGAAATGTTTTTAAGGAACTCTTACAGGTTTCATCACACCACCTTCCTGTGCTTTTTCTACTTGTGCAGGAGAAAAATCACGACACTTCTTTCTCAGCAGCTCCTTATGTGAAGAGAGAAAGAAGGGCTATTTCATTAGGACTGCTTTGCTCTGATCTGCCATGTGTACAGCACATCACTCCTCTGTTTTGGTCTTTTATTCCTGAGGTTACTTTAAAATACGTGGTGCCACTTATATCAGAGAAAAATCAGGCGTTAGGATTTCTTAACCTACTGCTGTATGAGTTATTGAAAATTACCACCTCTATTTGTTGTCAAAATTTCTTTAAGAGGTTCTGAATTTCCTTCGGTCCTCCAAGCCTGAAAGTCAGGTGTCCTTCAACTTGAATCATGGGAGCAGCAACATTAAATTAAAAAAGAATCTGGATGGAACAAGACTGGAAACTCTTAGGAGATACCCAACAGAAATTCATTGGGAAGTTATAAACAAGTGTGTGAAGAGCTCAAAGCATGATTTTAATATATATACACATAACTGATGCTGCAAAGGAGAGGGATGATGCCTAATAAGTTTAGCACAAGACTATAGGCATGCTAGCATAATTTCCTTGCAGGTTAAAAGACACCATGTAAATCTATTTGATATGAAGTTAGATAAGACAAACAAAAGCTACCCACTAGGATGAAAATGTGTTTGATTTTTGTGTGTGACTGAGAAGCAGAATGCTTCTACTTTTCCAGAGAGCAAAAGTTCAAGGATGAGACAGTCCCAGGAGGGAAACACAAAGAAGATCCCACTTAGTGTAAAGCTGGATAAAAACAGATTGATCATCCGCAAGTAGACAACTAAAATTAACCTGGAAAGATGCAGTAAGATGAAGGAAGAATTTCAAGAGCCTAAGGGGAAGAGTGGAAGACGTCACACTCTCCAAACGGGGAAAATCAAAGTCTTACCTTCATGACAGATGAAGGTGTCAACTACTACTAAGAAACAGAAAACTGAAGAATACAGTATTATTAAATTGCCAAAGAAAGTGCAAAATAATAGTGTGAGGGTTCCTGCCACTTGGTACCTGACAACTTCCATTCTGAAAGCTATTAGGTTGTATGGCAGAATCAGGAAATAAAGTAAACAATGTCTGCCTAAGACAACATCATATTAAGAGACATTCTTCTCAAAGACATGAAGAAGGCATCTCAAAAAGAAAAGCAACAATTGCAAATTAATATATCTATTGTGATAGGTAAAACACCCTTCAATTTAAAGAAAAGCCCTGAGAATAAGATTTTACGTGCACCATTTTTGGTGAACAGTGGTCTTTACCACAAGAGCAGGTAATAGACCAAATCAGAAAGAAGAATAGAACACGGTGACTCTGAAGTCATTCCTAGCTTTGAAAGTCTCTTCTGGAGAATGGTGTGGAAAAAACAAAAAAGATTCAGCATAAAAGGCAGACCAGCTGACCTACCTGAAGTTTATAGACAATATATCCTACCTCCAAGATTTGACTAAGCTGAGCAAGAAAAGCCAGCAGAAGATGCAGCTAAATGAGCAAGAAGGACAATTCTTCAGAGTGTTCAGAAAAAGAACTAGGGCAAAGAATACAACTTTCAGAAAAGCACCAATCTTTTCTCTGAATAGCTACACAAGAGAACAAGAGTTATGTCACCGATACATACAAAAGACAACACAAAAGAGGATTTAGTATATTAAATACTTGTTTGGTAGCTCACTAGGATGCCTGGACAATGCTGCCTGCTGATTATGTCGTTCAAACTAAACCAAAGTCATGTACTAGCAGTAGTCTGCATTTTCAGCAATCTGGATCTTCAGCAACTGCACATATATTCCTTCCCTCCCACATTTCATTCCCAAAGTCTAAGGAAACTAGTGCTACTACTCCATTTAACCAAAGGAAAGATTTAAGGTGGATGAATTAGGAAATGAGCTAAAGCCATGCAAAAAAACACCCAACTAGATCCTGTGGGTAAGGCCATACTCTTGTCTCGCTTTCTACAAAAAACCACCACCATTCCTTCTTCTGACTAGATCTGTAGTCTATCATATGTATCAGTTTCCCATGCCTACACACATTTAGAAAGAAGTCAACAATTTAAGTCTGAATCCCACACTGAAATGCACGAAAGTGGGCTTTTACAGAACGTTTAGAAGTCAAAATCTTTCCCCACGTTTTAAGCACCTAGATTCAACAACTCAGCAGTCAGCCAGCTCTTCACAGCTTTAAACATCCCCAGTATGTGCTAAAGAGGATGCTGGCTTTCACTTGTGAAACTTCACTTGATGTGCTTCTGCCTTCCTACTTGCAGGCACTCCTTTGACATTTTAGCACTGCTGCTGGGGCACTACATGCTGAAAGACAGTTTTTTTAAAAGAACATTACTTTGCATTTGTTTTTACAAAGGCTGGTTCTTAAGCAGTTTAACAACCAACTAAGTCTAAACAATTAGCACACGCAGGTAAGTGAGGAAAAAAAAAAACACCAAAAAACAAAAAGACCCCAACAAAACCGGAAACAAAAAGGAAGGTTATATCACAAAGAGAGCTTTAAAAATTCACTTTTAGTAATTTAACATGTAATTAATACCACAGATACAAAAACAAGTACACCAGTCATATTGTATACATTTTCTATACTGACTTAACCTCCTGTATGAGGATCTTCATTTACAGGAACCTCTTTAGCACAACAAGATGATGCTGTCTCAGCTGCAACCTCACCTTAGCAGACAGATTAGTTTAAAAGTTCAGTTTGGCCTCCTTCTTGTAAGAAGCTGAATTCCAAAACTGAGTCTCTCTTGAGTTTCTATAGTTCTCTGTACTCCATTTACTATTTTCGGTTCTCTTCCTGGAGAGCAAATAGTTGAACTGAAGCGTGACCTTTTTACTCACTTTAAATATGACCCAGAAATGCACAGCTGAAATTTAACAGACTGATCCTTAATCTAACTGAGGATAGGCCCACTCATTCTGCAGAAAGATCAGCCCACGGATGTAAGAGCATTGAGTGAACAGCCAGGTCTGGTGCTTAGTTTTAGAAGTGGAATTTAGATCTCTGCTTTGCCGTGACCCTGGGCTAATCTCAGTGG
Source organism: Pseudotriccus pelzelni (assembly GCA_035584735.1). Taxonomy (NCBI): domain Eukaryota; kingdom Metazoa; phylum Chordata; class Aves; order Passeriformes; family Tyrannidae; genus Pseudotriccus; species Pseudotriccus pelzelni. The sequence goes on along the minus strand of JAWMRA010000078.1, from coordinate 42,791,423 downwards.
CCATCTGTATGGGGGGGGGGGTGGGATAAGGGCATTTCCCCACCCCACAGAGCTGATACGAGGCTGTCCTCAAAACTAAGGCTCCTTGTGCATTGTGAGGATCCTGAGGCTAAACAAGTAGACATCTAAGAGTATCCCAGTTTTCATTTCTATGTTTGGTGAGAAACCAGAGGAAGCACTACACGTGCTGCATAACCAGGTTCCTGCTTCTTTCTTTCTGCAGTACTGACGGACCCTCTCAGATGAGTCTCATAGCAAGTTTATCCTTTTATCAGATTCCCCAGTCTGATTTCACACAGTTTACTTTCATACCAGATATTGAACAAGAGGTTCATACTCCCAAACTTCCTCCACTTACTGATGAATTCCCCACCACACTTGGCAGCATTTAACTGCACCCACAGAACTTTTCATCCTCACTATACATGGTAGTCTCTTACCACCCCAAAAGATATGTTATTGTTTTCTGTTAGAAACAGTAATCAGATTTGTCAGGGCCAAATCATCGAGTGAATTATGCATATTCAATGGCATCAATGTGAATGAAATGTTATCAAAACAACTGTATTTTCCATCTAATCGTCAAGAAATAATTGCCACATCTCACATGCTGCTTGAATAGATGACTAAGTAGCAACAAGTGTTTAGGTATTCTTTACTGATGAATACTGAATACTCTCCTTGCAGAAACAAATTAAAGTTGTAATAATTCCCACATCAAAACTAGAAGAAATGCATTCTTTTTGATTGTTTAGACTCTGATCTTGCTTCATAACCTTTTCCTTTTGATGGGTTTTGAATACAGTATTCTGTGACTAGCATCCGATGTAAGTAGCAATAAATAGAGGCAAGAACAAACACACCTTATTACCAGGTGGCTCTGCTGTTACTTCTATATCTTAATGTCTGCTTTAGGAGGGCTAACTCCTGAAGCTAACTCCTTCAGGATTTAGCTCATAAAGGATCAGTGGCTTCTAGCATGCTCTTGAGCAGCAACAGGGGAAAAACCTTGGATTGCTAGCTGCTATCTCACCTTTTTACTTCAGGCACCGCTGGGAAACACTGCAAGGCAGAACTTACCATCAGGGACAAGGGATCAAGAGAGCTGAAATTAGAAAAGACAGTTTGGCTGCTTTCAGTTCAAGTGGAAGTATTATAAAAAAGTCTTCCGAATTATGTCACACAGGGCAAGTGTCACTGCAGTTAGTGAGAACTTACTGTGCCAGCAAATGTCAGGACAAATTACACAGCAGGACAGGCGAGCTGTATGTCACATTCACGTCCGAAAGGAAAAGGCTTTCCCCCCACTGCCAAGGAGCTGCTCCCATTTCCAAGCGGATTTAAATCAAACTGCTCTTATTCAAATCGAAACCGTGTAGAGGGAGTACTATAGTGATGTGATGGGCAATTCTTCGGATCCTTCCCCACTTGCATGGATGAAACGCTTTGATTCTCCACCACCTTAGCACACAATCACCTCCAGGCTATAGAGTTGTGTATGTAAATGGCTGCCTGCAGGTCCCTGAAGCCACTGCTTACCATGCTGAGGAAAAATGTCTCACTGTCCCCGTGCTACTGGGTCATACCCATCTAATCTTTCTCGCCTCTTTGATCATATATTCTGTGCGGAAGGCTGCATTTGCAATTTATGTGGGGACTCAGCACAGAACACGGCACAACTGAGGCCTCATCAAGGCCTGAGATCCCTTAGCACTACTAGAAAAGTGAATAATAGGAACATAAAATTCAGTGCACCAGAAAGGAGAAAGACAGGACTAAGCCTAAACAAAATAAACTTATTTTATTTAACTATAAGGAAATCTTTCACTGAACTGTGAACTTCTAGCAAAGTCAACTCATTTTGATTCAGCTATTCTGAAGCCTGAAAATAAATGTGTCAATTATAAATTACCAGTGCTTCAATATAGAGAAAAAAAACACATCCCTATGTTCTGCAGTGAAAGAAAGAAAAAGAAAAAAACAAAACCCCACAACAACAAAAACAAAAAACCCCTACACAACTAAACATGAGTTACAAAAAATTTGGAGAAGCTGAAGAAAATTTTTATTCAGTTTTGAACTTTTCTAATCCATGATTTCCCAGAGGTTTTCAGGTGCTTTTCTTAAGGCCTTCATTTAAAACTCAGATTGCTGAAAAATGTTAACTGAAATTCACATAACTTCTGTTAATATCAGAATAACTGTGTTGGGCATAAACCAGGAAGTAGCTTGTTCCTTCAATTCCTAAGCTTTGTTTGGCGTTTCAATCATTTCTCAGCCGAAAAAAAGGTAAACACACCCAGAAGGCTATCAAGAATCAGGCCCACAAATAAAATACAATATAAAAGCACAGGAATCCAGAGTCTGGCTTTGAGTTAAGCCACTATTACCTCCAGTTATTTATTCTACCCTGCAGCCTCAGGCTACCATCCCAAATAGTCACTATACCATCCCCAAGAGTCACTATAGAAGACCATCTCAGGTGCTTTAAAGCACTGAAGGAGCAATGAAGTTTTAAGTGAAGACCAAGACAGAAGTAGCTGGGTTGCAAGCTCACATTTCCACACAGCAACTCTGCAGGGACAACAGCCTTTGGCAAATGAAAACTAACAAAGCAACTCTGGGGCTCTAAACAACATTTCTGCTGTGAAGCAGTGCCTATAAATCCAGTTAACTAAGACACTGCAGAACAGTCTGACCCTGAACATTTTTCTTAGCCGCTAGTACCAGTTCTTTTCAGAAAGTACTCAATTTGTGTGCAACTCTGTCTGTCATCAACTTGTGTTCTGAATGGCTGGGCTTGAGCTATGTCTGTGTAAGCAGAATTTGCCTCCACGTATTCATTCTCTATCACCAGAATGGCTGCTGCAAGAATGCAAATCCTATTTGGAAGGATTACTTGCCACGCAACAGCCAGAGGCCCCTGTCCAAGGCTGGGCTCCCTGCTGGGCCAAGAAGCACAAACTCAGAAGCTCCAGTTCAGAGAAGGACGTGATTAAAGCAGGCAAGGTGGCAGCAGGAAGGGGTATTGTGATTTCACATATGCAGAACCAAAGCTGCCGTTCCCCTCCCCCCCGGCAAACACCTTGCCTAAAGGTGTCCAAATAACAAAGCACAGACCAGACACGTACCTACACTTGTGGAAGCTGGCCATAACTGGTGGCAATACAGAGCCTGTGTACATTCCTTCATAACAACAATTATGGAAAGTTACTGGAATGTTCAAAGTACTCAAGAGTTTGAATGTCTTTTTCCTTGTAAGTTGTATTTGCCGTTGCTTATCTTTGTATTTTCTGAATACTTCATACATTTCATTCCTGTTATTTCAGAATACAAGGGAACCCTTTCTCTTCCTGCAGGATGCAGTGCCGTAAGTTACATTCCCCACCTTAGGATCTCTTTAATTTAGTTCTTCCACAAAAGAAGAAAGAGAGTGGTTGTCTACCACTTGTGAAAATGGCAGACTGGTAACACTGGTGATCAGCATTTCCATTCAGAATAGAAGCAATGGCAGTGCACTGCACAAGATTGTTTCCTTATCATTTTCACTGGCTGGTGAAAATGGAGAAATGAAATGTCATGCTGACTTCAGCTGGAAGTCCTCCCTTTAGCCTCTCCGGGTTAAAGCAGACACCAGTTAAGTTCCAGTTCTAACAGCCTCATTTTGCAACTGCACAGATGCCTGATTTGAGCTTCTGGGTAACGCAGAGCTGGTATGGTTTTGCGTTTGCTCTGTCGGGAACTTGTGTTGATCAGAATTATCAAAATACCAAGACGTCCCACACAGCCATTCCCCAGCCATGCAGAACTACATCATCTTGAAAATGAGAAATATTACTTTAAAACAAGTTCAGTTCACGTCTCAAGTGTTTCTACAGCTCCAAGTAACTTCTTGAAAGTCTGTGTTTTGTACCTTCCCTGAAAGTAACTCAGTAAAAGAAACATTCAGAATAAGTGACAGTATATCCAGCCATCAGGTAAAAGATGCCAAGAAAATGTAATAAGCTCTCCACCATCTTCAGCTTAGACCAATAAGTAATTATTTTCATTGACAAAAAAAAAAAAAAAGGAAAATGCAGCACATTTTGTAAACAAACCATGTAACAATCCTGAAAGTGAAAGAACACTAAAACTGTACAACGAAAATGGCACAACTTGCATCTCCAATTAGAGACATCTTCTGGCATCCAGTTTAGAGACTTGTTCTCTTGACTAGCTGTTACATTAAGAAGTACAGGTTTCAATTTACAGCAATTAATAAGCACATTAAAAAAAAAAAAGACATCTTAGATGAGTTGGAAAGTCTTCTATTAGCACATATTAAAAACAGACAACCTGCAGACCTATCTAAATAGACATTTCACATAACAAAATTTTGAATTTTACAGGCTCCGAGGATACACATTTATCATTTGCTTTTGGAAGCTGAGGCCTTTTGGGCCCTGCATATCGTCCATTTATGCATTGTTTTCAACAACCGGCCAAAGTCATTAGCAGTGAGACACCAGACTGAACCAGCTTTGGAGAACACCTCCATCACCATCTTGGGCAGTGCCACGAAAGAGCTGCACTGCACTGAAGAGAAACAAACCAGCAGAGAAATCCTTTTGTGCCTTACCTTGTAATGGGAAGAGCAGATGCCTTCAAACATATCTATATCCATACAGTCCATTGGTTCGGATCTTCCTGGTAATAGCAACTCTTCCAGCTTCTTGTTTTCTTCTTTTAATGTGCCAGCTGGTGCAACCTGTACATTTACAGAAGTGGGTGTGTTATTCCAAGACGTTTATTCATCTAATTTTATAAGGCATTCAATTTAAATACATATGGCTCTGTTCCATGTGGCTCCTATCATTCTCCAGAGCTTTCAGGGTAATGGATTACAGACCACAATCTTTCTGTAGGTTATTGATTTTGGGGAGTATTAGCAGAAGACTCTTCAGAATATCTTTGTAGATTTTTCAGACTATCACATTCCATATGTGTATATCTTATATATTTGACAACATGCTCCTATTTCATGAAATTCAAACACTTAACATAAAAGCATGGCATAACTTGCATCTCTGAATTGCCAATTTCTTTGTCAGTTTATCTGTTAAAGGTTGATTCTTGTGGAAAGAGACTAGGTTAAATTTAAATACTAGTTCAGGAATAGGAATGCTACAAATCTGAAAAACTGGAGGTTGACAGAATGACCAAGATTTACATTCAGCAATTAAGGTAACAAAAAAGAAACAAGCCTTCAAAAAAAGTGACTTTGGCCACTGTTCAAAGCTTTTCAGGATCAGAGTGAATTAGTGGGACAGTAAGAAAATTCAGTCAGAGAAATTTTTTTATTTCTTTTTTTTTTAGAACTATTTTGGGAAGCACAGTGAGATTCCTCAAGTGTATCTATAGCTGCAGTGCCTTCCAGGTATCTAAATTTGGTCATCCAAATCAAAGGGACCTCTGAAAACTAAACACCAGGTTCCCTGCTTACGCAAAAAGAGTTTTCCTCTGTGAAAGCCATGAGGGAGTCACTTATATAGCACAGAATATGCTGAGTTGGCAGGGACCCACTGGGGTCATCGAGTCCAACTCTTAAGTGAACAGCCATACAGGGATCAAATCCACGACCTTGGTGTTATTAGCATGATGCTCTAACCAACTAAGCGAGTCTCAGGGTATTGTTTGACTCCCCACTGCAGACTTTACAGCAGATAGAGCATTACCCCTGCACGTGTCAGATACCCCTCCCCACCCCCAGTACCTTGAACCCTACATGCAGGGTCCACAAGCAGAACACATTCTCATGGTGGATTTTACAGAAACATATTTCAGCTTTCATGAAAGTTCCATTAAGCAACGGCATGTAATTATCTGTTTCCCGGCACACAGGCAGTCCACGTTAGTTCAAGAGCTGCTTTGCTGAGCTGTACTCAACTGCTCAAACAACTGCTTCATGATGAGATTTCACCAGACAGAGCACTGGCTCCAGCACCATGGCACA